>OX940978.1:45408194-45896318 GCA_954871275.1 Leptopterna dolabrata | reverse complement strand
ACCCTCTAGCCTAGCTACCATTATCTTTTCAAAAATCTTACCCAGCACGGGGAGGAGAGTGATAGGCCTATACGATCTGCTCAGGGAGGGATCCTTATCCTCTCCCTTGAGCAAGGCCACCACTACCCCTCTCCGCCACCTCCTTGGAAAAATTCCATACTTGAGGAGGGCCCTAAACATCTCCACTAGGTAGGCTTTCAATATAGCCCACCCTTCCCTAATAAATTCCCCAACTATCCTGTCATACCCCGGCGCCTTCGACAGCCTGACGGCCCACACCGCTTCCTTCACATGCTCCTCTGATATATAAGTCCTACTGTTATTCCTATAGTTCGCGTTCCTATTCCTAACATCCCTATGCCAGTCCCCTTCATTACCTACATCATCATCCAGCAACAACTCCCCCAACAAAACCCTAGCCGACTCTTCCATGCTAACAGACCCCTGACCTATACACCCTAGGTAGGGAGGCAGTGTGACAGCTGCCCCCGGAGACAAATGGTTAGATTATAACGCGTTGCCTCCGAGAGTTGATGATTCGTTTCCGCGAATCAACCGCCCCTTCAGCCGCGTGTCAAAAAAGATCGGGAAGAGCCAGTGTGACAGCTGCCCCCGGAGACAAATGGTTAGATTATAACGCGTTGCCTCCGAGAGTTGATGATTCGTTTCCGCGAATCAACCGCCCCTTCAGCCGCGTGTCAAAAAGATCGGGAAGAGCCAGCATCCAAGATGGACGGGATTCCCATATACCGTCACACATGGGTTTATTATTCTACTGGACATACCTACAGAAATGTTGGCTGTTCATTCACTGTTTCTTTCATATGAAATAATTGAAATAGGATGGTGTTTCCACCAACTGTGGCCCTCAAACCACGAATTAGGTACCCCCCTTTTTTTCCAAATTATCAATAATTATTAGTAGTGCCATTTAATCGTCTTGGTCCTCGTGTTGACACTTTTTCTAGTGTTATTCTACAAATGTATGGTAATTTCAGACGATTTCCCAGGTTATTGACTCATGAGAAATCAATCTTGGGAGTTACACCTTTGGTAGAACCTCAATTGTCCACTCATTGGTTGGAATCGACTTCATATTCGGTCTTTTCGTCCCACAAAAAACCTAACCTCAAATGCTCATGTTACTAAAACAAACAAAAAATAAAAAATTATATACTTGCCCGTTTTCACTCAAAACACCCCTGGGTATATTCCAATCAGGCTGCTAACTTTCGGGACACAATAGGGCCAAAACGGAGCATGTGTGCGAAAGAAGGAATTTTTTAAACCGAAAATTAAGTAGTTATGCGTGATTCGGCGGACGGCGGAATGACATTGCATTTTGGTTTATCATTCTGTGAACAATACACTTATGTAATCGCTCAGCAAAAATTTTTGTAAACCCCTCCTCAAAATTTTTGGTTTATTATTTTCAATAATGAACCATTGGAATCGAGCATGAAAAAAAAAAATTCTTACCCCCCCCCCCCCCCCCCGCAAAATTTGATGGTTTACGTTTCAAGGTATGTAGAATCCAAAACTGCAATAAAAATATTTCTGTCTGTCCGCCGTACGCCGTACGCCGTACGGGCCACTTTTCTTAGTTACCATGAAAAAAAATTGATGAAATTCGGGTTATAGGTTCCGTTCGGCGTCTAGTTGGTCCTCGAAGCTCGACGTTACTGTGAGTCATCTCTAAGGGGTTCAAAATAGAGGTTGAAATTTTCAAAACGCCTATACAATTTTTTTACTTAAATATTTTTACGGTTTTAAATAGTTCTTGAACTTGCGAGTTTTTTAAGACCATCCGGAGCATCGTACGTCCAGCCGTTCGTTCACAGTAAGGCCCCGAAGTTTGCACCGACAGGCATTTTCGACTCCAGTGTGAATGAAATTGTATACAATTCAAACCAAATCTCGTAACCAGAGACGCGCCCACAATAGGAAATTTGGCGGAGATAAAATCATTGGTAGGGATTACCTGATTATATTGGCGGAGTATGAAATCGAGTTGGTTGTTCTGTGATATTATATCATTTGAAAAATGATGGCTCTTTTGGAGTTTGTTGGTAGGTAGTGAAACTTGAACAAACGTTGAAGTATTATTGATGGGTAAATTATTACTACGGTAAATCATTACTCAACGGTAAATTATTACACAACGGTTCATTATACCATCTACGTAGAAGGGGCTGGAGTTTGTTGGTAGGTACTTTTGCAACTTTTTTCACTCTTCATCAACAATTTCTTTTCAGAACTTCATTATGTGTGTTTCTTTTTGTTAGGTACTGTTTGTCATCGGCAGAACTATTTTAGCAACATTTAACTCGTGATTTAGGTAGGTACCTAGTAACGAGTACGGGGTTAGGTACTAACCTACGGAGGGTCTGCGATCTACATAATATGTATAGAATAGTACATATCATTATATAGACGAGTTATCTATACATAGAGCTGTGATCTGTAACAGAAGGGTATTCTACACAAAATAATAAACCGTTGTGCAGGGATTTGCAGCGTTTTTCTTATATGTTTCAAGGCGCGTAGCTTCCAAAAATGAAATGTCCGTCCGCCGTCACGCATACCGGCTTCATTTTCAGTATAAAAAATTCGTTCTTTCGCACACATACTCCATTTGGGCCCTAGTTGATGCCCCGAAACTTTGCAGCCCGATCGTCATAATACCCAGGGGTGTTATGAGTGAAATGGGTATAAAAATAGGTACTTTCTGAGCTTTTGAGGTATCGTTTTCCATGTATTGGGGACGAGAAGACCGAATATGACGTCGATTTTGACATTTGCGTACTAGCTGGGCTCCGAAACTCAGCAGCTCGACCGGTATACACCAGGGGCATTATGGAAGACAAATGAGTGTAAAAATAGGGGTTTTCGAGGGATTTTTGAGGTTTTAGTGAACACGAGCTTGTGAGGTATCTTTTTCCATGTTTTTTAGGGCTAGGAGACCGAATATTAGGTTGATTTTGACCGAAGAGTGTAGAATTGAGGTTTTAACGAAGGTTACGCTCCCGACATTAATTTTTTATGAATCAAAAACATGGGAAATTGTGTGAAACCACCATAAATTTGTATAATAACACTATAAGTAGTATGAACAGGTGAATCAAGACAATTAAATGGTACTATCAATGATCAAAAATAATCTTTTAAAAAAGCCGTGCCTAATTCGTGTTTTTCGGAGCCAAAATTGGTGGAAACCATCAAAAATTCCGCATGAAGGAAACAATAAATAAACAGCCAAAATTTCTGTACGTATGTCCAGTAGAATAATAAACCCATGTGACAAGAACGTTGCAGCGTTTAGGAATCTACGCAACTTGAAACGTAAAAGAAAAATTTTAAAGGGGTGTTATAAAATTTTTTTGCTGAGCGATTTTACATAGGTGTATTATTCACAGAATATTAAACCAAAAAAACGAAAAAAACAAAACACAAATCACACAACCAGAATGAATGATGAAATTCTCTCGAAATTTAAAATTTCAACACACACACACACGCGCGCATACACAAAAACCACAACGAACCACCAGAAACTGTACTTGGATATACATTGCAGGCAATGTATTTGCCCTACTTCCTTTTTGGTTTATTATTGTGTGAATAATACACCAATGGTAATCCGGTAGTTGTGTTCAGACCCGCGAATGGTGGTTTCTTTTTCAGTTTGTTAATTTTCGTTGTTTTATTTTTTCGTATCAAGGATTGTATTTTTGTTATATGCTACTTTCAGCTGAACTATTCGCAATCTTTTTGTAAAAAAAAGGGAAATTTTTTCCCGTCAATGTATTATAAATAAATAAAATGTATTCGCTCAGCAAAAAATTTTTTCTTTTATGTTTCAAGGTGCGTAGATTCTAAAAATACCATGTCCGTCCGCTGTCCTCCGTACGCCGTCCCCGTATCATGCGTATCTCCTTCATTTTTGGTCTAAAGAATTCGTTCTTTCGCACACAGGCTCCATACTTTATGAATTTTGGCCGACAAGACAACCTATGTGCATGTGGATTCATTTCTGTAAAAGTTTTTCTTTGCCCATTTACTAGTTGTTGCAATCGGGCAAATTTGCAGCAAACGGGTTTTTTTTTGCCTATTGCAGACGAAATCCGATGTATACGAACCATTATGATTAAAAAGCCGAAAATCGAGAAAGTTCCCTCCCAGAGAATCGTTCAGTGAATCGGAATCGATGATGAGAATCTAAAATTTCACCCATTTACTAGTCGTAGATATTGGGCAAATTTGCAGAAAACGGGCTTTGTCGCTACAGACGAAATCCTATGTGTACGACCCATTATGATTAAAAACTCGAAAATCAAGAAAAGGTACCTCCTAAAGAATCGTTCAGTGACTCGGAATCGCTTGTGAGCATCAAAAGTTTCACCCATCTACCTACCAGTCGTACCAACCGGGCAAACTTGCTGCATAGGGCTTTTTTCGCCTATTTTAGACGAAATTCGATGAATACGACAAACTACGACTGAAATATTGAAAATCAAGCAAAGGTTCCTCCTAGAGAATTGTTCAGTGAATCGGAATCGATGATGAGAATTAAAAATGCCACCCATCTACCAGTCGTACCAACCGGGCAAAGTTGCCGCATAGGGCTTTTCCCGCCTATTTTAGACGTAATTCGATGTATACTACCAGTTACGATTGAAAAATCGAAAATCGAGCAAAGGTTACTCTTAGAGAATCGTTCAGTGAATCGGAATCGCTTATGAGAACTCGAAATTTGCAATCGCGCAAATTTGCAGCAAAGGGGATTTTTCACCTATTTGAGAAGAAAAAACCCGGAAAAAAAAATCGGAAATCAAGCAAAGTTCACTCCTAGGAAGCCGATCAGTGAATTGGAATCGATTATTAGACTCAAAAAATTTACTCATCTACTAGTTGTACAAACGAGGCAAATTTGCCGAAAAAGACGAGCAATGGTCCCTCCTAGAGAATCGTTTTCTTAATTGGATTCATTTACACAATTACCAAATATCTCAAATTCTATACCGATTTCAACTGGGCAAAGTTTCAAAGTTTCATGAAAATTGTAGATCAAATTTTAAAAAAATTGCAAATTTCAAAACAAGTCCCTCCTAGCATTTCCTCTGTTGAGTAGATCCCCATCGAAAGAATTTCAAAATTACCAAATTACAAGGCGTAGCAAAAGGGCAAAGTTTCGATTGTGAATATGTATACAACTTCAGGGCAGTGGGAAATTGTTTGAAATCTCCATAAATTTGTATAATAACACCAGGAGTGATATTAACAGGTGAATCTAGACAATTAAATCGCACTGTCAATGATCACAGATAATTTGTTTAAAAAAATAGGAGCCTAATTCGTGTTTTGAGAAACAATAAATGAACAGCCAACCTTTCTGTAGGTATGTCCGATAGAATAATAAACCCGTGTGACAAGGATTTTGCAATGTTTTTTGTAATAGTTTAAATTTTAATCAATTGCTGAATTCAGAAATATATCAACTTGATATTATGTATTATGTACGTGTTCTCATGCAGTAACTATTCAATCAATTTTTTTAATTTTATCATATAAAACCTGACAGTGTGATGCTCCTATAAATAATTACATCCGTGCATATTGTAAGAGTGGGCCACTAGGCCTAACATTTGTACATATTCGTTAACAAACTCAGTCTCTCCCTCTGACTCAATGGATAGTTTTTGTGCACATAGGAATTCGATTCAAGATACGAGGGTCTCTTTGTGGGAGGCCTCGGCGTTATTACGAAGATAAAACCAACCAACTCTTCGCTCGATGGGCCGCGACTTCAAAACAGTCTTTTTCCATCCCTGCCGTGAGGGTCTCCAAGTCATGCCCGTAATTTTTCATAGCGCATTTGACCTGGTTTCGGTAGACTGCTTCTTCCAGCCCACCCGAAAACCCTCCCGCTCCACTCGTTATCGGAATAAATTTAGAATATTCCTCGTTCAACCGAACTCTCCGAGTTTCGCGAAGGGTTGACGTGTGTGGTATAATGTTTCAAAGTTGCCTTGATATGAATGGGCAGGGCAGACGGGCGGGCATCGTTTCCCTGGGTGAGGGCAGAACAATATAAAAGTTGTAGCGGTGAAGATGAGACAGAGTCGAGGGGTGGGAAGGAGTGTTGAAGAGGCAGACAACGGTGGGCCTGATAAATGGCTTAGCGCTCCGGCCTCCTCAAGGGTGTTTTAGCACCTTTAATTTCGTAAGAATTACAGCACCACCGAGAATTCTTTTGTCAGGCAATCAATGTTATTCACTGTGCTAGTAGATCAACGTTGTTATAGACCAATCTACGAGACCTAGGGCTCTTGAATTAATCTCCTTTCGATCCTGCTCTCGTGTACAACACCATTTTCAACTCCACTTTCTACAGTCGAAAGTCGACTCCATAATATGATATTATTTGAAAGAAGAGACTGGACACCGAGCTGCACAAGAGTCATCATTTTTCAAAAGAAAAATATGGTGAATTTAGGTTGATGTAAAATTCACCATGAGAGGTGGAGGTGATTGGATGTAGGATAGGAGTGTATTTACAGCAAAATTGGTGTGTGTTGAATTTTGGTGTGTTTGCGGTTAAGGGCGGACCTCCACCGAGCGTGTGTTGAAAAGGTTAATAGAAGTTAATTTAGGTGAGTGAATTTGGTTGCATGAAGTGCGTGAAATTTGATCGTGTGTGTGTGTGTGCGGTTAAGGGCGAACCTCCACCGAGCGTGTGATAAATTTCGTCAGGTTGGTTAAGGGCGAGACTTCCACCATACCTGACTAAATTTATGTGTGTGTTGAATTTAAGTGAGTGTTGGTGCGGTTAAGGGCGGACCTCCACCGAGCGTGTAGTGTATGTCATCCGGATCGGTTAAGGGCGAGACCTCCACCTGATCCTGATGAAATGTGTGTGAGCGAATTTAGTAGTGAAATTTGTGTAGCGAGTGTGTGCGGTTAAGGGCGGACCTCCACCGAGCGTGTAGTGTGTTTCATCAGGGTTGGTTAAGGGCGAGACCTCCACCTAACTCTGATGAAATGGGTGAGTGTGAATTTACTGTGTGTGTGAATTTACTATGAGAGCATTTGAGAAGTGAAGTTTGAAAGAAGAGGTTTGAGGAGAGAGAGAGAGTAGCCAGCAGCTAGAGGAGACGTAGAATGGCGAAAATGGCGCAGGATCCGGGGTTATATAGACACTGAAGTCCCCACCCTGGTGGTGGGGTTTCAGGTTGAGCCGGGTCCTGCGTCGGTTGCCCCACTCTTACCGTTTATTCCCAGAGCCTTATTTTTACAGGTTGTTTTTGGTGAGAACTTAATTCTAGTGAGTTGGAGTTCCGGGAGGGACTCACGACAAAAAAATAATATCGCAGAACAACCAGCTCGACCTGAGACAGCCATCTGTGATTATCCTCTATTTTTCACCCTTTTCAGATGATTGACAGAAACGCTTTTCTTTTACGTTTCAAGGTGAGTAGATTCCAAAAAACACTGCAAATTATTATACGAAGGTTTATTATTTACCTGTATAGATGCCCCTTCTGCCTAGATCGAGCTCCGAGGTAATAAATCGAGTACTGGAGCCGGCTCCCGAAATCAACTTTCCTACAAATGCGCGGGATTCAATAATTCAATAATTAATTATTATTTATAGTTATTGTCGTGAGTCCCTCCCGGGAACACTCCTCTAATTTAAGTTCTCACCAATATCCAAACGCTAAAGTTAAGTTTCCGTCAATAAACGAATGAGTGGGGAGACAAGCCACAGAACCCAGGGTACACAACCTGGGGCCCCACCACCAACCCCTAACAGGGGGTTGGAGGGAGAGGCCTCCATTTCCTATAAAACCCTGGATCCTGGGGCTTTAGCTTCATTCGACACTTCCTCTAACCAGCTCTCTCTTCTCTCCTCTACCTTGCTCTCTCTCTCTCTCAAAAGATCCTAGATGTCGGTGGATATCCGCCGCCTAGGCAAAACCTCCTCCTCCAAAAGATTCCAGATGTCGGTGGTGATTCGCTCATAACCGCCTGGACACCTCTCCTTCAAAAGATCCTAGATGTCGGTGGTGATTCGCTCATAACCGCCTAGGCAAATTCTACCACTCACCTCTCATCTCTCTCCGCCTGGGCAAAACCTCCTCTCCTTCAAAAGATTCTAGATGTCGGTGGATATCAGCCGCCTAGACAAAACCTCCTTCTTCAAAAGATCCTAGATGTCGGTGGATATCCGCCGCCTGGGCAAATTCTATCACTCACCTCCACCTTTTCACTCTCCCAAAAGATGGTAGATGTCGGTGATAACCGCCTGCGCATTTCCTCACGCCACCGTGATGAACCAATTTTAAATTCATCACAGTGGTGAACCCGACGTTCACCCAACCTTCCTTACCTACTGTGTCAACCCCAGTCTCAAGTTCAGTTCGGTGTCCCCATTTCAATTTCAAATTCGGTCAGTCAGTCAGTTAATGTTCGCAATTTTCGCCCACACTCCCTCAACCGCTCGGAGATCGCACACCTCTCACATCTCCGCTCAACCACACACACCTCCGCCCCCGATTTGCGAATTTTGAATTTGAAATTTAAAATTTGAATTTTTTTTCAAATTACAGACTCAACCATGGACCCGCACTCGACGCCGCCGCCGCTTCTCCGGCCATCCACGCTGCAGCCACCCGCCGCCACGACAACGGACGCGACGACCACTGTCGCCCACCCGTTCTCCACCCAATCACCACCCGGCTCCGCCTCTTCACCTACGCCCGCCGCCGCCGCCGCCGCTGCAGCCGCAGCCACCGCCGCCGCCGCCGACGTCATGACCGCCTCTGCGTCATTTCCCCTCACATTACCACCATTTTACTCACATGACCCCATATTATGGTTTTTCCAGGTGGATGCAGCGTTCTCGGCCGCAGGGATCCGCAGCCAAAAGACACGCTACTCCCGCATAATCTCCCTCTTGCCGTTCGACACCTTGCTGCAGACGTCAGCCATCTTCCCCGACGCCGCAACCGCCTACGACGACCTCCGCGGCCGCCTCATCTCCCTCTACCAGCCATCTAAAATCGCCGCCCTGACGCAGCCGCTACACCTCGGCGATATGAAACCCTCCCACCTCTACCGGCGCCTGCGACATCAGCTGCAAGGCATCATGACCGCCGACATCGCCCGGACTTTCTGGTTGGCGCCCTACCCCACCCCATCCAGATGTCGCTCGCCAGCCACCTCGACGGCCCGGACGAACCTCTCCTCCGCCTCGCCGACACGGTGCATGACCTCGCCGCTGCCGCCAGCGTCGGCGAGATACACAACCCCCGCACCGCACCGCCTCCACGACAACGCGCCGCAACGTCCCGCGAGCGCGGCCGTCCCCACTCCACCGAGCGCCGCCGGACCCCCTCCATTGACAGACGCCGTTCCCCCTCCACGGAACGCCGCCAAACCCCCTCCATGGACCGCCGACGCCAGCCTTCCCCCGAACGCCGCCCCACCCCTCCTCGGGAGCAGCGAAGAGGGAGATCCCCGCCCAGCACGACCCCCTCCAACACGCCTCGCCACGCCAGGACGAGCTACCTCCCCGCCGACCACCCCCACCGATGCTTCTACCACGTGAACTTCGGTGGGGAGGCCCGCAAGTGCCAAGCCCCCTGCTCCTTCCCCTCCGGGCAGGGAAACGCAGACGCCCGCCGGTAAACCCGGCGGGCCCCCCTCCTCGCCAAAACGGGGAGGACCACCTCCCTTCCCCCCCCCGGCCCGCATCAACTCAACCACCGCCACCAAGGCCTCCTACCCTTCCTACGCCGCCGCCACGGCCGCCAACCTAACAGCAGCACCTCGCTTCGCCACCGCCCCCCTCCCCCGACCACACGCCGTTCCCCCACCCAAGAACGGCCCCCACTCACCAACCTCCACGGCCGCCAACGTCACGGCCGTACCTCGCTGCACCGCCGGCCCCACCACCCGTCCGGCCACCGTTCCCCCACCTAGGAACGGCACCCCCTCCACCTCCTCCACGGCCACCTACCCCACGGCCACGCCTCCCTGCGCCGCCACCAACCTCCCCCGGCCGATCACCGTTCCCCCACCAAGGAACGGCCCCCTCCCGACCGCCTCCACAGCCACCAACCCCACGGCCGCGCCTCGCTGCGCCGCCAAAACCCTCTCCCGGCCAACAACCGTTCCCCCACCACGGAACGGGCGCCCCTCCCTCCACGTCTCCTTTAAGGGAGACAGACCCCCACCACTGCCCGAACCCACCACCCCTGCTACCGACCCAACACCGGACCAACCACACCCCGCCCCCACCGCCGCAATTTTGCAACACGCAATCCCCACCCATCAACGTCTTTTCCTCCGCTACAAGAAAACCAACGTCCCCTTCCTCATCGACACAGGGGCGGCGCTATCAATATTTCCAAATTCTATCCTCTGTCGTCAGGAGCGCTGTTATCGCCAGCTTCTCTACGCCGCCAACGGTACCACCATCCCCTCGTACGGGACGTACCGCTCATCAGTTTACATGAGCGGACTCGCGTACGAGTGGGAATTCACCGTGGCGGACCTGGAGAAGGCGATCCTGGGGGCCGATTTCCTGGCATATTTCGGCCTCCAGGTCGATGTCAAAAACGCGCGCCTGATCGACCCCTCCACCAACAAACCAATCCCCGGCTTTATCCACGCAATCAATCAGCCCCCCACTAAATTTGAAACCCTCCTCCAACAGTACCGCCCCCAGCGCCGCCCCTCAGCCCACATATCCACCATACAACACTTCATCGAGACCACTGGACCCCCGATCACAGCCAAAGCCCGCCGCCTCCACCCCCTACAACTTTCCCAAGCCCGCAAACACTTCAATCAGTTAATCACCGACGGCATTATCCGCCCCTCCAAATCCCCTTGGGCTTCCCCACTGCACATAGTGCAAAAGCCCAACGGGGATATCCGCCCCTGTGGCGACTACCGCCGCCTCAACTCCAAAACAACGCCCGACCTCTACAACGTCCCCCACCTCCGCGATTTTTCTTCACACTTACACAACACACACATATTCTCCACCCTCGACATATCAAGAGCCTTCCACCACATCAACATCCACCCCCCAGACATACCAAAACCCGCTATCATAACCCCCTTCGGCCTTTTGGAATACGTCAAGATGGGATTTGGCCTTAGGAACGCTGCCCAAACGTGGCAGCGTTACATGGATAACATATTACGTGGCCTCCCGTTCGTCTTTTGCTTTTTGGACGACGTTCTGATAGTATCCCGCAGCCCCGAAGAGCACCTGGACCACCTCACCCAAATTTTGAAAATCTCCGCCACTGAAGGGCTCCAGATCAACGTGGACAAATGTGTCCTAGCCCCAACCTCCGTCCGCTGCCTCGGCCACCTCGTCTCCTCCAAAGGGATCAAGCCACTACCGGACAAGGTCCACACCATCAGCGACTTCCCCCAGCCCCGCACCGTCACGGAACTCCGCCGTTTTTTGGGTATGTTGAACTTTTACCTCAGACACATAAAACACTCAGCACAACACCAACAACCCCTCATCAACGCCATCCCCCAACCCCCCAAGAAAAATGACAACCGCCCCATCTCCTGGTCCCCAGAACTCACTACCGCCTTCCACACTTGCAAACAGGACCTAGTCGACGCCGCTCTATTGGCCCATCCCGATCCCCA
Source organism: Leptopterna dolabrata (assembly GCA_954871275.1). Classification (NCBI taxonomy): domain Eukaryota; kingdom Metazoa; phylum Arthropoda; class Insecta; order Hemiptera; family Miridae; genus Leptopterna; species Leptopterna dolabrata. The sequence continues at coordinate 45,884,636 of OX940978.1, read as the reverse complement.
CGCCCCCCTTTCCATCACAACCGATGCGTCCGATTGGGCCATCGGGGCAGTGCTCCACCAGCACACCGGCGCCACCCCCCAACCCCTCGGGTTTTTCTCTAAAACCCTATCCCCAACCCAGAAAAACTACTCCACGTTCGACAGGGAGCTCCTCGCCATCCACGAAGCCATTAAACATTTTCGTGACTTTGTGGAGGGCAGGCAGTTCTCTGTCGTAACGGACCACAAGCCCCTCACCCACGCCCTCCTACAAAGCCGCAAATCCGCCTCGCCTCGTCGCCTCCGGCAGCTCGAATTCATCGGACAGTTCACATCCGATATTCGGTATCTGCCGGGGGCTGACAACTGCGTGGGGGACGCGCTCTCCCGCCCCACCCCCGCGCCGGTGGCGGAATTACTGCCATTCCCCTCCCCACACACCATCAAATCCCACCAAAACCCACAATCAGACCAAACCCTCTCCAACCTCATCTCCGCCTCCAAACTACATCAGCTGCCGCCCCTTGAGCTCTGGTGTGACGTAACGGCCGACTCACCGCGCCCTTACGTCCCACCCGACCTCAGGCGGCAGCTCTTCCTCCACTACCACTCCCTTCACCACCCCGGCATCCGGGCCAGCCGGGACCTAGTAAAAACACGGTACTTCTGGCCCCATATGAACACGGATATCCGTAACTGGGTTCTAGGGTGCCAGAAGTGCCAAACTTACAAGGTCTCGGCACACCCCCACGTCACTCCTCAACCCATTCCCGACTCCCTCCCGTGGGAACATGTCCACCTAGATCTGGTCGGCCCCCTTCCCCCCTCCGAGGGGAAGAAATACTGCCTCACAATGATCGACCGTGCCACCAATTGGGTAGAATGCATCCCGCTCGCCCACATCACCGCAGACGCCGTCGCCGCGGCTTTCCTCAACCAATGGGTTAGCCGTTACGGTTGTCCGCGGACAATCACGGTCGATCAGGGGAGGCAGTTTGAGTCCGCCCACTTTTCAGATCTCCTCCGTTCCCTCGGGATCCAAAAAATCCGCACCACTCCCTATCACCCCCAATCCAACGGGAAAATAGAGCGGTGGCACTCGGTCCTGAAACAGGCCATTTCAACTTCAGCTACATCCCCCTCTTGGACAAAAACACTCCCATATGTATTACTCAGCCTTCGCACTTCCGCCCGTCCTTCAGACAACACAAGTCCCGCACAACACGCTTTCAAAGATCCCCTCCGTTTACCAGCCGACATTTTCACTCCACACAACACACCGTCAATTAACAGGGAACCGCTACACACATCCACACCACATAACGACACAACTTATCCAAAACGATTTTACACCGCCACTCACATGTACCTGAAAGAGCCCGGCATACACAAGACATTTCAACCCCTTTATGCCGGGCCCTTTCAGGTCATCCGCTCAACACAATCCACCGCTACCCTGTTAATTGACGGGAAGCCCCACACCGTGCCATTGGCACGGTGCAAACCAGCTCCAGTCCTCCCCGACCAATCTCACCACACCACTCCCCCGCCCACCCCCGCACCACAAACACCACACATCGCCTCCATTTCGCCCACCGGACCCCGACGTCGCCGCCCCTCTCCGCGACGTCCCGGGTACCGACTCCCACCAGCCCACCCCCGTCACTGCCGCCCTGGCAGTGAAGGGACCCCTCTATCAGTCTTCACCAACGCGAAGACTGTTAGAGGGTGGCGCCCCTCTCACCACCACCTCACCACCCATACACTGCCACCTCCACACACCACACATACACCCATCCACGCCCCACAACCCATCCATACCCAAAGAACGGCGGATTTCCGCACACCCCCTAAATGTCATCCCGACCCGCCTACCACGACCCATTGTAAATATTTGTAACGACCCATTGTAAATTTTCCCTGTACATATTGTAACTATTGTAAATACCTCTCCTACTACTCGCTATTGTAAATACTAATCATCTATACTCATCTATACTGTAAATGCACTGCTCATCTATGTATACCTCACCAACTTCTTATATCACTACCTTTATATCACTGCTCATCTATGTATACCTCACCAACTTCTTATATCACTACCTTTGTAAATACTCATAATCTATGTATACCTCACCAACTTCTTATATCACTACCTTTGTAAATACTCATAATATTAAGTACACTCTCACCTAGATTTAAGAATGACTCCCTCAGCACTCAACCTGTTGCCGTGGCCCTCAGCCGTTGTCACCTTTGGCCTTCCGCCCCCATTTATGTTTGCCTTGGCCCTCAGCCCCTGTCACCTTGCGCCTTCAGCCCTTCTCACCTTCCGCCTTCAGCCCCACGAATTTTAGTTTAGTCCTCGTCTTTGGCCTTCAGCCCCACTTATGTTTGCTATAGCCCTCAGCTCCTGTCACCTTGCGCCTTCAGCTCCACGAATCTTGGTTCAAACTGGGGGGACCTCTGTCGTGAGTCCCTCCCGGGAACACTCCTCTAATTTAAGTTCTCACCAATATCCAAACGCTAAAGTTAAGTTTCCGTCAATAAACGAATGAGTGGGGAGACAAGCCACAGAACCCAGGGTACACAACCTGGGGCCCCACCACCAACCCCTAACAGGGGGTTGGAGGGAGAGGCCTCCATTTCCTATAAAACCCTGGATCCTGGGGCTTTAGCTTCATTCGACACTTCCTCTAACCAGCTCTCTCTTCTCTCCTCTACCTTGCTCTCTCTCTCTCTCAAAAGATCCTAGATGTCGGTGGATATCCGCCGCCTGGGCAAAACCTCCTCTCCTTCAAAAGATTCTAGATGTCGGTGGATATCCGCCGCCTAGACAAAACCTCCTTCTTCAAAAGATCCTAGATGTCGGTGGATATCCGCCGCCTGGGCAAATTCTATCACTCACCTCCACCTTTTCACTCTCCCAAAAGATCGTAGATGTCGGTGATAACCGCCTGCGCATTTCCTCACGCCACCGTGATGAACCAATTTTAAATTCATCACAGTTATTCATGAAGCATTATGCAAATAAATAACCGTTGGGTGATAATTTACCGTTGCGTAATAAATTTTCCCATCAATAATACTTCAACTATTCAAAAATTTAAAAAAATTGGAGATACCGGCGTCCTGGAGCTCTTACCACCTATTTTTCACCCTTAGGGGTGACTGACATTAACGCCGAGCTTCGAGGACCAACTGGACCCTAAATGGGACCAACAAACAGAATTTCGTCAATTTTCGTTCATGGTAACTAAGAAAAGTGCCAGGTGTGGCGTACAGCGTACGGACAGAAATTTTTGATTTAGTATTCTCAATGATGAACCTTTGGAATCGAGCATTAAAAAAACTGTTAACCCCCCTCAAAATTTGATGGTTTCCGTTTCAAGGTATGTAGAATCTGAAAGTGCAATAAAAAAAATGTCTGTCCGTCCGCCGTACGCCGTACTTCGCACTTTCCTCAGTCACCATGAGACAAAATTGATGAAATTCGGACTGTAGGTCCCATTTAGCGTCGTTGGTCCGCGAAGCTCGGCGTTAATGTCAGTCATCTCTACTGGGGTGAAATATAAGGGTTGAAATCTCCAGGATGCCGTTACCTCGAATTTTTTACGGTTCTAAATAGTTCTTAAACATGGGAGTTATTTGAGCCGCGTTGTACGTCCAGCCGTTCGTTCACGGTAAGGCCCAGAAGTTTGCACACACAGGCTTCTTCAACAGGAGGGTGAATCAAATCGCATACACTCATACACCCTTGGATATAGTCCGACTGGGATGAAAAGTTTCGGGACAGAACAAATGCCCAAATGGAGTCTCTGTGCGAAAGAACGCATTTTTTAGACCGAAAATGGAGCCGGAATGCACGATACAGCGGACGGCGGACGGAAATTGCATTTTCTGAATCCACGCACCTGGAAACGTAAAAGAAAAAAATGTTGAGAGGGTTTCATAAAACATTTTTGGGGAGTGAATACATAGGTGCATTATTCACAGAATAATAAACCGAAATAAGAACGCTGCAAAGTCGTTGTCATATGGGTTTATTATTCTACTGGACATACGTACAGAAATTTTGGCTGTTCGTTTAATGTTTCTTTCATGTGCAATTATTGAAATGGCTATTTTTTATGGTTTCGACCAATTTTGGCCCCCTAAAACACGAATTAGGCTCGGCATTTAACAGATTATTTTTTATCATTGATGGTAGGTACCACTTAACTGTTTTGATTCACATGTTGATACTACTCCTAGTGTTACTATACAAATGTATATGATGATATCAGACAATTTCCCAGGTTTTTGACTGATAAAAAATTAATTTCGGGAGCTTAACCTTCGTTACAAACTCAATTCTTCACTCATCGGTCAAAATCAACTTCACATTCGGTCTTATCGCCCTAAAAAACATCATGGAAAACGATACCTCACAAGCTCATGTTCACTAAAACCTCAAAAATCCCTCGAAAACCCCTATTTTTACCCCAATTTTTCTCCCATAACACCCCTGGGTGTATGCCGATCGGGCTGCCGTGTTTCGGAGCACTACTAGGACCGAATGTGTTCCCAATGTGTTCCCAAATGGGGACCGAATGTGTTCCCAATGTGTTCCTGTAGTGATTAAGGATGGAACAGGCGAGGCCGAAAGTTAGCTTGAGAATGGTTATGTATTTGTTGGCCCCTCGGCTCTTTATAGGCCCCTGACATGATCAGAGGGGGGTCGGGGGGTCCCCACTCTGAGGTACAACATGTATGTACATTACATTGGTTGAGGAGGAGCAGCCGATCACAACACTGCTCCCCCCAGAATTTAAGTAACGCATTTAGTTAAATTTTGTTCTGTTGCGGTGGCGGTTGTCGGGCGTGGGAGGTGCGTGTGCTGGTTGCGGTGGTTGCGGTGGTCCGCTGTGGCTGTCCGGGTCGGTGTCGTTGGGGGCGGTACGTTTGCGACGTATGAAGAGCCGGGGTGTTGGTTGAGTGCGTGGGTACGGCCGCGGCGGCTGTTGTTGCGGGCGCCAGGTGCATGGGGTGCGGCGTTTTTGTGCTCGGGGGTCCCATGTGTGGCGGTAGAAACACGAGCCGTTCGTCGCGCTGCGTGTGGTCGGTCGTGGCTGCGTCGGCGGTCGCTGTTGTCGTCTGTTCGAATCACACGAACCTCTTCGGTGACGGTAGCCACTCGAGGAGGGGGAGCGAAGGGTTTGAGGCGATCGGCGAGAGCAGCGAGTTTCGTGACGTCGGGTTCGTCGCGGGCCGCTATGTGAAGGCGAATGCGAAGGCAAATGAGCTATAAATTGCATAAACAGCCATTCAATAGTACCCTCAAATCGTTATATAATAAGTACAGGAACATGGTAAGGAAACTGTCAAGAGTAGCAAGGGAAAAATACTATCAAAACTTATTTGAATCTGCCGGTAACGACTCAAAAAAGGTTTGGGAAACAGTAAATTCCGCATTAGGACGACAAAACAAAACTGGGACGTGTCCTCTGGTTGGAGAATTGGAAAAATCCCATGCACTGACCCACAATCAGGCCAGTGTTGCCGCATGCAGTAAATTAAATAAATATTTTACAAATGTAGGAGAAGATCTTGCTTCGAAAATTAGAACTGGCGAGGGCACATGTGTGTTCGAGGAACAGAATTTTCCCCATCAATTCGTAATCCCGGAAATAACAGCCAATGAGCTTGATCAGATCATACTTGGAATGGGCGAAGGGTCATCTCCGGGTGTGGATGGGATAAATGCAAAAGTTTTAAAACGTTGTTGGAATCATCTAAGCACTCCACTTATGTATATAATTAACATAAGTATACGTTCATCAACATTTCCTAGTGAATTCAAAATTGCTAAAGTAATTCCCTTATTCAAAGGTGGAAAGAGGGGAGATCCTGGGAACTACAGACCTATTTCTATGCTTAGTGTACTATCAAAGGTTCTAGAAAAATGGGTAAAATTATGTTTGTACCAATATCTCGAACAAAAAAATATATTAACGCCTAGACAGTTTGGTTTTCGGAAAGGAAGGGGGGTGGAAGAAGCTTTGTTTGAGCTGACTAATGATTTACACAACTGTCGGAACAAGAAAGGATCCAAAGCAATTTTAGTTCTGCTGGACCTAGCGAAGGCCTTTGATTCTATTGATAGAGGTTTACTAATTGGGAGACTGGAAAAAATTGGTGTAGCGGGAAAGAGCTTGCAGTGGTTTGCCAGCTACTTAACGGACAGGCAGCAAATAGTTTCTATCGGAAACAAATCGAGTGAAAATTTGCATAACAAGTACGGGGTGATTCAGGGTAGTACCTTGGGCCCAATATTGTTTTTGATTTATATCAATAACATAGCTAAGGCGGCCTCACTTTGCAGATTCTACCTGTTCGCCGATGATACTGCTTTGCTTGTAGAAGCGGATGAATGGGAGACTGCATTTAACAACATGTCAACTTGCCTAGAGTTAGTGAACAGATGGCTGCAGGCAAGCGTTCTGACCCTAAACCTAAATAAAACCAAATATTTAGTATTTGGCAACCCAAGCGATGTAAAACTTATTGCTCCAGATCTTCAATTAACTATACATTCCTGTTCCTTCCATGAAGATTGCAGCTGTACACCCCTGGAGAGAGTTTCATCACAAAAGTACTTAGGGGTCGTAATAGATGATAAACTATCGTGGGAACCCCATTTAGCTTATCTGACGAGTAAATTAAGGAAATTTCCATCCATCTTTTACAACTGTAGAAACATTTTTCCTCCTGAAAAACTGAAACTGATCTATGATGCACTATTTCAATCAGTTTTGCAATATGGGATTTTAGTCTGGGGTGGCACATGCCCGTCGTATCTCAAAAAGGTAATAAGCCTACAGAAAGCAGTCTTAAAAATCAGATTCAGAAAACCGATGCGGTATCCCAGTGATCTACTGTTCACTGTTGCAAAGTCATTCAGTATAAATCAACTTTTTGTAAAAAATTTACTCCTCTATTATCACCGGCATCCTGAACTCATTACCTCAACTCTCCAACCTTATTATGATACGCGTTTTCAACTGGCCGGCAATGTTGTGAACCCTCGCCCCCGAATTACTCTTACAACAAGATCTCCGTTGTATAAGCTCCACGCTGTCCATAGATTTATTCCGCAGGGCCTGAGATCTCCAGGAAATCACACAAGGAATAAATACAAAAAGTTGGTGCTCTCTTGGTTAGTGGAAACGATTGATTTGGAGAGGTTTTTGTCGAGTATTTATACTTAGAAGTAACAACTGTGCGTCTTGTAGCTTGTGTAAGTTTAACCATTTGTATATAGCGCATAAAGGGCTTATAGATATATAACGACTGTTCCATTTTCATATGGATAGTGTTTGTGATGTTACAAATGTTCTGCATAGTATTGTGATGTTACTTGCTGTTTTTGTTTTTGTTTTTGGGTTATTTTAGATTAAAGAGGTGCATTTTTGTTTTTTGTTTTCAAATACTTTTCTCTCGAAGTGGCCGGCTGACGCGACTCTTGTGCAGCATTACGGGCCAAGGCCTACAGCTGCACAATAAATTGACGGTATAGTTCGAATCACTTCATTGTACAATGTATTACAATATTCTAATTGTCAATAAATATATATTCATATTCATTCATATTCTGTCTGGAAGGGCGCGTGTGAAAAGCTGCCGAACGAGCGGGGTTGGTGTGTCGGCCGGGAGTGCTCGAGTGAGTCGGCGGGCGAGGACTGACGGTAGTTCGTCGTCGGAAGTCGGTTGAGTAAGGCGGTGAGCCGGGAGCCGTCGGACGGTGCGTGCGTGGCGAAAAGGCGAGTTGTCAACGTCTGGTAGCTGTTGGCGTTCGATGGTGCCAGCCGCTAGTAATTCGCCGAAATGGGCCGACGCTTTCGCGATGAGGTCCGGTAATAATCGGCGAAGTTTCGCGTGGCATGGAGGTCCCTTCGTGACGATTTGATGTCCTACGCGTTGCGGTGTGTCGGCCGGGAGGGCTCTACGGAGTCGGCGGGCGTGGACTGACGGATTCTCGTGCTCGGCAGTCGGTTGGGGTCGTCGTAGAGGTCCGCTTGTCGGGGCTCGAAGGCGCGGGCGAATTTAGCATGCGGCGTCGTGAGGCCTTCGTGAGTCAATGTGATCTCGAGTTGGGCGAATCAGACGTGCGGGAATGCGGGGTCGTACGGCCGGAGCTGGAGCGTTGATGTCGGTTGAGTCGTTACTGAATGAATGAAATGAATGAATGAATGAATGAATGAAGTTTATTCTCGAATAGATGGCACAATCACAAATAAATCACAAGTTTCAATTATACAGATTTACAGATTAGGATTGAAATAAATCTCTATATATAAAAATGAATGTCTGTCTGTATGTATGTATGTTCCCTATAGACTCCTAAACTACTCGACCGATCGGGATGAAACTTTGGGAATATGTTTTGGGAACACCGGGGATGGTTTCTGACTAGGTTGCATTCTCGGTGGAGACTTCCTTCAACGGTTTTCAGGCTATTCCTAGCAACCCCGATCTTGAAAAGTTGTTGTCGAGAATGTCGTTGTCAAGAAAAATGGGAAAAGCAGTTTCGTCGAGTTTTTCATATCGGGTCGTGAGTGGTGTCCTCGGCTAGGGCAAATTCCCCTCTTTCCGAAAAGTGGCGAACGATTTTTCTAGGACCACAACTTGCCGAGTTATTTACATATTTACAATGTTCGCAGCAACTCGCCGAGTTATTTATTGGTACCTATCAACACGGCGTCAAATCTATTTTCAAAGTTGTTCAAGGAAAGTTCACTCCATTTTAGGACAACTCGATTTAAATCACATGTTCTACTGTGTATTTTTTCCTTCTTCGTGGTTGTATAAAAAAGTGGCCCGTACGGCGTACGGCGTACGGCGGACAGACAGAAATATTTTTATTGCAGTTTTGGATTCTACATACCTTGAAACGTAAACCATCAAATTTTGAGGGGGGGTAAGAATTTTTTTTTTCATGCTCGATTCCAATGGTTCATTATTGAAAATAATAAACCAAAATGAACTTTACGTCCACTTGTTTACGCACCCCGACCGGGGCAACACCCGGGTAATCCGCTAGTAAAAAATAAAAATATCTCTACTAGAATAATATTGCTCGGTGATAGGCAAAGCCTGGGTTACCGAGCAAGAGCTATTTCTGGCCATAACAAAATATGTCCAATCAATAGTATACTACTTCCCTACTATAATTAGAGCTGCTCAACAAGAAAAGATAACGCTAGATTAACAATCTGTCTTTCCAACAAGATACGATGTAGAGAACCGAAGTCATCACGCGACATAACCACTCGTCAACAAACGTTCCGATTGGGTTGGTCCTTTTGATATCAGCCAGGAGTAGATTTGCTTTTTATAAATACTTCTGGAGTAATTTTGGGGAAACTTCATGTTGAGTGGTAAACAGTTATATATTAAATAAATCAAATAGTGAGGGCTTCTAGTGGTGAGAGTGAGATGAGGTCTCGGATTGGTAACCTTTTGTTCAAGTGTATATCGGGTAGGGTAGTTGTGACTGTACGTGCTGACAATAATGCTATGTTTGTGGAAATAAAGGAGTAATTGTTTAATAAATAGTTGGCGGATACTGAATAATTTCGACTCTTCATAGACCAGGCTTGAGGGGTACCTCCGAGGCTTTCCTAACATTACTTTTAAAATACCTTTTTGAAGACTCTAATTTCTCTAGTGTGCTTGGGTAAGTCCCCCCCCAAACCACGATACCATATTGAAGCACGGACTGGACCAGAGATGTATAAATCATTTTTAGTCTCCCTGGTGAAACCAAGTTCCGAATATTATGGAAAATAGCAAGGAACTTCAAAAGTCTCATACGTATGTACTCAACATGCTCCCCCCAGGACAGCGAACCATGAATAACAACGCCTAGGTACTTGTATGACGCCACGCGCTCGAGGGGAGGGCAAGTGCAGCCATCGACCGCCGTTGATATTGAACAGGAATGAATTTTTAGCTCTTGCTCCATTGCAGCTTCCGCATCGTTGCTAATCAGCATGTATTTAGTTTTACTTGCGTTTATCGTGAGTACACTATTTTCCATCCATCGACCGACCGCACTTAGCAGATCCTGCATCCTCCGGAACACGCCGGGCCAATCCGCACCCTTGACCAGCAAAGCTGTATCATCAGCAAATAAGAATACTTGATCCTGCAGAACAATGGATGGTAACAGGTTTATATAAATAAGGAAGCATATTATTGGGCCAAGCGTACTCCCCTGAATTACTCCATATTCTATTTTTTCGTTTTTACTGATCTGACTCCCAATGGCTACTATTTGATTACGATCCGAGAAATAGCTCTCAAACCACTTGAGACTGGAGCCCCGAATCCCAACGCATTGCATTCTGTTCAAAAGTAGAGTCCTGTCTATTGAATCGAAACATTTACTCAGATCCAAAAACGCCACAATGGCTTTTAGTTTTTGGTCTCGAATTTTATACAACTCTCCTGTGATGTCAAACAACGCGTCCTCCGTTCCTCTAGACGATCGAAAGCCGTATTGTGCAGAATTGAGTATATTGTTCTTTTCCAGGTAGGAGACTAAATTTTTCTTTATCCACTTTTCTATGATTTTTGAAATTGCGCTCAACATAGATATGGGTCTGAAACTATCCGGGTTGCTTTTGTCCCCTTTCTTGAATAGGGGTATTACTTTTGCAGTCTTCAATACATCGGGAAAAACTCCGTTTCGAATACTGGAATTGATTAAGCGGGTGTCGGTGGTTTCGGGTCCGTGTTCTCGTTGTAGGCGCCAGTCCCGGAGAGGTGTCGTCTGGAAGTGTCAGCAGGAAGTGTGCGAGGCGCCGGCGTCCGTTTCCGCCCCACGCCGGGCGTCGGAGTGGGGCGCCGCTGTGTGGCGTCGGTGGGGGCGGCGCTGTGGGGCGTCGGAGTGGGGTGCGTGTGCCGGGCGTAGTGCTGTGGAGGTGGGGCTCGTCGCAGACGGTCGGCGGGCGCTGAGCGGCGTTGTTCGTCGTTGCTAGGCGCTGTCGTCGCTGTCGTCGCACCGCGGTCGCAGACGGCGGGCGGAGGCTGCGTGTCACCACTCGGGGTCCCAGTGTAGTGATTAAGGATGGAACAGACGAGGCCGAAAGTTAGCTTGAGAATGGTTATGTATTTGTTGGCCGCTCGGCTCTTTATAGGCCACTGACATGATCAGAGGGGGGTCGGGGGGTCCCCACTCTGAGGTACAACATGTATGTACATTACATTGGTTGTGGAGGAGCAGCCGATCACAACAGTTCCCAAATGGGGACCGAAACTGTGTGCGGAAGAACGACAATTTTAGACCAAAATGTAACGTAAATTTAGGGCTGAAGCTTCGTTCGAACCTTAATTTTCCTCTCTTGGGTCAAAATCGACTTCATATTCAGTCTTCTCGTCCCCAAAAACATGGAAAACGATACTTCAAGAGGTCATGTTACTAAAACACAAAAAAACAAAAAATACCTTCTTTTATACCCATTTTTTACTCATAACAACCTTGGGTATATTCCGATCGGGCTGAAATGTTTCGGGACACATGGAGCATGTGTGCAAAAGAACGAATGTTTTAGACCGAAAATGAAGCCGGTATGCATGACACGGCGGACGGCGAATACTAGGTGTATTATTCACAAAATAATAAACCAAAAACGGTAGTTATTCAAGAGCTAGATTTCCAGTAGCCTAATATCGTACTTACCTATCTGACGTAGAAAGACAACAAATTTGACCAATTTCATTTCTGTCTCAGATTCAAAGGAGATTAATCAGGTTCGATCTGCAGTCTCAAGTGTACATGGATTATCCGTTTATCGAACATAAAATAATACTACCTACTAAGATAATAAATTCAAATAGGTTGACTCGACTATTTCTGTAACTCGATACAAAAACTGCATCCTACCCTCATAACCTACTGCACTGCACTGACGAAGTCTCGAGACGGGGTAAAGAGATAATGTATGATGTAGCATCCATCCATCCATCCATCCATGAATACAATTAAGAAGAAGAACCCGGCCGCGTGCACATCCACCGTCGACTCATCTATCTAGCTTACTTATCGTAAGCGAGGGATTCAAATCAGCCTCGAATTTTTCGATTGGTGAAGATACGCTAGTGTTATACAAATAATTCCGGTGCAGCAAAACATCAAGAATATTCAAGTGCCGAAATGTGTATCTTACTCTCATATTCTCCCACTTCTTCGAGTCAGCAAGAATAGCGTAGGTAAATACTACTTACCTACTTCCCATAGCTTTTTTGGAATTTTTATTTTTCATAAAACGACAGAAAACAGCCAAATTTACCCCAAAATACCAAGTTTTAAAGAGTTAGACAATAAAAAGATCCTTCCTTTTTTGTCTCCTGCAAAGTTTGGAAAATGGCGCTTCTTATATTCTGCCTTCCAGGGAACGACATACCCTATACTGTATGATTCACATGAACGTTGACAAAGCTTTTCGGTTCAGGCTACAGGGCCTTACTAAGAAACGAACGGCTGGACGTACGATCAATGCTCCGGGTGGTCTCAAACAATCCTAAGATTCTGAATCAATTTAGAAACGCCACAACAACCATACCCTCTATTGAATGTTTTCGAGGTTTGAAAACCGACAGATGACCGACAGTAACGCCCAGCTTCAAGGACCAACTAGACTTCAAATGGAATCCTCAAACCGCATTTCATGAATTGTGGTTTGGTTTATTGGTTTATGACTTGAGAAAACCGACCATCCCATCCACACATACATCAGCAACCTAGCGGAGTCATGTAATCTCAACCCCTCATTCAATGATCCCACCTTCATCTCGAATTCAATGTTTAAAACATCTCAAGGCAGACAACGATTTCATCAGATTGTCCTCCCACTATGCCTCAGGTTTTCTTTTTGTTCGGTAAATGACTTGGGTGAGTTCGGATCCGCGGGACGTTCTGAGCTGGAAAGAGGGGAAGGCAACTGAGTACCGACTAAAGGAAACTTTTTGGAAAATTCATCAACCTGAGTCCCCAGCCCCGCCGAACATTCAACTCGGTGGTAAATCCTCCAGAAGGGAATTTTCTGTTTCCTCGAAGATTTCTTAATGTAGACTGACAGGTCAACGGCATCAATCAAATGCCCGTGAACCTGCCATGGAATCAGAACAGTACACTGTGGGGAAATGAACAATCGGACGTTTCCAGAGGTGTACCACCAAATCAAAAGTGTTAATTCACGAATGCTGACACCCAATTTCGCAAGACCTCGCGGCAACAGTCAAAGACCGTGCTTTGGCCACTGCAATCGTGACGTAGCGCTAGGCGGAACCGTACCGCTTCCCGAATGCACCAAAATTGGTTCAAGATGCTGTCGTCACGGCTACACCCAATGAGCCGAAATAATCATCCCTATCCTTCAGAATCCAAAATTTTGATTGGGCTTCCGAAACAGAACGCCTATCACGCCTCCGACCCGAGCTGACAACTGATCAGAACACAAAATCAAAACTATGTACCTCTCCTCCGACGTCGCAGAAGCAGCAATTCGATAAGCTTTAATCGTGCTCAAAACTTCTCACTCTTTGGACTGGTCGTTTGGAGGAAACCTGACAGATTCCCTCCACCCTAGCCGCAGAAGCATGCTCCAGTCAAATCGCCTGAACCAGCCACCAGGCAATCACCGAAAGCTGATACCACCAAACAAGGTCAGAGTCATTCGACTACAGTTATTCGTCCGCTCCCACGTGAGATTCGCGATAGCAGCACACCCATTGCAGAGTGTGTCCAGAACATTCATAATTCCGAGGGCATAGGTAGGACTTGTATCAGATAACTCTACTCGATCCTACATATTTCATTAAACGGCACTTCTACTTTAGAAGCATTTCAAGTTACTAATCAAGCTCAACTTTATTTACAACCCTCGGATTCCAGGTGGATATCGGACGGGGTTATTCCTAGACTCTCTAAGGAAGTAATCCCTAGAGAGTAAGATCTTCCTGCCAAAGGGTGAACGGGACAGCCTAGGGTAGATCTTACATCTCGGGGCTAGGGTAAATACCTCTCTAGTAGGGGATTAGTGAAAACCTAGAACCAAACTTAACATAGACCCTTGAAATGTTCATCATGTCGCATGGATTCATCATGCATTTCTTTTCAGAAAACCTTAAACAAAATATTCCCTACAGCCATCCGTATTCCTCACTGGTCGGTGTGTGAGATGACAAGGAAATTGGGAAGAGAGAAATAGATGAAGAGGAAACATTTTGCGCACAATACCTACAATATTAATAGGCACCCACCTACTATTACGATAGAACGCCAATCCGGTGCCAATAATTTATTGGTCTCCAAGCTCCCTCCCTGGTTTTCAGCTGTGCGCGTGAAGCCGAAGATAACAACGCTGCAAATCCCTGCACAACGGTTTATTATTTTGTACAGAATACCCTTCTGTTACAGGTCACAGCTCTCTGTATAGGCGTCCGATCTACCTAACATAATATGTACTATTCTATACATATTATGTAGATCGCAGACCCTCCGTAGATTAGTACCTAACCCCGTACTCGTTACTAGGTACCTACCTAAATCACGACTTAAATGTCGCTAAAATAATTCTGCCGATGACAAACAGTACCTAACAAAAAGAAACACACATAATGAAGTTCTGAAAAGAAATTGTTGATGAGGAGTGAAAAAAGTTGCAAAAGTACCTACCAACAAACTCCAGCCCCTTCTACGTAGATGTTATAATGAACCGTTGAGTAATGATTTACCGTAGTAATAATTTACCCATCAATAATCCTACTTCAACGTTTGTTCAAGTTTCACTACCTACAACAAATGAAATTTGTCAAATGAAATAATATCACAGAACAACCAACTCGACTTCATACTCCGCCAATATAATCCTGTGATCCCTAGCAATGATTTTATCTCCGCCAAATTTCCTATTGTGGGCGCGTCTCTGGTTACGAGATTTGGTTTGAATTGTATACAATTTCATTCACACTGGAGTCGAAAATGCCTGTCGGTGCAAACTTCGGGGCCTTACTGTGAACGAACGGCTGGACGTACGATGCTCCGGATGGTCTTAAAAAACTCGCAAGTTCAAGAACTATTTAAAACCGTAAAAATATTCACGTAAAAAAATGGTATAGGCGTTTTGAAAATGTCAACCCCTATTTCGAACCCCTTAGAGATGACTCACAGTAACGTCGAGCTTCGAGGACCAACTAGACCCCGAACGGAACCTATAACCCGAATTTCATCAATTTTTTGTCATGGTAACTAAGAAAAGTGGCCCGTTCGGCGTACGGCGGACAGACAGAAATATTTTTATTGCAGTTTTGGATTCTACATACCTCGAAACGTAAACCATCAAATTTTGAGGGGGGGTAAGAATTTTTTTTTGGTTTATTATTTTCAATAATGAACCATTGGAATCGAGCATGAAAAACTCGGCGCTTCGCGCCTCGGCGGGGGGCTGCGCCCCCCTGCACCCCCCCGGATGTTATTGCTTTGAGCCTGACTGCTAAAATGTAAAAAACATGGAATCATGTTTTAGCTCCTCGCTCTCACTTTATTATAGAAATGATCACGAGGAGTGTCTCGCCCAAGATCCGCTGTAGACTGGTGGCGCTGCAGTTGCCTGGTGAGCGTTCTACTCTCCTCCGGCGAATCATTCAAATTAATTTCGTCTCCAGAACGCAGTGAGTGAGCTCTGACTATCAAACTCAATAATAACATTAAATATAACCTGCAATATCGCCAAGCCATCGTTAGCTGAATGGATGGAGACGCTGGCTTTAGTGCTGAAAATCTTTAGTTCGAATCCCACTCACCATTGGTCTTTTTTTCGTCATTTCACAGGCCGGGTACTTGGATAACACATCATCGAGGGTTGCCATAGTGTGTCCGGGGGGGGGGGGGGGGGGATAGCATCTAGACCTGTACCTTACAGTAAATTGGATCCTTTCCCAGGAACATCGAGCGAAAGATAACAAAACTCCAGAGTCTCAATCCTGGTAATCACAAACAGTGGTAGGTAACTACACCATATCCTGGGTCTTTCTCTAGGGAGTCTCAGAAAGCATCACAGACACAGGTAATCATGAACAAGTATATTCATTACAAATACATTCAAGTAAATGTTAATACTAACTAAACCATTAAAAAAAAACCACAGTCATGCAGCATGGCTATATAAGAGCGAATTTTCGAAGAAATAACCACGTTCCTTCATCTTCAAAGTGCTCCAGTTTGAGAACGGAATGAGATATCACAATTCTGATTTCACCATCGTGTTCAGCGTACACAAACCTTTGAAATGAGGTGTCACTTGTCAGACTGTTTCATTTTGGGAATTTATGGGTAATTTTTTCCCCTTAAAACTCCCCAAAACTACCCCTTAGAGTGACCCGATTCTGCCCATCTACGAACTTAGCCTGTCGATTGCCAAGACAGATTTTTCGTGCAAATTTGAACTTTTTATCTCAATTCTTTCGAGAGTTATCGTCTGGAATGACACATACATATATAAATATATAAATAATATATATATATATATATATATATATATAATTTTTGGTGTCTTTCCGCAGTGAATTCAGGATGGTCTGAAACGGATTTTGGTATAAAAATCTTTCGGAAATTCGAGTTTTAAAAATTTTGGACCGAGAACAATGGCTTCCTTTTCTTCGAAAATTCGCTAATAAAAAATTAAAAAATAATAATTAATAAAAAAATGAAAATGCCTACATTATGTCAGACGGCATTTCCCAAAAAGGGCGCGATGATTACCAATTTGCCTTATACCAACTGTGAGCGCAGGGAGGAGAGTAGTACGCTCACCAGCCACCTGCAGCGCCACCAATCCACAGCGGATCTTGGGCGAGACACTCCTAATGATCACGACGACCATCACTACTTACCAACCAAGTGACAACCAAACAAGCGTCATTGCTTACTATCCATTTACAACATTCATTTATATAGTTATATTATGAAACTAGGATATAAATACCAAGAACAAATACGAAATACATTCGTGATAAATCAAGAGCTTTCCAACGAATGGAAAACGATTTTTGTCCGATGAAAATGAAAGAAGTTTCATTTCCCTAGCAACTACTCGGTTGTAAGTGAAAATCATTGTTAAAATACGCGCTACTTTCATCTCACTTTTTGGTCTCACTTTTCGGCGGGGGATCCATCGCTAAAACATGATTCCATGTTAAAAAAATTCTTACCCCCCCTCAAAATTTGATGGTTTACGTTTCAAGGTATGTAGAATCCAAAACTGCAATAAAAATATTTCTGTCTGTCCGCCGTACGCCGTACGGGCCACTTTTCTTAGTTACCATGAAAGAAAATTGATTAAATTCGGGTTATAGGTTCCGTTCGGGGTCTAGTTGGTCCTCGAAGCTCGAAGTTACTGTGAGTCATCTGTAAGGGGTTCAAAATAGGGGTTGAAATTTTCAAAACGCCTATACCATTTTTTTACGTGAATATTTTTACGGTTTTAAATAGTTCTTGAACTTGCGAGTTTTTTAAGACCATCCGGAGCGTCGTACGTCCAGCCGTTCGTTCACAGTAAGGCCCCGAAGTTTGCACCGACAGGCATTTCCGACTCCAGTGTGAATGAAATTGTATACAATTCAAACCAAATCTCGTAACCAGAGACGCGCCCACAATAGGAAATTTGGCGGAGATGAAATCATTGCTAGGGATCACCTGATTATATTGGCGGAGTATGAAGTCGAGTTGGTTGTTCGGTAATATTATTTCATTTGAAAAATGATGGCTCTTTTGGAGTTTGTTGGTAGGTAGTGAAACTTGAACAAACGTTGAAGTATTATTGATGGGTAAATTATTACTACGGTAAATCATTACTCAACGGTAAATTATTACACAACGGTTCATTATACCATCTACGTAGAAGGGGCTGGAGTTTGTTGGTAGGTACTTTCGCAACTTTTTTCACTCCTCATCAACAATTTCTTTTCAGAACTTCATTATGTGTGTTTCTTTTTGTTAGGTACTGTTTGTCATCGGCAGAATTATTTTAGCAACATTTAACTCGTGATTTAGGTAGGTACCTAGTAACGTGTACGGGGTTAGGTACTAACCTACGGAGGGTCTGCGATCTACATTAATGTATAGAATAGTACATATCATATTATATAGACGGGTTATCTATACATAGAGCTGTGATCTGTAACGGAAGGGTATTCTATACAAAATAATAAACCGTTGTGCAGGGATTTGCAGCGTTTTCATGCTCGATTCCAATGGTTCATTATTGAAAATAATAAACCAAAATAGAACAGTTGCCGAGAGACAGGGAAGGCCACGGGCGACAGCAAGGGTACCTCGCCTCAGAAGGTTATGCATGTTTGTAGACCTCCTGCTCCTGTTGGTGCTGATAGTTGACAGGGTTCTTGGTTTCAATTTACGCGTTGTAATTTTAGATTCCTTACTTTTGTATTTTCCGTGTCACGAAATATATTTGCACGTCTTCTGCAAACTGTTAACACCTCCCACCGAGCTATTGTGCGGAAAATACAACTGAAGTGATACAAACAAATCACTGTTTACCACGGAAAATCCGTGTCATCAGCGAGAACAGTCAAGTTGTGCGGAAGTTCGTAGTGTTTCTGTAGGCGATATGTGGTGAAAAGAAAATACCTAGTGAATTAGTGAATGAAAATGGTGAAATACTGTTGTTTCGGAAATTGTAGGAGCGACAGCCGTCCAGGAAGACCTGGTTTTGACCCTACAGTCACTTTTTTTTCGGTTTCCTCAGTCCTGTGTTGTGTTTCGGTATACGACTGACTGGACGACAGGCGAGGAGAAAAATCACATATTGATGGATAAGGCAAACATTTGTACGATATCCGCATCTTTCTTTGGTCCTTCCTATTTTAGTGATTTAATAAAGAATTTAGATGAAGTTTGTAGGCTTTCTTTACATATACCCCATTGGATGGTTGGTTACTTCATTCTTCTAGCTAGTGCAAACCGTAGTCATTTGGGTTGGTGTACTTGCATCAGGTACCTTCTTCAACAATGTTCGTAAATAGGTTCCTGTTTGGGATATTGGGTAAGTACTACGCGACAGAAAATTTACATCTCATCGCTCAATGTTTATTAATTTTAAGTAGGTAAGACACATTAAGCAGCAGAATGTATCACATTTGTTGAGGGTGAAGGCACATTTTTTCATCCGTACAACTATATATTAGATTTTTATATGTTTAACCTCAGTTGCTTACATACATACAGTGAGATCGAATCATAACCATTACAAGGTTAAAAACGCTGCAAAGTCCTTGTCACATGGGGTTTATTATTCTACAGAAATGTTGGCTGTACATTTATTGTTTGTTTCATGTGAAATAATTGAAATAGCTATTTCTGATGGTTTCCACCAATTTTGGCCCCCAAAACACAAATTAGGTAGGTACGATCTTTTTTTTTTTTTCAAATTAACTTTGATCATTGGTAGTGCCATTTAATCGTCTTGATCCACGTGTTGACACTTTTTCTAGTGTTATTCTACAAACTGATGGTGATTTCAGACGATTTCGCAGGTTTTTGACTCATACAAAATCAATTTTGGGAGCTGAACATCTGGTACAACCTCAATTTTCCACTCCTTGGCCAAAATCGACCTCATATTCGATCTTCTCGTCCCCAAAAACATGGAAAACGATACCTCAAAAGCTCATGTTACGAACATGTTGCTAAAACGCAAAAAGTACCTATTTTTACACACATTTTCACTCACAACACCCCTGGGTATATTCCTATCGGGCTGATAAGTTTCGGGACACAACTAGGGCCCAAATAGAGCATGTGTGCGAAAGAACGACTTTTTTAGACCGAAAATGAAGCCTGTACACGTGATACGGCGGACGGCGTACGGCGGACGGACATTGCATTTTTTGAATCTACGCACCTTGAAACGGAAAAGAAAAGAGTTTGAGGGGGGGTTATAAAAATTTTTTGCTGAGCGATTACATAGGTGTATTATTGAGAGAATAATAAACCAAAACGAATAGGTATCTTTATTGGTAACTATTATCTTCACTGATACTTAGGAGCCTATTTATAACTGAGCAAGTAGGATAACAGTTGGACTTCGATGCAGTCAGTACAAACTTATCATTATCACTATAGTAGAATAACAGAATAAAGGTTTACTAGGAAAACATTTTAATGTCAAGACTACGTCAACTGGTAACTGTTTCACCTCCATTTCCTGCTAAACTACTCAGAAATTGGCACTAGGGGGTTTTCAAGATCGCTGAATCCGATTTTGAGTCAAACACGCGAAATTCCAACGTACTTTTATTTTTTTGAATGAAAGTAAATTCCATAGGTACTGAGAATTTTGACTCCAACGCACTCTCCTACGATAAGTAATTTTCCTTCTATGATTTTTCAAAGTTTGCGCAACCCGTGACGTCCACGTCGCCTAGGCGGGAGGGGTGCAACTATGTCACAGGTTGCACAAACTTTGAAAAGTAATAGAACGAAAACTACTTATCGCGGGAAAGTGCGGTTGGTATTGAAATTGCCAGGATAGAGTCTCCTCTCATTTAAATATATAAAACAAACACGTGGTTATTCCTCATTATGCTGAATTTTCGGCGTAAAAAACAACTATGTAGATACTTTAAAATGAACAATAACAGGTAGAAAGAAAACTACTTATCGTGGGAAAGTGAGGTTGGTATATTCTCAGGATCGAGTCTACATTCATTTAAAAATATATTTTTAAAAAACACGTCGGTACTCCTCATTATGCTGATTTTTCGGTGTCAAAAATGAGTAGGTATGTACTTGCAAAGAACGTTTCGAAAAGTCGTTCACTGCGTCATGTTTCATGACTGGAACTTATTCTCTTTGCTCATAAAAATTGGAAATGAAATCGCTGAATAGAAGATCGTGAAACTGGTTATGAAAGGTTCTACTGTTAAATTATGAATAAGTATTAAATTAATTAATTAAATTTAGAATTAAATAACGGTTGAAAAATACGTGTACGAGTGAAAAATGGGTGTAAAGTAGGGGTTAGTTTTTTTAAAGGTTTTAATGAACATGAGCTTATACGGTATCGTTTTCTATGTTTTTTAGGGCAGGAAGACCGAATATGAAGTGATTTTGACCAATGAGTGAAGTTTTTTGAGTCGAAAACCTGGGAAATTGTCTGAAATCGCCATAACTTGTATAATAACACTATCAACAGGTGAATCAAGGACATTAAATGGCACTATCAATGATCAAAGATAATTTGTCAAAAATAATTCTTTTTTTTTTGGGTGCCAAACTTCGTGGAAACCATAAAAAATAGCTGTTTCAAGTATTGCACGTGAAGGAAACAATAAATGTACTTCTAGAATTTCTGTAGGTATTTACAGTAGAATAATAAACCCATGTGACAAGGACTTTGCAGCGCTTTTCAACTAAAAGAAGTCCCCATGTGTGACGGTATATGGGAATCCCGTCCCTCTTGGATGCGGGCTCTTCCCGATCTTTTTGACACGCGGCTGAAGGGGCGGTCGATTCGCGGAAACGAATCGTCAACTCCAGGAGGCGCGTGTCAAAAAGATCGGGAAGAGCCCTACCTCCTCTTGTCTTCGAAATAGTGAATTTAAAGGATTATCAAGCCGATCGAATCAAACATGAAAAGACTAACAGAAAAATAGTAGGCCCTATATCGCACATGATCACATCGCGGTGAACATCACAAAGGAGGAGAGTAAGCGAGTAAACAACTTCAAAGTTCACTTAAACCTTGAAGTTCCGTGAAAATCACCATGGTGATATTAAATCCCCATTTGCCAACCTTAGAAAACGACTATTAGCAAAAATCACACCATTGCATGCAAATTATACTGTTTCAACAGAACAACTTTGAAGATTGGCCCTTTTAGCGAATTTTCGAAGAAAAGGAAGCTATTGTTCTCGGTCCAAAATTTTTAAAACTCGAATTTCCGAAAGATTTTTATACCAAAATCCGTTTCAGACCATCCTGAATTCACTGCCGAAAGACACCAAAAATTATATGTATATATACATATATATATTTATATATATATATTTATATATTTATATATTTATATATTTATATATTTATATATGTATGTGTCATTCCAGACGATAACTCTCGAAAGAATTGAGATAAAAAGTTCAAATTTGCACGAAAAATCTGTCTTGGCAATCGAAAGGCTAAGTTCGAAGATAGGCAGAATCGGGTCACTCTAAGGGGGAGTTTTAGGGGGGGAAATTACCCATAAATTCCCAAAATGAAACAGTCTGACAAGTGACACCTCATTTTAAAGGTTTTTTGTACGCTGAATACGATGGTGAAATCAGAATTGCGATATCTCATTCCATTCTCAAACTGGAGCACTTTGAAGATGAAGGAACGTGGTTATTTCTCGAGATGTTCTTCCTGGTTCGTCTGCTCTAATCTGATAACGGAATGGGATATCGCAATTCTGACTTCACCATCGTGTTCAGCGTTGGAAAATCTACAAACCGAGGAGTTACTCGGCAAAAAATGGAACAAAAAATTTGTTACGTATCCAATACCTACTCTTCTGGTATTCAAAACATTTTTGATTTCCCCCTCCCCCACCTTCCACCCCAAATTTTACTTTGCGTAAAACTACTCCTGTTTTAATTTTGTATGGTATCAAGTTGGGAAAACATTGACGAAAATTAATTTTCAGAAAATTTTAGGCGGAGGAGGAAGATGCCGAAAACTTCGAAAATTCGCTCTTATAGCCATGCTGCATGACTGTGGTTTTTTCGCTTTTTGTCCTTGAACCGGAAAAATAGATTGGCCCTTTCGAAAAAAATCAGATTGGCCCTTCTTCCTCTCAGGTGTCGATATAATTGTGGTGGTTTGAATGAGATGAAGGTAGCGGTGAGGAGTGAGAGAGAGTGTGAGAGTGATGGAGGAGAAGGTGCCGGATCTAACGTCTAAAAGGTTAACACCTATAGCAAAACCAGTGAGGTTACCACCACTAAAGACGCTAGAGGGATTTGCCCAGTGGTTGCCACTCGAGGCCGGTTGTCACCAGGCCGGTTCCACCAAACTGAGATCTTTTAGGTAAAAGAGGAGGAGGCGTGAGAGGAGAGAGAGATAAGTCATCGACTTGGTTTGAGCGTAGAATGAGGAGAGGCGAGAACGGCGGGTTTTTATAATACCCTGTCCACTCTCCCCCAGTCCCTCAAGGACAGTTGAGGGATGGTGGGAGTTGAGGGTACGCCACCTCACTCGTTCGGGTTTATTATTTGTACAATCTTTATAATTACAAGAAGTGATGTTCTGGGAGGATATCACTACAATAATAATTATAGGACAGGACAAGTGACTATTGAGACATTGATAAATCCTGACGTGTTTGAGTTCATTATGAATAATATAATAATAACGATGTGCTACTCGTGTTTTCAATACATATTAAATATAATCAAAGGAGGAAAAGTTGTCTTTAAACAGAGACACGATAAAATTTGTTCAGGTTCGTACTTACTACGCAGACAAGAACATGGTTACACCATGGGTCCCTCTGAGTAATTGAGGATTAATCTAGATACCCGAATAGTCCCATATCCAATGCCTCCTACGATCCAGTACGTTAGGCGTTGTTCAGGGTGCAACGTGTGAAGGCAGAGTCAAGAGTCTAACAAAGGCACACCAAAAAGTTTTTTGAACGCTGGAGGCTGATCTGATTCCTGGTAACCAGAGAGCTAATTTTCAACTAATGTACAAATGGCCTCATCAATTTTAAATCGTTCCATTCAGCTCAATATATTCGAAAAGTAAATTGATATAAAATGACACGTTTGTCCCCGTGGCACCCCGTTATTCTTCTAACAACCTTCCACCCTGGGAAAACCGATGCAGTCGAGTGTCCACCTAGTTTCAGAACCAGTCTGGAAAAAGGATTCCCATCACGGTTTTCACATCGTTCGGAGCAGAGGGGAACGGCCAATCGGCTTTAATGATACGCCTAACCCCCTGGGGCAATCAGGTTGCACCACATGGCCACTCCCTCTGTTATCACTCATCGGGACCGATTACTACCCAGCTTCCTCTCCCCACGTACCAATAAGATCCAATTTAGATCATCAGCTAGTAATTCACACTGAAGGAACACATGGGATACCCAGGGAATGAACTAGGTACTGAAAAACGCTGCCAAGTCCTTGTCACTTGGGTTTATTATCCTACTGGAAATACCTATAGAAATGCTGCTGTTAATTTATTGTTTCTCTCAAACGCAGTCATTGAAAAAGGTATTTTAGATGGTTTCCACGAATTTTGGCCACCGAAATCACTACTTCGGCTGTTTTTTTGTACAGACCTGTTTATCTCTGAACATTGATAGTGCCACTTAATTGTCTTGATTCACCTGATAATATTACTTCTAGTTATTATACACATTTATGGTGATTTCAGACAATTTTCCAGGTTTTTGACTCATAAAAAATAATTTCGGGAGCTTAACCTTTGTTACAACATCAATTCTTCACTCTTTACTATTCCGTGAATAATACACCTATGTAATCACTCAGCAAAACTTTTTTATAACACCCCCTCAGAATTTTTTCTTTTACGTTTCAAGGTGCGTAGATTCAGAAAATGCAATGTCCGTCCGCCGTCCGCCGTACGCCGTCCACCGCCAACCGTCCACCGTATCATGCATAACAGCTTCATTTTCGGTGTAAAAAATTCCTTCTTTAGCACACATGCTCCATTTGCGCCCTAGTTGTGTCCCTAAACTTTGCAGCCTGATGGGAATATACCCAGGGGTGTTATGAGTGAAAAATGGGTATAAAAGTAGGTAGGTTCGCGTATTTTTTGTGCTATTTGTGTTTCAGTAACATGAGCTTTTGACGTATCGTTTTCCATGTTCATTTGGACAAGAAGACCGAATATGAAGTCGATTTTGACCTAAGAGTGGAAAATTGAGTTTCTATCGAAGTTTCACCCTTAAATTTACTTTAAATTTTGGTCTAAAATCATCGTTCTTCCGCACAAAGTGTGGGTCACCACTTGGGAACACATTTGGGTCCTAGATGTGCTCCAAAGCTCGGCAGCCCGATCGGAATACACCCAGGGGTGTTATGGGTGAAAATAGTGTAAAAATAGGGGTTTTCGAGGGGTTTTTTGAGGTTTTAGTGAACATGAGCTCTCTTTCATGTTTTTTAGGGCGAGAAGACAGACATTTTGACCAATGAGTGGAAAATTGAGGTTCTACCAAATGTTCAGCTCCCAAAATTTACGTTTTATGATTCAAAAACCTGGCAAATCGTCTGAAATCACCATCAGTTTGTATAACAACACTGGAAAAAGTGTCAACACGTGGATCAAGACGATTAAATGGCACTAGCAATGGTCGAAGATCATTTTGAAAAAAAAAAAAAAAAAAAAAGGCGTACCTAATTCGTATTTTGGGGGCCAAAATTGGTGGAAACCATCAGAAATATCTGTTTAAATTATTTCATATGAAAGAAACAATAAATGAACAGCCAACATTTCAGTAGGTGTGTCCAATAGAATAATAAACCCATGTGACAAGGACTTTGCAGCGTTTTTTCACATGGGAATCCTATGCATTGCAAATTTGGATTCTACTTGAAGTTTGACGAAAAACTGATTAGCCACTCAAATTTTTGCGTGAGCTAATATGTGCGCAAAACGTGAACAATTTGTCCACAAAAGGCGAGATACCACGTTTTGTGGATAATGAGGAACCGCTGCTTATTCTCGACCCTCTGACTTCATTACTTAGTCTTGAACTTCCCAAGTAAATGCGAGAATTGAAGAAGTCATACGGAATGGCCGTTTATAGCCGCCGAGGACTGGGTTAGGGTCCATTTACCTAAATACAAAACTGCTTGGCGAGTCGTCGGCGAAAACACAAATATATTGAATCAACGGAAAGAGCCGAGAGGCCATTTAAAGGCCGTATGTGCCCAATAAACGTTATGAGCGGGAAGGATCCTACTGGACTGAATAGTCGATCCACTGGGTTGAGGGGTGGATACTGGTGTGGAGGGGGCGGGGGGGGGGCTTAAATACCAGACCTCAGGAGGCTGGTGAGTCGGAGGCGGTGACCACCTTCTCCTATCGAGCCACAACAATATGTGGGGAAAAACCCTCCCCTCCACCTCAACATCGTGACCCTCAACCCCCCCCCCCCCCCCCCACAACGTTCACCGTAGGGACGTAAAATCCAACCTACTTTCCTCGGAGGCATCAACCGGAGGCGGACATAACCCGAACGGCTTGAAATAAAGTAATTTACTCCGGGCCATTTACTTCTGTGATCTCTTCCCCTCACAACCCCCCCCCCCCCCTCCACCAACATCACGTCACCATGACTTGAGCCCTTTTCCCTACTTCGGAGGTTAATAGAGCAAAAACTATACCCAGCTTCGCTACCCTCGGCTCGGCCCCCTTTTCTCTGATGCGGAAAAGAAAATGTAACGAGATAGTAAGAGTAAAAATAGTAAGAACACAACCGGGAATCTCTTTTACCTTATATCAAATATATAAGGCTGCTCCCATAAAACGCCTGTCCAGGGGACGGGCGCACAGAGATTCGTAACTACCAATACTTGGTTTTATTCACAGTTTAAATTTATGGTCGTATTAAGAATTGAAATTATCATATTTCTCAAGACCATAGAGAAGAAACGGTAGGTTCGAAGATCGGTGGTTTTCGAAGACCAACTGTGGGTCTAATTTGAGTTTTTGCAGGTCAAAAATCGATTTAAAATAATTTGCTATAAAATCACCAAAAGAGGTACGGGGAAGGCGGGGAGGGTTGAGACGCGGGAGTGTTGGGACAGGTGAAGGCTACGGGCTATTGAATCATTTCAGATCCACCATTGTTCATCATTAGGAAAGTTTGTTATCAGAAAAGAACATCAATCGTGTTCCCCTCCGTTTTATCGCGGTTATCTTTGGTCCACGGCCATTTTGTGATTTTGACAATTTCGCCGAGTTTGTGAACTTGTGGCGCTGCTTCTATGGGATTTTATTTTTTCAAAACCGTCTGGCCACGTCAAGCAACATCCAAGTGACTACTAACTCCAGTATGTTCCGTCTTAAAATGTTAGTGAAGCTCCAATGGGTCGCAAGTCTGAATAATGATTGGGCATCTTTGATTCCCAATTTTAAATGCATTTTACGACATTTTAGTAAGACTCAATTGTTGATATACCTTACCATATTAGTAGGGTTTTAATCAATATTAGTTGCGCAATTTCAACTTTTTCGTTCAGTTTAGTTCATTTTCATACATTTTACGACTTTTATCAAAACTGAACGGTTAGGTAATAAACGTGTTCATTTACAGTTACTATTTATAGTCTGGGAACTTCTTTCGTTCTTAGCAACTGAGTTTAAGATTTTGTCACTTAGCTAATTTAAATCAAAGGTTTCATTTTTCTTGTCATATTATTCGTTCTTAGCAACTAAGACCCCCCCACGAAAGCCCGAAATGGAGTGCTGGAGCCGGCTCTGGAATTGAAGTTTCCTACAAATTCGCGAGATTCAATAATTCAATCATTAATTATTTTGTAGTTATTCATGAAGCAAACGGCAAATAATAAACCGTTGTGTAATGATGTATAGGTGCCCCTTCTACGTAGATAGTATAATGAACCGTTGTGCAACAATTTACCGTTGTGTAATAATTTGCCCATCAATAATACTTCAACGGTTGTTCAAGTTGCAAAAGTACCTATCAACAAAACCCAGTCCCTTCTACGTAGATTGTATAATGAACCGTTGTGTAATAATTTACCGTTGCGTCAAGTTTCCATTGTGTAATAATTTACCCATGAATAGTAAACGATTCAAAAGTATCCACCAAGAAAATCCAATAGATCCATAATTTTTCAAATGGAATAATATCACGGAACAACCAACTCGACTTCATACTCCGGGAATACAATCAGGTGCTCCCTAACGATGATAATCTGGGCCGGATTTATACCATTTGATTCATGATCATGTTGACGAAGCTTTTCGGTGCAAACGAACGGCTGGTCGTACAATGTTCCGGGTGGTCTCAAAAAATTCATTAGTTCAAGATCAATTTAAAAACGTTAAAAAAACATACCCTTTCATAGAAAGTTTTCGAGCTACGGCGTTCTGAAAATGTCAACCCCTTAGAGATGAGTGACAGTAACGCCGACCTTCGAGGACCAACTAGACCCCAAACGGGACCTACACACCAAATTTCGTTAATTTTGGTTCATGGTAACTAAGAAAAGTGCTAAGAATGGCGGACAGACAGAAATGTTGGTTCATTATTTTCAATAATGAACCTTTGGAATCGAGCATGAAAAAAAAAATGCTAAGCCCCCTCCAAATTTGATAGTTTACGTTTTAAGGTATGTAGAATCCGAAAATGCAATAAAGAAATTGCTGTATGTTCGCCGTACGCCGCACGCCGTACGCCATACTTAGCACTTTTCTTAGTTACCAGGGGGGAAAATTGATGAAATTCGGGTTATAGGTTCCGTTCGGGGTGTAGTTAGTTGGTCCTCGAAGCTCGGCGTTACTGTCAGTCATCTCTAAGGGGTTCAAAATAGGGGTTGAAATTTTCAGAACGCCGTAGCTCGACAACTTTCAATACAAGGGTATGGTGTTTTTTACTTTTTTAATTTGATTTTTTTGGCGTCCCCAAAATTGTCCAACTATCCGATAGTTCTGGAAATGCTTCCCAAAATCACGGATCATCGTCAGAAAACGGGGTAGCTCCAGAGGAACAGGGAAATCCATGACAGTGACTGCCTTTTACCAGAACGTTCGGGGGATGAATACTAAGCTGCCTACCTTACGTTGCTCATTGCCATGCCTGTCTTACGATATAATTTTTCTAACAGAAACTTGGTTGAATGACGCAGCTGCGGAGCTTGGTTTTTCAGATTATTCTATATACAGAATGGATCGTTCGGGGGCCACCTCCCATAAGTCATTTGGTGGTGGAGTAATCATTGGCATTTCTTCTAAATTTGATTCTTTTCAATGGAGCACCCGCTATAATAATGTTGAGAATGTATTTGTTGTGATCCCAAGTCTTCAATTGGTTCTTGGCTGCGTATATCTCCCTGATTATTGTTCCTCAGAAACCTTTGAAAACTTTTGTAGTGAGGTTGAAAACCTCAGCCTTTCTTATCCGGTTCTTATTCCGGTTTCTAACAGGGGACTTTAACTTGCCGGGTCTTTACTGGAATGCCAACTCGGGTTTACCACATGCTCACTCTATTGTGAACGAAAAGACTCGTGTGATAACGGACATGATGAACTTGTGTAATTTGAGGCAATTTAACCAGCTGTTGAATCCGTCGGGCAATACATTGGACCTATGTTTTTCTGACCTTTCGGAGGTTCTCTTGCGAGAGTGTGATCCTGTGCTACGACTAGATGCTCACCAACCAGCTTTTGAATGTTACATACTGTGTTCCATCAACGATGACGCCATCTATGCCCCCTCAAGGTTCACATTTAATTTTACGAAGGCTAATTTTGAAGCAATGAACGAATTTCTGAAGGCGAGTGACTGGGACTTTTGTGATCGGCTTCCCTTCCCTCAAGCTGTTGAGAAATTTTACTCAATGGTGAATGAGGCTATAAGTATGTTTGTTCCTGTTGCTACTGCAATAAGTAAGACATTCCCTAGATGGTTCAATCGGGAGCTCATAGCATTATTGAGGCTGAAGGTCGCGGCTCACGATAGGTTCAAGGCGACTAGGTTTCCAGTTGACTATGATGTGTTTGCTGACCTGCGGCGGAGATGTAAAAGCCTGGGCAGGTTGCTGTATGCACAGTATATTGAAGGGATCCAAACAGCAATCAAGACAAATATCAAGGCGTTTTGGAATCATATAAATTACAAGAGTGGTTTGAATGTGCTCCCGAGTGTTATGTATCTGGGCTCGGAGGCTGCTGAGACTCCATCGGAGATCACGGAGCTGTTCGCCGAATATTTTTCGTCGGTTTACACTCAGCCAAACCCCCTGCCGCCACAGACCGACAGACCCATTTATTCCTCCTTTTCTACGAGTGGGATCCAGATTTCCGTGGACGCGGTTAGACAGGCGCTAAATTCCCTGGATCCCCGCAAAGGGACCCCTCCCTGCCTAACGGGGTTCCCCCAGTCCTGCTAAAAAGCTGCGCTGAGAGTTTAGCGCTTCCATTGTCGGTGCTTTTGAGCGCTCCATTTCCCTGGGTGAAGTGCCTGCCTGTTGGAAGAGTTCTTTTGTTACTCCCATACCGAAGTCAAGTAATAGGTCCCGGATCGATGAGTATCGCCCCATATGCTCGCTGTCGACAATTCCAAAGGTTCTAGAAAAGATTATTGTTATGCAAATCGCCCCTTGTATGCGCCCCTATCTATCGCTTACGCAGCATGGGTTCATGGCTGGACGCTCCACGGCTACCAACCTGCTTACCTTTCAGCACTACATCCTGGAGGCTTTTCGTGGTGGTTTCCAGGTTGACACTATTTACACGGATTTTGCGAAGGCCTTCGATCGAGTTTCCCACCCGCTGCTGCTGGCTAAGCTGGAACGGTTTGGTTTCTGTGGCTCCCTCTTGTCCTGGTTCCGGAGCTATCTCTCTAACCGTAGTCTTCGTGTTCGGGTGAGGAATTTCTGCTCGGCTCCTTTTCAGGCCTCATCGGGGGTGCCGCAGGGCTCTCATCTTGGCCCTTTGATGTTTCTAGTCTTCATCGATGATATCACGGATGCCATTGGAGGCGACGTGCAGTGTCTCCTCTATGCAGACGATCTGAAGATTTACTCAGTTATAGGGGCTGAGAGTGATTGCAGAGTGTTGCAGCGGAGCTTGGGGGCGTTGCTGGAGTGGTGCTCTCTGAATGAGCTCTATCTGAATATTGGAAAGTGCCAGGCCATAACTTTTTCGCGATGTCATAATCCAATTCTCTTCGACTACTCGCTGGAAAACCAGGTGCTGCCCCGTCCATTGGTGGTGTGTGACCTGGGAGTGTACTTCGATGGCCAATTGTCACTTGGACTACATCACTGGGAGAGCAATGAGGGCGCTTGGGTTCCTCAAGAGATCCTCGCGTGATTTCACTAACACAGAAACGCTATTGATTCTGTTCTGCGCAATGGTGCGTCCCAGCCTGGAGTATTGCTCGATCGTCTGGTTACCATTCTATGCTTGTGGAAAGGAGGCTGTGGAGAGAGTTCAGCGTAGGTTTTTGCACTTCTTTGCCTACAAGTCCGGAGTTCCCTGGGTTGATTTTGAAAGGGATGCTGCCCTCAGGGATAGTGGATTGGTACCACTAGAGTACAGAAGAAAGTTGGTGGATGCTATGTTTTTGTATAAGCTGGTTAACAACAGGATAGATGCACCCCAACTGCTTGAAGTCCTGAACTTTAATGTTCCCACCTATCCCACTCGGAACGCTTCAACCTTTTATACTCGCACTACTGCCACGAACTATTTGCTGAACTCCCCGTTGGTCCGGATGCGGAGGGATTTCAATAATCTGGAAGTTGATGTTTTCGGTTCGGGTCCTCTTCGCTTTCGGAGGGACGTTCGTGCTGTGCTGGATGGTGGAGGCTGAGGTCTAAGTTTTTATTTTCTGTATCTTATATATCCGTTTCCCTCGTAGTATCTTATATATCCGTTTCCTTCATAGTATTTTGTTCTCATATTTATGTTCACCTTGAAGTCAATTCTGCTTATGTTTACATCGGTTATTTAAAAATGTGTGATCTTTTAATATTTTTGTTGTTGTTGCTTGTATGTCATATATTTATAGTCATTTATAGTCATTATAGTCATATATTATAGTCATTCATAGTAAATTTATAGTCATTTATAGTCCAATATATTTAAGGCAAATTGGGCATATGCCCGTGTATATCAATAAATAAATAAATAAATAAATAAACTAAAGAATTTTTTAGACCACCCGCAGCATTGTACGACCAGCCGTTCGTTTGCACCAAAAAGCTTCGTCAACATGATCGTGAATCAAACGGTATAAATCCGGCCCAGATATCATCACTAGGGAGCACCTGATTATAATCAAAGGTACAATGAGCTGAAGGCGAGCTAGTATGGTGTGCAAGTACATGGGTCGCTGAAGGAATGTAGAGTGAGAAAATACAATGAGCGCTGAGGGCGAATTTTTGAGTACAATAAATACAAGGATACGGTGACTAGAATAGTCGGCGAGGGGGGAACAGGCGTGGAGGCGGTGTCTGGGCAGTGTGTCGCGGCATAGGGTGGCGGTGAAGGTGAAGCTAGGAGATTGCATATCTCCAACGGGGCGGGAGACGTTTGGGTGTAGGCGGCGGTTGTCGGGGGTCGTGGAGGCAGCGATGGCGGGTGTCGGGCGGTCGTGGTTGGTCGGAGGCGAGTGTGGTGAAGGTGCATGGAGGGCCGCACAGTACCAACAGGAAGTGGCGTTGGTCGGTTGGGGCGTGGTCAGTCGCCACGGGGGCCAGTGGCGTTCCTAGGTGGACAGAACGGCGGCGGTGGAGGCGCTCAAAGAACGGGGAGAAATACGCGCCCCATTAGAGAGCGACGGTGGGATTGTCGGTCAGCAAGGAGGCGATGAGGGCGAGGAAGCGGCGGTGTCGCATGAGCGTTAGTGGGGGCAGTGGTATACGCAGTGGCCGTGAAGGTGAGCGTTCGAGGTAGTATTCGGAAGCGTAGA
Organism: Leptopterna dolabrata; assembly: GCA_954871275.1. Taxonomy (NCBI): domain Eukaryota; kingdom Metazoa; phylum Arthropoda; class Insecta; order Hemiptera; family Miridae; genus Leptopterna; species Leptopterna dolabrata. The sequence goes on along the minus strand of OX940978.1, from coordinate 45,851,912 downwards.
AAGGCGACTATTCGGGAGTTGGCATGGTCGTAAATGGTGTGGTAAGTGTGGAGGCGCGGAGAAAGGGTGCAGCGATGGTGGCGTCAGGTCTCTCTCGTCCAAAAGCGTTTCATGTGACATGAAACGGTCTAGCCATGGCGTCAACGGGAGTGCTGGCGACGCGAAGGGCGTGGTCGAGTGTCGGAGTTGCGTCGGGTGGAGCGGTGATGGCCTGTTGAGTTGAGTCATGGTGGTTGTGATTGCCGAGGAGGTGGCGGTTTGGTTGAGTCAAAGTAGGGGCAAGCAGAGACGGTATTGGGGACGGCGCGTGCCAGAAGGGTGGTGCAGGCGAATACGGTTAATGCGAGCGACGACGGTTTGGTAGCCATGGCGGTGAACGTCTTGAAAGACCATCGTCGGTGAGGCCATTGTTGACGATGGAGTCAGCGACAAAGACAGCGATGGGGGCTCGTAGCCGGTAGGTTACAGTTGCGGTGACAGGTCATGGACGATCAATGGAGGTCAGGCCACTGTTGTGGTCAGAGTCAGGGTTGGTGACACAGTCAGCGATGCATCTTGCGAAGGGGGCGTTTTGCCACAGGGTTGCAGCTGCCCCAATAGGTCGTTAATGATCAATAGAGGTGAGGCCATTGTTGCGGTCAGAGTCGGGGTTGGCGACGTTGGCAGCGATGTTGGCAGCAACGCAGACAGCGGTGGAGGCCCGGTGCCTGAAGGTTGCAGCTGCAGAGGCGACCTGTCGGGTGGAGGTGGCAAAGCCAGTTTTGGTCGGGCAGAAGTCAAAATAGGCGGATAAGGATGCATGGTCGGGTGCAGAAGGTTGGGTGTTCTGTCGGGGTCACCACTGTCGTGAGCGGATTGGTGGTGCTCATGAACGGTCAGATGGATAGAAAGGGTCACCAGGAAGTCGTGAGTAAATCACAATATTTGGATAGGGGCGGAAGAAAGATAGAGATGAGAAGTGAGAGAATGGATGTGGTAGGATGTGCTCCTATGGAGTCTTTTGACTAACTCCCCGGGGTTTTCACCAACAGCAGGTACTAGGTGAGAAGGATGTGTCCCGCGGTTTTTACCTACAGCAAACACTGCGAAGATGGTGGCTAATACTCCACGGTTTTCACCAACAGCAGGTGTTAGAGGAGAGGGAGGTATCCAGCGGATTTCAACAGCAGCAGATATCAGGAAGGAAGGCGCCCCGCAGTTTTCACCAACAGCAGGCGTTAAGAAGGGCGAGAGAGAGAGAGAGAGATAAGGGGGATGAGAGAGAGAGAGTGATTCGAGGGAGAGGTTCCAGAGAGAAGTCGCAAGTCAGGGGTCGGATCGTCGAATGAAGATCTGGGCCAGAAGGGGTGTTTTTATAGGGACCCGCCCAGAATCGGCCGTTATGGTCGGTTTGGGCCGTTGAGGGTTGTATACCTGGAAAAGACCCTTCCAGTAAACGGTGGTAATTGATGGTCAAAAATCGCTATGCAAAACGGTAAAACTCCAATATAAACCACCCAATATCTGTATGAAATCGCCAAATATGTTAAAGCGGTGACTCAGAGGAGCGTCTGGCCAGTGGCCCCAGCTCCCTTGCCGAAAGTAGCCGAGAGGGTTCGGCGGTTCCGCAAGGAAGTAGTAGGACCCCATGAATGAGACAGTCATTAAGCCCAGATATCATTGCTAGGTAACAGCTTATTATAATCAAGCCCGGCCTTATGGAATCGAGTTGTGTTCCGTGTGATTTAATTTGAAGAATGAAGATAATTTTGGATTTTTTTCATACTCTGGGAACAAGCAAAACTGAACAAACTAAAATAACAACAAATAATTATAATTTTTTAATCCACCGCATATTTATGAAACTGTAACTGCCTAGCCGGCTCCAGTACTCGATTTAGGGCCTTCCTGGGGGAAGCAAGAGTGTAGGTGTTGACAACAAAAACACCCCATCACATGGCATAACCATCAGTTTCAGTAAAATATAATTTATTGTCTAAGTATATATATATATTTTTTTTTTTTCATGTTAATTTACCGAGTTAGATATTTCTTTCGGCTAACTAGCCCAGAAATATTTTTTGAGAAATAGAAGCCCCCATTTTAAAATATGAAGTCTCAAAATTTGCTCAGATTCCAAAATCTCATAAACTGTACATAAACAAACATCTATTATGAATGATGTGATAACAGTTTTCAAAGGGGCTTCGTGCGTAGTACGCTATCAAACAAAAACAAAAACAAAAAGTGCGAGTGTAAAAAAAGAAAAAAATAAGGAACAAAGCAGCTATCTAATCGCTCGTCCGTCCTATACTCAAATCGGTGTCACTCTCAGTTCCTCATAGGTACATAGAATTGCATAGCTTATTCAGCACTTGAATAGCATTCTACGACTCTGGCAGCAATTCTTGGCCTTGAGTGCTCCCCATCGGTGGATCCCTTCTCAAACTGATCTGTGATTCTATTATGGTGATCTTTCAGAGGGCCTACGTGTACGTTATGTTCGAAGAACGCCACGAGCATGAAAAATCATACTTCATTTTTCTGGAAAGAAAAGTTGAAAACTCACCACCAAAATAGAGAATTGCCCGCACTCCAAAACTCTCCACTATCCACTTATTTGTGAACAAGGGTGATCCGATAGGGAAAAGTATTACATGCGATAAAAGATGAAAAGAACCAACAGTGAGGTCTCAAAAGCTATTGATACAGAGTGGAGGGTCATTGGGCGGGATACTGCGAGAAGAAAGAGGCAGGTGACACGGGTAGTTGAGCAACTCGGAAACCGGTGATAGCTCTGTTTACCTTCTCGATAACCGATCTTCTCTTTTTTCGCCTTTTTGTGGGCCCACGTCCAAAAGATTCCCCTCACCCCCGTTCCCAAAGCCCTCAGGCGTCTTTTATCCTTCGCGGGAAGCTCCTTCCGGGAGACCGTCCCACTTTAGGAACGAGTGCTCTATTTCCAAACGGAACTCCCGTTTATTTCTCCCGTTCTTCCCTACGTCACCCTCGCTCGTCCCTATTAAGGAAACTGTTCCGAAGAGACTGGAACTGGCAGCGAAAACGTTGGCTCTGAGGCCCAGACGACCGATATTTTTCAAAAACTGTAAGCCCGTGCCAACTATTGTTCCTGTGGACCGGTCAGGAGGCAGAAACTCAATCCGGAAAATGAGGGAACATTTGAGTCCGGTCTCCCTTTTTAATTCAATTTACAGATACAAATGGTCGCTTTAATGGATTGCTCCGAAATTCCACTGGAAATCAAAGTTAGAGACAAGTAGGACAGCCATCCTTAGAAAATTTCAGGCCTTTACAACGCTCCTACGGTCAAGACTTCGGCTGTCACGTGGAGGCCAGAAATCTACATAACGGCTCTAGTCGGTTCGATCTTTTTTTTTTCTTTTTTTTTTTAAAGAGAGAACGCAAAATTTTCGACACCCATCCGTTAAGGTTAAGGAAGAGTAGGCAACTACTGTCACCCTTGGAGAATCTTTGAGTTAACACGGATATGTTTTTGTGCTGGGACACAATCGACATTTCCGACACTAACAAGTGTAACGCGCTACGGATAACAAAATTAGCTAGGTACGTAGGTTACCAAAACAATGAGTTGCTAGGTCCAAACAACATCCGAAATTTCCGACACCCAAAAATGTGACGCTGCAATTCCCTAGAAGCTAATATTAATTCATTCCTGTTTGAATTCATCATTTCATTCGAGAAAATGAGTGAGCCCAGAAGGTAATTTCATTCCTGTTTTGATCTACGAAGATGAAATTCAAAATGGAGCCTCTGCAGGACTGGTGAGTAAGAATGACGAGGTGGAGTTGAGTGAGCTCTGAGGCTAACTTCATTCCTGTTTGAACTACGAGGATGAAATTCGAAAAGGAGTCTCTGTAGGACTGCTGAGTAACAATGACGAGGTGAGGACCCGTCCTAATCAGCTGAGTCAGCCCAGAAGATAATTTCACTCTGTTTTGACCTATGAGGATGAAATTTGAAATGGAGCCTCTTTAGGACTGGTGTGCAACAATGATGAGGTGAGGAACATACCCAATCTGCAGAGTGAGCCCTGAGGCTAATTTCCCCCCTGTTTGACCTACGAGAATTACATTCGAAATAGAGCCTCTGTAGGACTTTTAAGAATCACAAGGTGGGGGATCCTCCTAAATCAGTTGGAGTAGCCTTTCTTCAATCACAAAATTTCTCCGTTTAACGCCCAAAAAAACCGCCGCAAATTATTACACAAAGGTTTATTATTTACCTATATAGATGCTCCTTCTGCGTAGATCACTGTTTTTCGAGGTCAATACCCTCGAGCTCCCCCCAGGAAAGCCCTAAATCGAGTAATGGAGCCGGCTTCGGAATTAAAGTTTCCTACAAATGCGTGGGATTCAATAAATAATTCAATCATTAATTATTTTGTAGCTATTCATGAAGCGTGAGGCAAATAATAAACCGTTGTGTAATAATTTACCTGTATAGATGCCCCTTCTACGTGGATAGTATAATGAACCGTTGTGTAATAATATACCTTTGGGTAATAATTTACCATTGTGTAATATTTACCCATCAAAAATACTTCAACGTTTCTGGGCGTTACTGTGAACGAACGGCTAGACGTACAACGCGTGGTCTCAAAGAACTCCCAAGTTCGAGAACTATTTAAAAACTTGAAAAAATTCGAGGTAACGGTGTCCTGAAGATTTCAACCTCTATTTTTCACCCCTTAGAGATGACCGACAGTAACGCCAAGCTTCGACAGTGACCCCAAGCGGGACCTACAACCCAAATTTCATTAATTTTGGTTCATGGTAACTAAGAAAAGTGCACAGTATGGCGTACGGCAGATTGACAGAAATTGTTTTATTGCATTTTCGGATTCTACCTACCTTGAAACGGAAACCATAAACTTTTGCGGGAGGGGGGGGGGGGGTTAATTTTTTTTTTTTTTTTAATGCTCGATTCCAAAGGTTCACTATTTCCAAACTAAACCAAAACTTTAAAAAATTCGAGATAACGGCGCCCTGGAAACTTCAACCCCTATTTTTCATCCCTTAGGCATGAATGATATTAACGCCGAGCTTCGAGGACCAACTAGACCTTAAATGGGACCTACGACCCAAAATGGATTAATTCTGGTTCATGGTAACTAAGAAACGTGCGAAGTACGAAGTACGGCGTACGGGCAGAATTTTTTTGTATTGCATTTTTGGATTCTACATACCTTGATATGGAAACCATAAAATTTTGAGGGGGTCAAATTTTGGTTCATCATTTTCAATAATGAACCTGTGGAATCGAGCATGAAAAGAAAAATTCTAAACCCCCCCTCCCCACCAAAATTTGATGGTTTACGTTTCAAGGTATGTAGAATCCGAAAATGAAATAAAAAATTTCCGTCAGTCCGCCGTAATGAGACTTTTCTTAGTTACCATGGAAAAAAAAAATTATGAAATTCGAGTTATAGGTTCCGTTCGGGGTCTAGTAGGTCCTCGAAGCTCGGCGTTACTGTCAGTCATCTCTAAGGGGTTCAAAATAGGGGCTGAAATTTTCAGAACGCCGTAGCTCGAAAACTTTCTTTTTTACGTTATTAAATTTGTCACGAGCTGAACAATTTTTTGGGACCACCCGGAGCATTGTACGTCCAGCCGTTCGTGTGCACCAAAAAGCTTCGTCAACACGATCGTGAATCAAAAGGTACAAATCCGGCCCCGATATCATCACTAGGGAGCACCTGATTATAATCAAGGATGGCTGTATGAAGTCGAGTTGGTTGTTCTACGATATTATTTCATTTGATAAGTGATGGACTATTGGATTTTGTTGGTAGGTACTTCTGAAACTTGAACAAACGTTGAAGTATTATTGATGGGTAAATTATTACGCAACGGTTCATCTACCTAGAAGGGGCTAGATTTTGTTGATAGGTAGGTACTTTTGCAACTTGAACAACTGTTGAAGTATTATTTTTATCGGCAAATTATTACACAACGGTAAATTAATACACAACGGTTTATTAGCTGCCTTATGCTTCATGAATAACTACAAATAATTAATGATTGAATTATTGAGTCCCGCGCATTTGTAGGAAACTTTAATTCTGGAGTCGGCTCCAGTACTCGATTTAGGGCTTTCCTGGGGGGAGCTCGAGGGTATTGACCACAGAGAACCGCGATCTACGCTTTTCACTCCACATCAACAATTTACCTTCAGAACTTCATTATTTGCGTTTCATTTTGCCATTTTAGTTACTGTTTTCCTCGACAGAATTATTTTAGCAACATTTAACTCGTGATTTAGGTAGGTAGGTACCTATTAATGAGTACGGGGTTAGTTACTAACCTACGGAGGGTCTGCGATGTACATAATATGTATAGAATAGTACATATATTATATAGAAGGGTTCTCTATACGGAAAGCTGTGATCTGTAACAGAACGGTATTCTGTACAAAATAATAAACCTGTGTGCAGGGATTTGCAGCGTTTTTTTTCCATGCTCGATTCCAAAGGTTCATTATTGAAAATAATAAACCAAAATGTATACCACATTTTCTCCGTTTTCATGGAAAAGCATTGAATGTGGATATGCAATAAGGTACTGTCAATTCGTGCGTCCAAAAACATGTTCATGATTCAATGTTTTTCCATGCAAGCGGAGAAAATGTTTTTAATAATCAATTTGCGTGGTTTTGATCGCTATGTGGAGGCCGTCAAACCAACACTACGGATCAGAGAACGTTTAATCGAGCCATGGATCTAGCAAAAATAAATCGGACTGAACTCAATGAGATTCTAGTAGTTTATTCTTCCGGGACAGGCGATACTGAACCCATATGGGGCTTCGGAAAACGCAGTCTTGAGACAGCAAAAACGGTAATCGGTGTGGACGATCTGACGCGTAGCATTCCAACCCGTGGATACAACTTACGACCTCATCATACGATGAGCAGTTCGCACACCTTTTGTAGGCGCTGGTGGTGCTGGAAAGTCTAACGTTACAGAAGAAAAATGCGATGGATCTCGAAGGACAAGGAAGGATCTAATGCTGGGGACGTAAATTTGATCAAAGTAAGGTAAGGGGAAGTTGGATGCTTTACTATACAACGCATAACAATATTCTAAACTTATTAACATCTAACATACCATCTTGCAGTCACACCAATTCAATGTTCAATTAAAGAAACCTATGAAACTAATGAAAGAGTCAGTGACGAATCACAAGTGAAAATTAATGAGGTATGTTCATTCGTTCAATGAATTAATGCTGTTCCTAAGATGTTCCTCTAGAGTAGGCACCTGATCACATTCCATGTTTTTGTATCACGTACCTGACCTATAGCTTTCGAAATCACCATCAAATACATTCAAGGAAGTATATCACGGCAAGAATCGTGGAAAGTATGCATAGTTTAATAACACATTCTGACGAATGTAGGGTCAACGATTACACCTTGACGGAGCTTTACGCCTGTAGCTCAAAGCTGGTTCACATAAGAAAAGGATTTGAGCCCTGCTGAGGCAAGGTGGAGGATGATAATTAGAAGCAAAAGAGGAGAAGGAAAGGACATAAGTAATGATGATGATCGTCGAGGGCCCATAAAGCAAGTGCGATTATTCAAACGGCCTTGCCGCTCCCTCGAGCGAACCATAAATCAGACCACCGTTTTCTTGCACCCTTCCCCTCTCCCACCATTTCATTTCCTACAACCCAAAATAGCTTTCTCCTGCCCCCTTCTCACCTCAAACCACCGGAGCTTTTCTCCAGAAGCGTTTTGGATTTATCAAGGTAAAGGTAAATCTGGATTAATTAACGCTTCCGCGATCCGGTTTTAAAGTAAATAGACTCATTTATATTTTAATCCTTTGATCTGCAGAAGCCTCTGTGGAAGACCGAAAAGTCCCAATTTCCATAAACCGTAAATTCTCTCTAAAAATAAACGAGATAATGTAAGATAACTAAAATTACTTGTAGTGAGTCATCATTTTTGTTAAAAAGTACAGCAAGTCGTGAATTACACCAAAAATAATTATTCATAGCTGAGTTACTTGCAGCAATTACTGAACCATTTGTTTCTTTGTCATTTCTGGCGGCAATCGGACGAAAAGCACGTGCCCAGAATGGCTGTTTACTTAACTTTACTTAAGATAAAATCATGTAAAAGCCATTTGGCTTCGAAAATACTTCACAACGGTATTACTAACACCTTATTTTATGAAACTGTAATGTTTCATTGGCACATGAAATTTTGGAAGTATAAATAATAATACTGAAACAAACACAGACATTCACACAAGTGAGAGATTTTATTAGACTAGGAATACCTGTACGTAGATCGGTGCGCTGCACAAGACAGAACTGCTCAGTTTAGTGTCCTACCCACTCAACTATCAAACTTGTACCTATTTTCAAAATAACAGGTAGAAAACCGTGGGATTTCTCGTTATTTTCTTGACGCTAATCTCAACCCATACCTACTGTTATTTAACAGTCGCCTTTGGCTGAACTACATCATTTGGGTAAGAGGCCCTAGTAGCGCCAAGGTGAATTATGATTTTACAGCAACTATAGCACCATGTAAACTGGTTCTTTAGATTGATGAAGGATCCCCCCCCCCTCCTCCTCTAACTGTTCATTACGGCCGCCAACACCCGCCAGTTTATCAATTTAGGTACATTCGATGTAGAATTCCTCAAAATCATTCAAATCTATTACTCAGCAGCCGGAGGCACACACTTACACGCAAACACTATCCCTCCCTTTCCCTACTTCTACAGCGATACAAATCATTAGTTTAAATCATGAATGTTCCCATGGGAGGGCGCAAAAACCAAGACGGCAAGAATTCCGTCTTCCACGTAGAGTAAACTACATGACAATGCCATTATCTAGAAACGTTGGATTCCAACTGGAACCCCCCCCCCCCCCTCCCCCAACACGTTCGTCGGTCAACTTAACCTAATATCACATTTAACTAAGAAAAATTAACATATGGAATGCATATTAAAAGATCCTATTATCTTGAAACTTGTAGACGACTTCCTTCCACGTCATTCCCCGCTCGCACACGCGGAGTCACAACTGAAAACAACACTTTTTATTCATACATTCCTAAACAAGAACACAAAGTCTTGTGCTACCTAATGGAACTCAGCATGTTTAATTCATAGTATCACCCCTCCCCCACTGCCCCTCTTGAGACCGAAAATTTGAAATTCAAACAAACTCAGGAATTGAAATAAAATACGAAAAAACTCTTCCTTTTTTTATAAACCCCTCATTATGACTGGCTCAATAACGATAAGGTATCGTTCGAAAAATAGAAATATTTTCTCCATTTGAAGAACTGACAAGTATAATTTAATCCAACGACGGAATAGGGAAGACAGCTCCCACCCATCGTAATAAGGCGCTTGCGAGTCAAAGGTCCTTGCCGCCAAAGAAATTAAGGAGAAGTTGAGGAATGATCTTGGCATTTATAAAACGGTATGTTTTTGTAGAATGGCTCTCAGTACCCAAACTTTGTGTATCATTTTGGGTGAAACTCACACTGAAGTAGCGTTATTAGTTCGAAACAGAACTATATTGTTAAGTAATTGGTGATTTCGCTAATGCGAACCATTGAATTGGTACGTACGTACGTATCATGTACTCAGTTTTTCACCAAAAGTCACATGAACTAAGCTTAAAACTCAGTCTGAATTTATCTGAAATAATTAGAGATATGGGCATTACGCACGGGTTCTAAGCCTTGCGACCTCATAGACGAGGCTGCTCGATTAGACTGACGAGTCACGTATTTAAGCACAAACGCAAGATCTGGTTTCCGAAACACGTGGAGTTTCAAGCCCGTCCGACGGTACCAACGGATACATCCTGACCTGCAGGATAAAGATCCATCAGGACAAAGTACACATCATCGTGAGGGTCACTAACATTGAATTCCACGTGCTCAGCTCCCTTTGAACGATGACAGCATTCCACACCCACTATCCCGATCATCCGTCTTCCTGTAATTTATTGCGTACCGATTTTCAATGAGGAAACCGGAGACAATTTGAGGATTCGACATGCTAGGAAATGTTGGGGAAAAAATATCTAGGTACGAAGGGGACAAAAGTCCTATAAAATGGCTTACATGAATATCGATCCGATCAATACAAGAATACGGGGAAGCTACTTGCCATATCTTCCCTGATAATTTTGATCCTCCGACATTAAGAAGTCTATACGAATGATTGACCTTATACAGTTCAGGAGGAAATTTCAATACTACTTACGTAAATCGACTAATGATTCAATAACACCTACTACATTTTCGAACATGGAATCTATTGAGGAGATTGACTAGGTATACCAGGAATCACAATAGGTCTACAACCCATAGTGAGGGTGGTAGAACGTGGTGTAGAATAAAGTATGAGCGCATTATGGGTTAGAATTTTCGCCCCTGAGAATCCGAGATTGTATTTCATATCCCAAAGATGTAACCCGTATTTCCCGTCCATCTCAGTACTTTCAACAGCGTTCGAGAATCGTTAAGAATGAGTACGAACTCGTTTCATTTAGTGGCTTCTCGTCACGTACACCCCCAAACATTTTCTTACCGCTGTTGTTACGTTATGAACTGCGGGTTGATCAATGGGGAAAACACGAATCCTACATCCGTCTTTAGCTGTCCAACCTTCCCGAACGTTTCCACCTCTCGCTAACGACCTATCGGAACCTATTTAGACGGGATCAGTATTCAACTTGAGTCCCTCCAAGCTTCCTTGAAAGCACCCCTGCTCCGAGCTAGTTCCCGGCCAGGTTTTTCCTCTTCTACGTTCTTCTCGAAGCAATCGCTAATCAAACTGCAAACTCTGCTAAGATACGGCTAATGGAAGGGGCACTTAAGAAGCTGAGCTTGTAAACCACTTTAGGGAAAACCTTCGTCTCTCTCTCTCTGTAATTACTGGGAACGGAACGACAACCCGACTAACGAATGACTTCTCTGACGGCATACCTTGTTGGGAGAATTCATCTAAAAGAAGCGAGATAGGTAGTAACTAAATGCGCACCCACATTTTTATTGTGAACAACTATTTCGGTACCTATAAAGTAAGAAAGCAGATTTTAAGTTAGACAACCCTTGACACATTTGCCAAGTTTTATCTGATTCAGCCGTGATGTGAAAACACCACACAAAAAAAAGAAACGCGAATTTCGTAATTCCAATTTAATGCACAGGCAGGCAGACAGCGATTTGGTTTATTATTTTCAATAATGAACCTTTGCAATTTAGCAATAAAAAATTTAACACCCCCTCAAAATTTGATGGTTTACGTTTCAAGTTACGTAGAATCCGAAAATGCAATTTAGAGATGTCTTGTATGTCCGCTGTACGCCGTACTACACACTTTTCTTAGTTACCATGAACCGAAATTAATGAAATTTGGTTTGCCGGTCCCGTTTGGGGTCTAGGTAGTCCTCGTAGCTCGGTGTTAGTGTCAGTCATCTCTAAGGGGTGAAAAATAGGGGTTGAAATTTTCAGAACGCCGTAGCTCGAAAACTTTCGATAGAAGGGTTTTTTTTTACGTTTTCAAATTGATCTTGGACTAAAGAATTGTTTGAGGCCACCCGGAGCATTGTACGACCAGCCGTTTGTTTGCACCGAAAAGCTTCGTCAACGTGACCTTGAATCAAACGGTATAAATCACGGATGGCTGTATGAAGTCGAGTTGGTTGTTCTGTGATATTATTCCATTTGAAAAATGACGGCTCTTTTGGATTTTGTTGACAGGTACTTTTGCAACTTGAACAAACGTTGAAGTATTCTTGGCTAAATTATTACACAACGGTTTATTATACTATCTAGGCTGAAGGGGCATCTATACAGGTAGGTAAATTATTAAACAACGGTTTATTATTTACCTTATGCTTCATGAATAACTAAAAATAATTAATGACTGAATTATTGAATCCCGCGCATTTGTATGAAACTTCAATTCCCGGGCCGGCTCCAGTACTCCATTTAGGGCTTCCCTGGAGGGAGCTCGAGGGTGCTGACCACAGAAAACAGTGATCCACGAAGAAGGGGCATGTATATAGGTATAAACAATAAACCGTTGTGTAATAATTTGCTTTTTGATACCTAATTATCAAGATACCTATATAAGTTCATCCGACGGACACCTAAGCAGGAGAATTCGGTCAAAATTTACGTACTCGACAACAAGATGGCATGCTCAACAGGGTTGTGGCGGAGGTCGCCCCAAGGCTAGTACACGCCTTGAGGTCGTACGTTCGAATCCTAGCGGCCCGTCGCCCTACCGCCTTGGGTGAAATCATCGTGCTCACGGCTACAAAGCAGTTGGACATGAAGCCCCAACGTGCAATGGTCGTTTACCTTACTTCGACTTTCTACTCGTCAACAATACAAGACAAATTACAACTGTTTCTACTGGCATTACAGAGAGTATGCGAGACCGGAAGAGGGTACGAATTAGACATTTTTGGCCCATACTCAAGCGTAATACGCCTAATACTAAAGCCAGTACAAGATAACTCCATGGTGGGGAATGGCGTGACGACATCAGGCAACGATTTCTGAACTTATTTTAACGCCTTTCATAGTGCACATACTTAACATGAAATCTTATCATCTAATGTTCTGGAGGAATACGAGAAAATCCACTGTTCCTCATCAGTTCTTTTACCTCGAACGAAAAATTTGCCGACGACAATCGAAGTCTTACAGGAAATGTTACGGTTTTCACGACCACATATGTATCACTAATATACAATGTAATTATAATCTTATTGAGGGATCTCCTTCTAAGATATACAACATTTTTTTGATGGGCTCTGAGCAAAACTGAGAAGCACAGCTATGAATAAACGTTGTAGAAAGTATACAACCTATACTGTACAACTTGGTATTGTTTCGAGTATGAATATAGGTGGTATACTTGGGCTATAGTATCGAGACTGTGAGTTGTTGAATGTAGTCCAGTTGGAATGCAGGCCGTTAAGCCTTTCCTCCGGACTGCAGTCCCGAAGGTGTAGAAGAGGAAAAGCGGTTCTCGAAACCTATCGATCTTATTTTCCCCCACCGCTAGGTCAATTTTCACTCAGCACTGAGGACAGATTCTATCAATCCATCTTCCTTCGACCAAACCCCTTTCAATTAACACCTTCACTTACTCGGAGCGGAGGCGAGAGGTCCAGCGAACGCCTGTACAAAATGTAGGCTCCCTCATCGCCAGGGGTTATATCGAGTTTCCTGTCACTCCTAATTTATTTCTGTCTTTAATCTTCAATCCCGATCGCCCACCTCCTAAATTTTTCTTGTCACAGGGAACTCCAGTCTGTCCTTTCTTTCAACTAAAAGTATTAATAACAGAACGAAATCAATTTCAAACCTATATCGCAATATCAATAGTTGACATAGAAAAATTCGCGGGTCAAGATATATATGGTTAATGGCTGGATTATTGGTAATCACTTTATTTAACTTCAATAAAGGGCACAGAAAATTCCATCGCCAGCTTGAATCCGAAGGAACGGAAATGTGGAAAAATTTCTTCACATACCTAATTAGCATGGACCTTGGCTTTGCGACGACAAACTTGCTCAAAAAGGTTAAGAACTGTCTCACAAAACTAGCGCATGAACAGTTGTTGGCAACTTATTCCGAATGAGCCCTGTTAGAAGGTGGAGAATTATAACTTACAATGCTGAAACTTAAAATGGAGTCTCGCTGGGACTGCTGAGTAACAAAACGTTTGCGGCCACTGTGATTGGCTGAGTCAATAACTGAGCTGTCTTTTGAAAATTATCATGAATAAGAACAATCATGAATGAAAATTATCATGAATAAGAACAATATGAAAATTATCATGACAGAACCATGTATGGTTTGTCTTCATACTAAGTACAATGGCATTTGTTGCTTTGCCTAATCCGTCATTTATGATCCAAAATAAACTTCACATCCAAATTCCTCCACATAAACTTCACCCCAAAAATAGGCAAAATAGGCAATTGCCTATTTCCATCTTTTTTAGGACAAAGCGCAAATATGTAACCAAAAAAGTGGGTTTTCGTTCATACGCCGTTATTCCGCCTAATATAACCTTTTTAAATTTTCTCTCGGATGCGGAAACGGAATCACACTTACCTGACTTTCAGGGGTCAAGAAGGAATTCCAGTTAGAACTGGAAAACCGCGGTTTGCCGCAATGTTTTGATTTCAGCTGGATAACTTTGGACAAATAACCCCGCCATTTTACATTCCTTTTCAACTGTTGAGGAAAGTTTCAAGTTACCCGCGATTCTATAGTGTTTGAAAAAGATGGATTTAAAGCCTACATTTCGTTTTAGTTCTTCGATTTTTTAAATGGTATTTCGACTTTTCATTCGATATCTATCTTTTACCGACGAACCAAGTTTTTACTCGCAGTCTAAATTACACAATCATACAAATATGCCGCGGTAGACATGCATACTGATTTCTACAACCAGGAAATAAAGTCGCAACTCAATAAGTCGAACACCGATATCACGAATCTGTCGACACCTCGAAGTCTTTTTCGGGTCCTGGGTCCCGCCCATCAGCTCAATAAATCTGAACAAACTAACAATATGTCGAACTCCCTGATCGATAACTCGAACTACCGACACCTCGAATTAACGATAACTTCAGAGTATCACCTCACCCTTTCGTCGTAGGTTGATTGAAGTTCGCATGGGTCGAATATTCTGCTTAATGGAACATAATGAATATTCTGCGTATATGCGGACGCATCCAAAACTTAGATTAGGCGGTATGAATGTAAACTCGATGGTTTGTTTATACAAATTCGAAAGCTCAATTTATACATGGATAGAGAGCAGTGGAAGGGAACGAGGTTCATCCAATAGTTTTGTTTGTCCTGGCTCTAAAAGGTTACACCGGGCAGTTAAACGGTGGAATTGGTCGGACTATTTGTATTTGATGGGTGTTCGGGTCTTGTTTTGGCGGTAGTTTCGGTGGATGTCTTTGTTCCCTAGCAGAAACAAACCTTGTTGTTGTGGAGGAAAGCGTACAACCCCACTAAAACCTCCTACAGCTTCTAGTTGTCATTCAAAAGTGGTAGTTTACCCCCTTGTTTCCGGCCCTTTCTAACTTACCCCTCCCACAACACAAAAAAAACCTTGGAACCAAATCCTGGATTCACGATCGTCCCTACTGTGGCGAATGAAGCGGGGTAAAGAAAGAAAAAAACTCTTTTCTTCTCGTAAAGTCTTGGAGAGAATTGTTCCAAGAAGGTTTGAAGGAGGGGCCTAAAGCCAATCCGAACTAAAGGCCCTAACCCCCAGGCTCTTTGAACAATGTTCTTGATAGAAGAGCACCATCTATGGGGTGGGTGGGAGATGAAGAGAAGGGAAATGACGTCCTACCTATCTTGCGACAGCTTCTGAATAATTCCCAGAGACTCATGCATGTATTAGGGAGGGAGGTGGGGGGAAGCCTGCCTTTTACAAAACAGATTCCACCGACGACGACGGAGCCCATCGGCTATATTCCCTCCATCCGGAGGCTTAAATACGCCGGAGTTACGCTATCTCTCCCAATAACCTGGTTGATCCTTCGGATAAATCACAGGAAATATCGCATAATGCTAGGACACGAGCAAATATCCCTTTTAACAAGGAGTCGCGATGAGATCAAAAGCCGTCACTGAGCGTCGTGAAGCAAACAGTGAGCGGAGGGGAGGACATTCAGAGGGGAGTATTGGAATTCATTTTCTACCGAAAACTTCCAGAGAGATTCTTATTATATCATATACCTACACGCTACAACCGAAGCATAGATTCCGCAACACACGGGGTTAGCACAGAGTACCCTAAATAGTTACAGAATATCAAGCAGAATGGAACGTGTGGAACTTGGGCAAACCCACCCCAGTAGATTAAATAAGCGATTCGGAGTTCCACAAGATCAACTTTGTTGATAAAATGTACAATCAATCTTCATCACGAGGAATCGCTGAATCGAATCGTTTGACATGGCCAGATGAAAGTTACTTATGTTCCAATGTTTACGGGAGAACCCATCTCAAAGCTTAAGGCTAAATGTAACGCTTTTAGTTGCAAAACCTGCCACCACGTGGCAGCACCAAAATGAAGGAAATTTCCTTGACTCCTCACAGGAGAACGAATCAAGATATTTTGAATCTGAAAACGGATTTGATAAGATATCAACCCATAGTTTGGACGAAATTGGTTTAAAAAATTTGCACAATTTTTTTGCGCACTGTTCAAAAAATTTTTTGATTAAATTGAAACTTTTTCAAAAATGTGGCCTTATACAGCAGTGTGCCCATGCATACAGTGTACAAATCCGTTTTCAGAATTTCGATCGGTCAAAAATTACGATCGTAATCCTTAAGATTGGTGAAACAATAGATTGGAAACAATAGTAGGGCTGACGGGGTGGAGGAGTGCGCGCGCGAGAGGGGGGCATTTTAGTGAGGTGGGGCCCGCCGCCTCGACCCCTCGGCCGTTTGGACCCCTCGCATGAACATTCTCGGAATCGAGTCTTCCTGATGTTGGTTGGAAAAGAAGTTTTGTGTGTGAGCAGGATTGGGTCATAGCCAAGTCAAATTGGACTTGTGCTTGCTGCCTAATAAATTTGCACTAGCTGGAAATTATTTTAATCGAATTTGGGCATAATACGAGTAATGTGAGTTTGCGACGGACTCTGGCTTGTGCTAAACTTTTGAGAGCCAAAAAACTGCGAAATTTTCGGACCTTTTTCAGCTTTTTCGCTTCTCGAAAACTATTTTCACTATAATTATGCTAGAATAAGGAGCATAAAATTGCGCGTCGATTGGAGTTTAGTACGTCAAAATCGCTTCAGCCATTTAGCTAAAATCGCCAAAAATAAGTCTTTTTTCGATTTTTCCCAAATTTGTCGATACGTCCCTAAAATTTTGATACGTGATTCCTAAAAGCACATATTTTTCAAAATAGGCTCAAATTTCACATTTTTAGACACTTTTTCCCAAAATTGGTATTTTCGGAAACTGGCTTGGTGCGGTATCCAATAGTGTGATTGTCTATTAGAAGATGAATAAATCGTTTTGGTTTATTATTCTGTGAATAATACACCTATGTAGTCGTTCAGCAAAAATTTTTTGGAACACCCCCTCAAAATTTTTTCTTACACGTTTCAAGGTGTCTAGATTCATGCAATGTCCGTCGCCGTCCGCCGTGTCACGCATAACTGCCTCAAAATTGGTCCAATTGAGTCGAAATTTGCACCAAATACTCATCTAGGGCAGACATGGTGCCCGCAAGCTTTTCAGCTCGATCGGACCAACGGTTTGGATTTTATGGACAAAAAACTGGCAAAAATGAGGCGTTTTTAGGAGTTTTGAAGTGAAAACCGTTGAACGCCCATAATTACCGTAAAAATGGTCGAATGTGATTCAAATTTGGAGGGTAGGTGGGGGTTGGTCCAAAGATGGTATCTATATTAGGGATGTTTGTTACCTAAAAGTATCGGAAAAAAACACGGGAAAAACGAATTAATGGCACATTGTTTATAAATGGTGAAAAAATTGTTTGACATTTTGATATTGATGGAGTACAGTTCTATATGTCCGCAAGAATAATAAACCCATGTGACGAGTACTTTGCAGCGGTTTTTATTTACTTTTGTACATATATTGTGATAACATAAATAGGTATATATGCTTTTTGCCGTGAAAAGAATCACAGTTTCACAGACAGACAAAGATTCGAATTTATAATATAATAAGGATAATAAGGATAGAGATAGAGATAATAATAACCCCTACACATATATCCATGTCACGAGGTATCTGCTTACAGAGTACCTAGATAGTTCCTCTTATGTCCAAATTCCAAGAAGCCGACACTTCGATTTGATTTTTTCGAAATCAGGTGACGTTTATGCAACTGTGTTTACATAACTATTATAGTCGATGAATCTGAATGGTATTTACTTTGCCAACAGTATGTACCTACCTGATGTTTTTGATGTGCCAAAACTTTATTGCACTGCTCCAAAAAAAATTGGCTTCACAAAAATGGACTTCTACAACAACGCGTGCGTCCATATTTCGTAACTCCGTTACCCAATTTCCATGGAAAATGTTGCGATCATAGTGTTTAGTAGGTTTCATGAGTCTGTTTGGTGCATTACAATGGTGCAAAACTTTAGTGTTTCCAGAGCGAAAACTCTGGACACAAATTTAAAAATTTTTGTTAGGGTAAAGATAAAAAACTTAAAAAAACTAGCGACTACTTCTTCCAAATTCAAGGACAATTGGAAATAACGATGAGAGAGCGTTGTTTTTTCGTAGTGTGGACCCCTAGGGATCTACATTACGAGATAATACAAAGGGATCGCTCATTCTGGGAGGACAAAATGATAACAAAGTTGAAATATTGTTATGACAATGTTCTGCTCCCAGAAATTATTGATCCAAGGATACCACGTTCGCTGGAAATACGGGAGCCTACCCAGGACTTGGGATGAAAATTCCTCAAAGTATAATACTTTATTTTGAAAGCAAATATAGTATATTCAACAGCAGAAATGTTTCAAGTGTTTGATGATCTGTACCTATATGTCCCCTAATTTCGATACTGCTCAGATTTGAAATACCCAGTTTAATTTTTCAAGACTAGATTCATGGACTATGATTTTACACGCTGTCCCATAAAATTCGCGTAGGTACCTATATGAAAGATTTATCGACTTGTATTTTTTGAAACATCTATATGCATGTAGGCACGCTGTTGTAGGTACCTGCCAATCTTTGTGAACAATAAAAAATTGTTGCAGTGCGCAAAAGTAACAAAATTATTTTGAAAGTGTGTATGTAGTCTGTATGTATGTATTTAGGGACACAACTTGCAATACAATCTAAAATTATTTGAGTTTTGAAATACTTCACTACTAAGTTCCGGATGTGACAATACGTTTTGGAGATATAGCGAAAAATACGAGAAAGAAAATTGGATTTCACAACGCGGTTTTGAGAGTGGTGGTAGGTATGGTATTTTAGCTGTATCTCGGAAACTATTGAGTCTACCGAGCCTATTCTAGTATTCTAGAAAATCTAATTCAGTTTCAAAATGAACACTTTTTGTCAAAAACGCGCTCTATCATGGCCAAAATAGGGGAAAAACAAAAAAAGTGCGAAAATTTTGAGGTTTCTCGCAATTTGACCAAAGTTTTGGGGGCCACCGTTGTCAAAAACATGGATTTTGCGTATCAGTCACATCCCCTACAAGAAAAAAACGAAATCTACTACCCCCAACTTAGGCCCCCTTTTTCTCGTAGTCCACAAACGTGAGACAAGGCTTGACCCAATCCTGTTCACAGACAAAACTTCTTTTCCAACCAACATCAGGAAGACTCGATTTTGATGCCGACCTTGAGTAGGAGAATTCGGAGAACGTTCATACGAGGGGTCCAGGCGGCCGGCACCACCTCACCAAACTGCCCCCCTCGCTGGAGCGCACTCCTCCACCCCGTCAGCCCTACTATTGTTTCACCAATCTTAAGGATTACGATCGTAATTTTTGACCAATCTCAATTCTGAAAACGGATTTGTACACTGTATGCATGGGCACACTGCTGTATAAGGCGACATTTTTGAAAAAGTCTCAATTTAATCAAAAAATTTATTGAACAGTGCGCAAAAAAATTGTGCAAATTTTTTAAACCGATTTCGTCCAAACTATGGGTTGATATCTTATCAAATCCGTTTTCAGATTCAAAATATCTTGATTCGTTCTCCTGTGAGGAGTCAAGGAAATTTGCCCCCGATAGTGCTGCCATCTCTTATCTGAGAATCTCACTAACTTGTCGTTACATTTAGCCTTAAGATCTCCCCCCTGCTGCAAGCAGACGCGAGTGTTCTAGCTGCACTCTACCAACTTAGCAGGTTGGTTCCCGAGTTTTTGGTTTCCCACAAAACTCACATACCTACCGGCGTCTACCCAATGAACCCCCACAGTCCATCAGGAGGGCGCCTCCTCACCACATCCGGATCAGCTCAAGTGCTTGGGTAACGACCACGACCACCACGAATCCAACCTCATCCGGGAGGCAGACAGGTGGCACTTTAACTAAGCAATGTGCCAGTTGCCTGGGGCTCCCCCCACCCGTGGTACCGGTTTTGGTGAGTGCAAGAACCCAGTCTCCTGGCTTTGCTTCACATCCAGATGCCTGACCGGTCGCAGGCCCGCCATCAGAGAAGGTGACTCTCATCCTCTCTCTGCGCATGCACAGCCCGAGCAGTACGGGAGCACGGGGAAAGAAGACACTGGGGCTCCTCTCAAGGATCTTGATCCCCTCGAGTCCTGGTCCCACGTGTGCATCGGTACCCATACCACAGCGGCCCTGCAATGTTCAAAGTCCATATTACAAGCAAAAACACAAGTAATTAATATTGTCCCTGTCACCATCCTCGCCTCTGTAACTCACAAGATCAGTCCTACAACAAGATCAACACAAATAAAAATACGATACTACAAATAAAATACAACAGAATGCAAAATATATTATAAAAAATACTAATAAAATAACGCAAATAAAATTAAAATAAAAAACAAATACAATAAAAATAAAAATAAAATACAAATAAAATAATAAAAATATACAAAGACAATATACATATATAATAGTACAACAAATAGGAATAAATAATACTACAAAAGTGTCCATTTTACTACTCTACCATAATAGGATCCAAGGGCACCATTCAGGCACCCCGGTTATGCCGGTGGGTCAGAAGTGGTAGAACCTCCCGGGCAAATGCTTCAAGAGCCACAACTCCCTCCAACGACCGCAAGATTTGGTCAAGTGGCACCCCTTCGAGGCCACAATCCCGCCTCTGGGCTGGGTATTCCGGGCAGTCTCTCAGCACATGTTTCGCCAGCTCCACATCTCCGCAGGCACACAGCTGCTTGATTCGCACTAGCCCCAGGCTATGGAGCTTTGCCGCAAACTCGCCCTGCCCAACCACGAACTGGGTGGGCCCATGGGTAGGAACCAGCCCACTAATTTCCCTCCTGGCTTCGACATCAGGTCCCTCTCAAGACAGGCAATCGCTTCAGAGCGGGGACGACCCAGCCCCGCTTCCGCAACCATTACTCCCGGTATCTCGTAAGCCTGATCCCGCACTATCCGATACAACGCCCATCTTCTCCAAGCCTCCTAACAAACCAGCTTGACGCCGGCCAGCACTGGCATGGCCCATGCAGTGGAAGTTCAGTAGGCCCAATTAACGTTCAGCAAGGCCCTACGCTGTGTCGATCCCAACTTCTTCCACATCACCGGCTTGAGCCACTGAGCCCAAGCCTGCACACCGTACAGGAGGATCCACAGAAATAGCCCACTGTATATGACCACCACCTCCCTGTATCCTATGCCCCACTCGGAGCTAGCCGGACGACAGATCTTCATGAAGGTGTCAAGGGCTTTTACACCCAAGGACCTCACATGAGGCCCCATCCCAAAGCGCTCCTCTAGCGTCACTCCAAGGTACCTGAATGAGTGCACATATCTGATGCCCCCCCCCCCCCACCCATTCTTCTCACCACTGGTGACCGGGAAGAGTTGAGCGTTCCTCTCAACAACATAGCTAAGTCTTGTTCCCAGCAACCGTCAGCTTCATAGCATCACACTCGGTCCCCAACTCACCCAGAGCATGATCGGCCTCAGTTTCCACAGTGGATCTAGACCTCCCCTCCACCAGTCAACGATCTCATCAGCATATGCAACAGCATTTGCTCCAATCCGTTCCATTGCACGCAGGACCCAGTCGAACACAATGTTCCACAGACTGGGTCCAAGGACCGAACCCTGTGGACATCCCTTCATGAGCAGCTTCCTAACAACGGAGCTGACCCCTTCAGTGTACACCACAATCCTGTCCCTGAAATAGTCCTCTATTATGTTGTACACGTGAGGAGGACAGGCACTTAGAGTCAACTCGAAGGCATCCTTGATGTCGATAAAAATGCCTAACACATAACATCCTTCCGCTTCCATGACCTCCTTCCACAAGTGGAGTAGAGCGCCAGTTGTGGATTCCCCACTAACAAACCCGTACTGATGTCTCGGGGTCACTGCGAGCACCTCCGACATGTTCCCCACAATCAACTTCTCTAACAACTTCCCCGGTATACTGAGAAGGCACAGGAGGTGCAGAGATCTGGTGTCCGACGGGTCGCCGTCTGCACTTTTGCGTAGGACGCAGACCCTTCCCACCTTCCAACAGGAGGGAAAGGCTCCCAAGTCTATACAGGCCATAAATATGCTGCAGTACCGAGGGTAAACAAGGTGCCACCCTCTCTGCAGCATCTCAACCTCCATCATGTCCGGATCCGGAGCCTTCCCCTTCCTGAAGCTCTTAACTATATTACCTATAACTAAGACACTGAAAGTGTCACTATCACTGGGGGGAGCTAATCCTAACACATGTCACTATCACTCGCACGCTGATTGATGACACTATCGCATAGGGCCATTTGCTCCTCTGTACAGTCACGCACATTGTCAGGAAACGGGGCCACTAGCAACTCCGTTGCGGCATCCCTCCAACACTTGGGTTCACTTCCAAGAAGTGAGGGGAGAGTGAACCACGGACTCGACCGCGAGCCAGATGATAAGGCCTGCCCCAGGGGTCACCAACGCCCTCCTCCGTCTCCAAGGGCCTCCAATGGCTTCTTCATGCGGACCTCACTGTCTTGGTGCAATCCCGGCACATCCTCTTGAGGTCTTCACGCTCAGCTTCTGTCACCCGCCTTCCTCGTTGCCGATGCAGGTTCCGCATTATGGTGACCTCCTCATTCTTGGCTTCAACCCTCGAGTTCCACCACGCTACATTTAGGGGTCTACCCTTGGTTCGCGGGATGGCCCTCTCAGCTGACCTGATGATCATCCCCCCCAATGCACTCGATCGCTCCATCAAGCTCATCACACGATGCGACGGTGGGGAACTGGTTGCTTCTCAGCTACTCCTCCAGTGCCTCGTAGTAGGCGTCCCAATCCCCTCTCCTACAGGAGAACCTCCTACTCAGAACGTCCCACAAGCACATCGTATAAGATGGGGTATGTTGGCTGGTCAAAAGTTACATATAGTGGGAATTTGAAGAAATCATTTTGGTCACTGTGTTCATAGAACACCTAAGCAGAAGGATTTCCAATACAGAAAACCGTGAACCACTGTAGAGCGATTTCAGTTTTGGTTAATTATTGGTTTATTATTTTCAATAATGAACCTTTGAAATCGAACAAAAAAAATTTTTTAACCCCCCTCAAAATTTGATGGTTTCTGTTTCAAGGTATGCTGTACGCCGTACTTCGGACTTATCTTAGTAACCAGAACCGAAAATAATGAAATTTGATTTGTAGGTCCCGGTTTGGGGTCTAGTTGGTCCACGGAGCTCGGCGTTACTGTCAGTCATCTCTAAGGGTTGAAAAATAGGAGATGAAGTTTTCAGAACGCCGTAGCACGAAAACCTTCAATAGAAGGGCGGTTTATTTTACGTTTTTAAACTGATTTTAAACTAAATAATATTTTGAGACCACCCGGAGCATTGTACGTCCAGCCGTTCGTTAGAACCGAAAAGCTTCGTAACATGATCGTGACATAAACCCGGCCCAGATATCATTGCTAGGGATCACCTGATTGAAATCCCGGATGGCTGCCTGACGTCGATTTGGCTGTTCTGTGATATTACTTCGTTTGAAAAATGATGACTCTTTTCGAATGTGTTGACAGGTACTTTCTTGCACAACTGTTTATTACACAACGGTTCATTACCTACCTTACGCTTCATGAATAACAAACAATAATAATTAAAGATTGAATTATTGAATCCCGCGCATTTTTATGAAACTGTAATTCCCGGGCCGGGTCCGATACACCATTTAGGGGGCTTTCCTGGGGGGAAGCTCGAGGGTAGGTATTGACCAGGGGAACACTGATCTGCGCAAAAGAAGCATCTAGATACAGGTAATAATAAACCGTTGTGTAATAACTTGCAGCATTTTTTTAATAATAAACCTTCGCTATCAACCAGCAAACCAAAATATGTTTAATACACCCTAAAAATTCGTAGGCTACTTTTTCACAGTACGCAGAAAAAAATTCAAAGAAAAGGAGTGAAAAATAATAATAGGTCCGTCCTCAGTCATCACAGCTTTGCCCATTTCAAATTTAATTTTGAAATAGAAATGTAAATCAGGCCAGGGAAATTTAACACAAAAAGCTACAACTATGATTACACATCGGTTTATTATTAACCTGCATACATGCCCCTTCTGCATAGATTACTGTTTTCTGTTGGCAGACCACTTTTCATCTATAGGATACTTCAAGCTATGTCATAAAAAGCCGCAAATTATTACGCAACGGTTTATTATTTACCGGTATAGACGCCCCTTCTGCATAGAGCACAGTTTCTGCGGTCAGACCCTCCAGCTCCCCCCCGGGAAAGCCCTAAATGGATTACTGGAGCCGGCCAGGGAATTGAAGTGTCATACAAATGCGCGGGATTCAACAGTTCAGTTATTAATTATTTGTAGTTATTCATGAAGCACAGGGTAAATAGTAAACCGTTGTACAAGAAACCGTTGCGTAATAATTTACCGTTGTGTAATAATTTAACGTTGTGTGATAATTTACCCAACAGTACTTCAACGTTTGATCAAGTTGCAAAGTACCTACCAACAAAATCCAAAAATCCATAATAATTTTTCAAATGAAATAATATCACAAAACGAACAACTCGACTTCATACAGCCATCCGTGTTTATAATCAGGTGATCCCTAGCAATGATATATGGGCCGGATTCATACAGCTTCATTCACGATCATGTTTACGAAGTTTTTCGGTGCCAACGAACCGCTGGTCGTACAATGCTCCGTGTGGCCTTAAAAAATTCATTAGCTCAAGATCTATTTAAAAACTTTCGAAAAACTATACCCTTATATTGAAAATTTTCGAGCTAGGCGTTCTGAAAATGTCAACCCCCATTTTTCACCCCTTAGAGATGACTGACAGAAACGCCGAAGGACCATCTAGAGATCTAGACCCGAAACGGAAACTACAAACTAAATTGCATTGATTTTGGTTCATGGTAACTAAGAAAAGCGCGAAGAACAGCGTACGGCGGATGGACAGAAATTTTTTTATTGCAATGTTCAATACTGAACCTTTGGAGTCGAGCATGAAAAAGAAACCATTTTAACCCCCCCGCCTCACTCCACCCAACACAAAATTTTATGGCTTACGGTTTACGTTTCAAGGTACGTAGAATCCGAAAATGCAGTAAAACAAAGGTTTATTATTTACCTGAATAGATACACCTTCTGCGTAGAAACTGTTTTCTGTGGTCAATACCCTCTAGCTCTTCCCAGGAAAGCCCTAAATCGAGTAGTGGAGCGGGCCCGGGAATTAAAGTTTCATAGAAATGCGCGGGATTCAATAATTCAATCATGAATTATTTGTAGTTATTCATGAAAAACAAGGCAAATAATAAAAAGTTATGTAATAATTTACCTGTATCGATCCATATTCTAAGTAGATATTCTAAGTAGATAATTTACCGTTGTGTAATGATTTGCCCATCAATAATACTTCAACGGTTGTCCAAGTTGCAAAAATACCTATCAACAAAATCCAGCCCCTTCTACGTTGATGGTATAATGACCAGTTGTGTAACAATTTACCGCTGTGCAATAATTTACCCATCAATAACACTTCAACGTTTGTTCAAGTTTCAAAAATACCTACCAACCAATAGATACATCATTTTGGGTTATTATTTTTAATAATGATCCTTTGGAATGGAGCATGAAAAAAAATGTTTAACCCCCCCTCAAAATTTGATGGTTTCCGTTTGAAGGTATGTAGGATCCGAAAATGCAATTAAAAAAATTCAGTCCGTACGCCGTGCTTCGCACTTTTCTTTGTCATGAATCAAAATTGACGAAATTCGGTTTACAGGTCCCATTTGGGGTCAAGTTGGTGCTCGAAGCTCGGCGAAAAATGCGGGTGAAAAATAGGGGTTGAAATCTCCAGGACGATCTCAAATTTTCAAAACATTTTAAATAGTTCTCGAACTTGGGAGTTTTTTGAGACCACCCCGAGCACTGTACGTCCAGCCGTTCTTCGAAGTTCGCACCGACAGGCTTCTTCAAGAGGAGGGTGAATGACATTGTATACATTCAGTCCAGATATCATTGCTGGGGGCACAGCAACAATTGGGAATTGGCCCAAGATAATCATTGCTAGGGAGCACGTGATTATATTCTCGGAGTATGAAGTCGAGCTGGTTGTTCTGTGATATTATTTCATTTGAAAATTATGGCTCTTTTCGATTTAGTTGATAGGTACTTTTGTAAATAGAATAAACGTTATGTTTCATTAATAACAACAATATTATGAAATGTAATTCCCGGTCTGGCTCAATATTCGATTTAGGGCACCTATATAGGTAAATTATTACACAACGATTATTATTATTTGTGAATTATTACACAACGGTTTATTATTGTGTAAATTGCGAAGCAACGGTAAATTACTACACAACGGTAAATCATTACACAACTATTTATTAAACTATCTACGCAGGAGAGGCAACTATACAGGTAAATTATTACACAACGGTTTATTATTTACCTTATGGTTCATGAATAACTACAAAAACGCTGCAGAATTACTGCACAACGGTTTATTACAGATCACAGCTCTCTGTATAGATAACCCGTCTATATAATATGCACTAGTCTATAAATACATATTATGTAGATCGCAGACCCTCCGTAGGTTAGTACCTAACCCCGTACTCGTTACTAGGCACCTACCTAAATCTAGTTAAATGTTGCTAAAATAATTCTGTCGATGTCAAACAGTAACTAAAATGGCAAAAAGAAACGCAAATAATGAAGTTCTGAAGGGAAATTGTTGATGTGGAGTGAAATAGATGCCCCTTCTGCGTAGATCACTGTTTTCTGTGGTCAGTACCTACCCTCTGGTCATGTATAATGAACCGTTGTGTAATAACTTGCCCATCAATAATACTTCAACGGTTGGTCAAGTTGCAAAAGTACCGATCAACAAAATCCAGCCCCTTCTTGGTAGATGAGCCGTTGTGTTATAATTTACCGTTGTGTAATAATTTACCGTTGTGCAATAATTTGCCGTTGTGTAATAATTTACCATTGTGTAATAATTTACCCATTAATAATACTTCAACGTTTGTTCAAGTTTCACAAGTACCTACCAACAAAATCCAATAGTCCATACAGCGGCGTAGCCGGGGGGGGGGGGGGGGTTAGTGGGGGGTCATACCCCCCCCCCCCCCCATTGGCTCGAAAAGTTCATCACAAATTAACCCCTTCAAATTTTTGAAAATTGCTCATCCCTTCGTTTGGCAATAAGAACATTTTGGCGAAATTTGGAATTTTTATCACGTAACCAAGGTCAGATATCGTCTGGAGTGACACATAAATAAATTTATATAATATATAATATACGTATACGTTTTTGTTAAAATCTAAGGATGAAATCAGGATGATCTGAAACTGCTTTGCCTAAAAAAATTTCAAAAATTTATGCTCTGAAAATTTTGGACCCATTGCAATATCTTAATTTTCCTTGAAAATTCGCGAACATTGTTGCCAAATAAATGTTGTATTTCTTCAGTTTATCTTACCTAACGTTATCTGTAACTATGATGAGGTTCTTGACCGCTGGAATAAGTAAGGTAGGAGGTTCTTGAGGTTCGGCCAGTGAAAACTATTATCTTTACGCCAAAGTTTCGTCGAATTTATTCAACATCTTCAGGGCTAAATTGACAAACAACATGAGTGAGACTAGGGTAAAAAATAAAATTACCATGAATGAATGACAATGTGGTAGGCTGACAATACATAATATAGGCATTACAGAAACGTACCTTAGAGATTATGATGATGATAAACTGATGGTCTAGCATTGTGTGATGACCCAACTGCTAGACGAAACTATTCCAAAACTGCCGTTTTGTATATTTTTTATATACATTTTTGGAGATGACATCTACCTTGCTATTCCTGAAGGCTCAAAAGAGACAGTAGGGGTATTCATGGTCCATTTCGAATGTCGAATCGTCGAAAATCGAATTCGTCCTCAAGCGTGGATTTCATGAGGACCCCTTCGAGTTGGCCGTGTCGAATCGTCGAAAATCGAAATGCTCCTAGCGCTCCTTGCGGTCGTCAGCGAGAACGAAATCAGCGAACGTCGGAACGGCACAAGACTTGTTTATCGCTTATCAGCGGGATGTGTTTAATGGAGCTGCCGCTACGATCGCTGCTGCAATTCGACGTCGAACTCGCAATTCGAAGCTCCCGGCCCGTGGTATTTCGAATCGTGGAGAATGGCAGGGGCGCATGCGCACTGACTCTTTTCGAATTGCTCAATTCGATATTCGACGTAATTCGACGATTCGACGTCGAATTAGCCAAACCATGAATACCCCTCGTATTAAACACATTCAATGCCTACCATACAAAATTACAGTTTTCGATTGAACTAGAACATGATTTACAACTTCCTTCCCTTGATACTCTTACTCATAGGAACCCCTCAGATGGCACTATTGAGGTTGACTGGTGGAAGAAACCTAGTATATCTCAACTATAGGTCCCATCACCCGCTTGGGCAAAAAATTAATACAGCCTTAAACTTGAAAAATAGAGCACTCAAACTAAGTGATCCTAAATTCCATAAAAAAACCTTAGTAAAATCAGGGTCATTCTGAAGAAAAATAGCTTTCCAAAATCGTTGATCAATTCACTAGTCTACAACAGTCCAAATAACCCTACAATCCCTGCTAGAATCTCCACAGTCCCTGATGCAAACATCTCCACTTCAATGTTAACTTCTCCCTCTCCTATAATTACCCCCATCACAACTCCCCCCTTGCCAACAACTACCCTCATCTCAACTTCAACAGATTCCTCATCAACTGCACCTACCCCCAACCCCAGTGACACGCTAAGTTGTAGGGGAATGGTATATGTTAAAGGTCTATCGGAACAGTTGTCAAAATCACTCAGTAACCAAACGAACTGTAAAATAGCATTTAAAAATGAGAACACCTTAAATAAAATCATATATACTCCAAACTCAAATCTCCTATTCCTACCCATCTTCGCAGCAATGTGGTTTATTCAATTCCTTGCAAGGGATGCTCTACCAATTATATTGGTGAAACTGTCCAGCATCTCAAAAATAGAATTCTTTCAAAACCTCGTGTGCTCTTGCTGAACATTCCATTACAAACGGGCATATTTTTGAATTCGAAAATGAAACAGTCCTTGATTCAGAACATAATTTTTCAAAAAGGAAAATTAAAGAAATGATTTATATAGCCAGAGATCGTAGTAGTTGTAATAAAAGAACCGACATCGCCAGTCTCAGTAGAATATACATTCATATAATCAAATAAAATCATTATCATTCGTTATAGTCAACAGGTACATGTTTCATCATCATAATCACATTAATCATTCACAAATCTAGCCCCAACCAACCATCAGTCATGTCAACCTCATCATCCGCCATTTTGTAGCTTATCATCCACCATTTTGTGTAGTATCATACACCATTTTGTTTGTTTTTTCCAACGCCTGTTTCAACAGTAAATTGCTACTGCTTGTTAATAAGCCCAATATTATTGTTCAACACCATCATCAGCTTCTATTCATCAGAATCATAATCTTCATCAGTTTATCATCATCATAATCTCTAAGGTACGTTTCTGTAATGCCTGTATTATGTATTGTCAGCCTACCACATTGTCATTCATTCATGCTAATTTTATTTTTTACCCTAGTCTCACTCATGTTGTTTGTCAATTTAGCCCTGAAGATGTTGAATAAATTCGACGAAACGTTGGCGTAAAGATAATAGTTTTCACTGGCCGAACCTCAAGAACCTCCTACCTTAGTTATATGTAACATTTAGTGCTTTGTTAAATTTAATTTAAATTCAGCTTTCTTTGTAATTTCAACCTTATTAGCGAATTTTCAAAGAAAATGAAGCTATTCCAATGGGTAGCATTTTCAGAACATGAATTTTTGAAATATTTTTATAGTCAAATCCGTTTCAGAGCATCCTCAGTTCCCCTAGATTTTAACAAAAATGTATATTATGTATATTTATGTGCCACTCTAGATGATATCTGTCCTTGGGTAGGTAAATGGTAAAAATTCTAGATTTCTCGAAAACGTTCATATTGCCAAACGAAAGGATGAGTCCGAAGATGAGCGATTTTCGAAGTCCAAGGGGGTCAAATTTGAGTTTTTAGGGGTCAAAAGTCGGTAAAAACTACTAAAATTGCAAACAGTTGCTATAAAATCACTGGAAGAGGTATGGAAGGTTGGGTAAAGACAGAAAATACCATTTCAGTTGTTTTTCACACAGAATAGGGGTCAGAATCTGACTTTTGTGGGTGAAAAATTGGTATTAATGGTAAAATCAATATTAATTCACCTAACGTTGTGTTGATGATTAATCACGACGGAGGGACTACCTCGATAACAAAACTATTTTTCTCAAAAGCAACTAGGTAAAATTTGACTTTATTAGGGTGAAACATCGGTAAAAATGGCTAAAATCACGAAAGATTATATAATTTTAAGAAAAGTGGTATGGTTTCTCGCTATATCATATTTTTACACAATATCAGGAATATTTCCTTGAAAACTCGCTCTTATAGCCATGCTATGACAGGAATTTTTTTCTTCCGATACCCCCCCTCCCCACCCATTCAACAATCCTGGCTACGCCACCGAGTCCATAACTTATCAAAAATGAAATAATATCGCAGAACAACCAACTCGACTTCATTCAGCCATCCTTGATTATAATCAGGTGCTCCTTAGTGATGATATCCCGGCCGGATTTATACCGTTTGATTCACGATCGTGTTGACGAAGCTTTTTGTTGCACACGAACGGCTGGTCCGGGTGGTCTCAAAAAATTGTTTAGCTCAAGACAAAATTAATAACGTAAAAAAAACAATACCCTTCAATCGAATATTTTCGAGATACGGCGTTCTGAAAATTTCTACCCTTATTTTGAAATCCTTAGAGATGACTGACAGTAACGCCGAGCTTCGAGGACCAACTGGACCCCGAACGGAACCTATAACCCGAATTCCATCGATTTTTATTCATGGTAACTGAAAAAACGCTGCAAAGTCCTTGTCACATGGGGTTTATTATTCTACAGAAATGTTGGCTGTACATTTATTGTTTGTTTCATGTGAAATAATTGAAATAGCTATTTCTGATGGTTTCCACCAATTTTGGCCCCCAAAACACAAATTAGGTAGGTACGATTTTTTTTTTTTTTTTTTTTTTCAAATTATCTTTGATCATTGGTAGTGCCATCATTTAATCGTCTTGATCCACGTGTTGACACTTTTTCTAGTGTTATTCTACAAACTGATGGTGATTTCAGACGATTTCGCAGGTTTTTGACTCATACAAAATCAATTTTGGGAGCTGAACATCTGGTACAACCTCAATTTTCCACTCCTTGGCCAAAATCGACTTCATATTCGATCTTCTCGTCCCCAAAAACATGGAAAACGATACCTCAAAAGCTCATGTTACCAAAATGTTGCTAAAACGCAAAAAGTACCTATTTTCACACACATTTTCACTCATAACACCCCTGGGTACATTCCGATCGGGCTGAAAAGTTTCGGGACACAACTAGGGCCCAAATGGAGCATGTGTGCGAAAGAACGACTTTTTTAGATCGAAAATGAAGCCTGTATACGTGATACGGCGGACGGCGGACGGCGTACGGCGTACGGCGGACGGCGGACGGACATTGCATTTTTTGAATCTACACACCTTGAAACGGAAAAGAAAAAAGTTTGAGGGGGTGTTATAAAAATTTTTTGCTGAGCGATTACATAGGTGTATTATTCACAGAATAATAAACCAAAAGTGGCCAGTACGGCGTACGGCGGACAGACAGAAATATTTTTATTGCATTTTCGGATTCTACATACCTTGAAACGTAAACCATCAAATTTTGAGGGGGGGTTAGAATTTTTTTGTTTCATGCTCGATTCCAATGGTTCATTATTGAAAATAATAAACCAAAAAATGATGAATGATGAATGCTTGACTTGATGAATCGTATGAAACTATAATTCCCGGGCCGGCTCCAGTACTCGATTTAGGGCTTTCATGGGGGAGCTCAAGGGTACTGACCACAGAAAACAGTGATCTACGCAGAAGGAGCATCAATCTATAGGTAAATAATAAACCACTGTGTAATATTTTGTAGCTTTTTTTCCATGCTCGATTCCAAAGGTTCATTATTGAAAATTCGAACCGCACTATACATTTTGTAGGTCAATGTTGGCTACGCAACGTTTAACAACCCATCAGTGGTGATGATGAAGACTCAATAACTTGTATTCGTCAAGAAAGAGATGAGATCTCCTTCCCAATCGAGCTGCCGCCCAAGAAGATGGATAGGAAAATTCAAGCGGATGACTCGAAGAGGACGTCGAAGAATATCGAGGTAGCTCAAACACTCGCCGAACTTGGGAGAAGATAAGGCAGCTTCACCTGAGTGACAGGTAACCTCTGATAGTGACGCTTGGCAAGATGAGCGATCGCCCACCACAAAACGAATGCAACAGTTTGTTGAAGAGAGCTGGGACTTTTCCTCGTTGCCCCATATCGACAATTCAATCACACGAGGCTGCATTACTTAGAAGCGTAGGTGATACGTGAGATGTAAAAAATAAACATTTACGAGGAGAAAAGATTCGGGATCAGAAAAGGGAGTGCAAGGACTGAATATAGCGGAAGTCAGATGTGTCTTTCCTTTTTACGGAAACAGTAAGGTTGGTTTCCAACTTTCACCGTCAATTTTCCTGGAGCTAATAATGTATTTCAGCTAAAACAACACAGGCATGTCTGGAATCAGAGCAACATTTCCTATTTTGGCCACTGTGCTCAGAGTTTTCTTTCTAAAAATAGCCTTTTGGTACAATCAGTGGCCCCAAAACTTCCTCAAACATGAATTTTCGTGGTGTTTTATGAATATGGTTTTGAGCAGGCTATTATTTCAGGATGGGTCATAATCCGGCAGACATTGGACCAGAGCACTGCCGGATTACAGAGGGAGTACTGTACATCATCCGGCAAGCTGGAGTACAGGACGTGTGTCGCATTTGTCGAGCCATTGGTGAGACAATAGACCACGTCCTGGCGGGTTGCCCGGCCCTTGCTCCCACCAAGTACCTGTATTGGCACAACATGGTGGCCCGTATGTCTATCAAGAGCTGGTCTTAAAGCACGCTCCTGTTCAGGACAGGACGCGCTACTTCCAGTATGAGCCAGTCAGGTACTTGGAGAATGAAAATTACAAGATGTATTGGGACAAGGAGCTACCGACCGATCTGCCAATCACCGCGCGCTGGCCTGGTATTGTCCTTGTGCACAAGGCGGAGGGAACGACGTACCTAATTGACATCTCTGTACCTCTCACATCAAACCTCGAAGCCAAGCACAGGGAGAAGGTAAATAAGTATTTATCTCTTGCTAACGAGATAAGGACGATGTGGGAGCAGGAGGTGGTACGGATCGTTCCTGTGGTCTTGTCTGCCACCGGGGTGATACCCACGAAACTCCCTGAAAGTTTGAGGATCCTTGGGTTGCCCGGTGTACTTTACGAGGACATGCAGAAGGCCTTGCTGGTTGCTTCGTGTAGCCTGGTGCGGGAGTTTTTGGGGGAGGCTATTATGCCCGACCATTGAGCCCTCCACATGCACATGCGGATGGGAATAGGCCCTTGGGCCCCCCACTCGCGTCACCCCGTGGCACTTTTTACCCCCCAAAGGTGATGACCACCCAAATAATAATAATAATAATAATAATAATAATAATAATAATAATAATAATAATAAATAATAATGATATTTTATTTTTTTTGGGTGGGTTCAGGTAAAATGCTTTATCCGCTGAAAATGAGGTTGGGCATCCTCATCCTTTGTGTCGGACTCTCCACATGTGGCCTACCGACTAAAACACCCTTTCCCGTTTCTTTCAGTACTGTTCCGGAACTTCCTTTTGGTATTACTTCGGGACCGTCCTTTTCTATCCTTTAAAGGTATCTCCTGGTCTTATCCGCCACTTTCACTGCTTTGGTTGGCTCGTTTCTCCCTCACATTCCCGATTTCTTTCCTTTTCCTTGAGTAGGTACTGTAGTGACGTATGTGCTGACAGCTCTCCAGTTCTCGCTCGACTGAATCATCTTGGGGACGACCGAATCGGGACTGAATTCACCAATTTCTGCTATCACCTGCCGTCTGAGGTGCTCCCAGTGAGTACATACGAAGAAGGCATGCCTTACGCCTTCGTCCTCCAACTGGCAATATACACATCTGGCCTTGGTTGTTTTCCCTATCTTCTTCAGAAACGAACGGTAGTAACCGTGCCCCATCAGAAATTGTGTTAGGTAATAGCCTACATCTCCGTGATTCCTCTCGATCGGTTGACCTACACTGCCAATAAGAGTAGCCGTCCATCTTCCTTTGGTTTCCTGGTCCCACCTTCTCTGCCAACCACGTAGCATTCCTTCGTGTTCCTCCTTTTTCGTTGACTGTGCTGCACTCTCGCCCTTCCGACGAAATATTCGCTGACGTTCATCAGCCAATATATCTACCGGGATGACACCGGCAATGACTTGGGCAGCAGCACCCGAAACCGTCTTATATGCACTGCACATCCGTAGCGCTCCTCTTCTCTGCACTGCCTCCATTCTCTTTCTACATTTTTGGACACGGAGTGCCTCGGCCCACACTTCGGCTCCATAGAGCATGATGGCATCCGCAGTTCGCATCAGGAGTTTCCATTTTGCTGCAGATGGCCCTCCAATATTGGCCATCAGCCTACTCAAGCTTACAACTACTTTCGCAGCCTTGTCAGCCGCTTTGCAGATATGGTTCCAGAAAGTGAGCTTGCTGTCCAGCATGACTCCCAGATACCTTACTGCTTCTGTTGCTATGATGGGCTGGTCTCCAACTTGCATTGTCACCCTTCTATCTATTCTTTTTGTAGTAAGGAGTTCAATTTCTGTCTTTTGGACAGCCAACAACAGGGATCGGGACTCCATCCATTCCATAATCCTCCTCATTGCTTGGTTCAGCTTGAACTGAAGGAACTCTATTGTGCGTGCGATTATCACGATGACAACGTCGTCCGCATATCCCACCAGAAACACACCCTCCGGCATTGCAATGCGCAGGATCCCATCATAATTGATGTTCCACAGGTCCGCCCCGAGTACCGAGCCTTGGGCCGCTCTTGAGGTGATCCTCTTCCTGCGTTTTCCTTCACGGGTATCTCAGTGTACTGACAATGGTGTAACAACCGAAACCGGTCTACAGTTTGCTAGTGTACGTGGAAATAGACTATTTTATTTTTATCCTGTAGTTTTTGCTATGGATTTCCCCTATTCTGCCGCGAGTGATTTAAGTTACATACACAAAGGTCTATGAGCCGATGCTGTACTTGGGTCTCCCTTGCCTTTCCCTATGAGAACGAGGTTGGCTACCTTCCACTGCTCCAGAAAAATTCCTTCTACAAGGCATGCGTTATACATGTCGAGCAGCACCTCTGGGTGATTCTGAGCTACCATCTTCAAGATCTCGACTGGGATCCTATCCGGTCCTGGGGCCTTCTTGTTCCGCATGGATTTCGCCGCCTTCTGCAATTCGTCTTTAGTGAAAAGGGGTATCTCATCAGGTGTTACTTCTATCTGTGCCCGTTCCTCCAAGTCATGTGTCGGGAAAAGTTCCTCCACTATCCTTTCTTTGACCTCCTTGGGCATTTCCAAAGTGGAGTCCGCCCCTTTGAGTTTTTGGAGGACAAGTTTGTACCCCAACCCCCACGGGTCATTCCCTCATCCTCACAGAGCTCCTTCCACTTCTGGGCTTTGCTTTTGGCTATTGCAATACCTAGGGCTCTCCTAGCTACTCTGTACTGCTCTGTTTTCAGGTGAAAGTCAGCAGTATTCTTTCTGGCTCTTTGTGTTAGCCTCCTGAATCTGAAACAGTTCTTCCTCAGATCCGCTATCCCTTGTTTCCACCAGTATGCCGGGCGTCGGTCTCGCATCACTGATTTCTTCAGCATGGAGCTCTCACATGCCCTGGTTAACAGAGACATGGTTGCTGCTACCAGCAGCATCGCCAGAGGTCCTCCCCCTAATCTCTGCTTTACTCTTTGACGAGCTCCTTTAGCCATCTGGATCATGGTGTCAAAGATGTCTCTATCCAGTCTTTCTACATTCCACCGAGGGAGCGGAGACAGCTCTTGCCCTGGTAGTGGTTCTCCTGTCTGGTACTGAATATACTGGTGGTCACTACCAGAGTAATCTTCAAGCACCTGCGAGCCTCTCAGAGCCCAATAATGATGATAATAATAATGACTATGATGATAATAATAATAAAGAAAAACGGAGTTATTGAAAAATAGTCTATTTCCACTAATACACAAAAAAAACACTGTTATACCGGTTTCGGTGATCAAACCATCGTCAGTAACACACAATAACTGAAGGCATGTTGGAGAGGAGACCTTATATATAGTCACAAAGTGAAATGTGGTCGATTGGGATTGGTTGTGAAAAAGAATGGTGAAGGGAACAGAGGGAGGGTGGTCGAATCTGATTGGTTGTGAAGAAGAATGGTGAGGGGAACAAAGGAAGGGGGTCGATTCTGATTGGCCCAGGAAGAGAATGCCAAAAAGTGAAAGGAACATGAGGTGATAGGGAGGTGAAGAGTGGTGGTGAAGAGGGGTGGAACCAAGCTGTTACAGAAATGAATGCAATAATGGAGAAAAACTTAAAGGAACTACATCATTCAAAGATTTACCCAACCTATCACTCTTAATAATTTCGAATTTTTCAAGTACATCCAACATGCTCCCTTTTGGGCAAAAATGAAGATATTCAATGAACTGTCTGTCTGCAAGATCAAAATTGAAGCTATGACTGGATTCATTCAAGTGACGTGCAAAGGCCGAATCACCCTTATTATCCCTGAAATCTTTTTCATGTTCCTTTATTCTTTCTCTAAACTTCCTACCAGTTTGACCACAATAGTCAAGCCCACAAGAACACTTTAATTTATAAACACCACTTTTATCTTGAACATTAATTTTATCTTTAACTGAACTTAATGAAGATTTGAGATTATGTTTAGTTTTATATCCTACTTTGAACCCTTTAGAAGTTAATATTTTACCAATTTTATCCGAAATTTTTCCGTAATACGGTATACTGATCCAAATTTTTTCCCCAGTCGTAGCTTCCCTAACTAGGTTTGAAACTCCTTCCCTACTCTTTTTTCTAAGAACCCTATTCCATATTGTATCAATGAGATCTCCCCCATAGCCATTACTCGCCGCTATACTTTTAATAGTTAACTTTTCTTTAGCTAAATTCTGTTCACTCATTGGTATAGATAAAGCTCTGTTAATCATACTATGGAAAGCAGCATGTTTGTGGACTACTGGATGATTTGAAGTACTATGAATGGTAATATCGCTGTAAGTATCTTTCCTATATATGGAAAACTCATGTTTTCCATTATTCAACGAAATGGAAAGATCAAGAAAATTTAGGTGATTAGATCCGAATTCTAAGGTAAAGTTAATGAATGGATCTACGTTATTAATTTGTGTATGATATGAACCAAGTTGTCTTTCAGTCCCTTTCCAAAGAATGATGATATCGTCTACTAGCTAAAGAAGAGAGATCGTAGTCTAGCTAAAGAAAAGTTAACTATTAAAAGTATAGCGGCGAGTAATGGCTATGGGGGAGATCTCATTGATACAATATGGAATAGGGTTCTTAGAAAAAAGAGTAGGGAAGGAGTTTCAAACCTAGTTAGGGAAGCTACGACTGGGGAAAAAATTTGGATCAGTATACCGTATTACGGAAAAATTTCGGATAAAATTGGTAAAATATTAACTTCTAAAGGGTTCAAAGTAGGATATAAAACTAAACATAATCTCAAATCTTCATTAAGTTCAGTTAAAGATAAAATTAATGTTCAAGATAAAAGTGGTGTTTATAAATTAAAGTGTTCTTGTGGGCTTGACTATTGTGGTCAAACTGGTAGGAAGTTTAGAGAAAGAATAAAGGAACATGAAAAAGATTTCAGGGATAATAAGGGTGATTCGGCCTTTGCACGTCACTTGAATGAATCCAGTCATAGCTTCAATTTTGATCTTGCAGACAGACAGTTCATTGAATATCTTCATTTTTGCCCAAAAGGGAGCATGTTGGATGTACTTGAAAAATTCGAAATTATTAAGAGTGATAGGTTGGGTAAATCTTTGAATGATGTAGTTCCTTTAAGTTTTTCTCCATTATTGCATTCATTTCTGTAACAGCTTGGTTCCACCCCTCTTCACCACCACTCTTCACCTCCCTATCACCTCATGTTCCTTTCACTTTTTGGCATTCTCTTCCTGGGCCAATCAGAATCGACCCCCTTCCTTTGTTCCCCTCACCATTCTTCTTCACAACCAATCAGATTCGACCACCCTCCCTCTGTTCCCTTCACCATTCTTTTTCACAACCAATCCCAATCGACCACATTTCACTTTGTGACTATATATAAGGTCTCCTCTCCAACATGCCTTCAGTTATTGTGTGTTACTGACGATGGTTTGATCACCGAAACCGGTATAACAGTGTTTTTTTGTGTATTAGTGGAAATAGACTATTTTTCAATAACTCCGTTTTTCTTTGAAATGGGTTTCCACGATTTCGTCGCGAGTGATTTAGTTCGTATAATAATAATAACCCAACAGCCAACCCAACCCAAACCCAAATGGACTCAATCGACTGCTTCCAGGGCTTATCACCCCAAGTCGGCAGTTGAGAGAGTACGCTTCCGCCGAGTGTTGGGGGTCGGGGATTCCTTGACATATCCAGCCTCTGCTATCGGCAAGCGGGCGGGCTTCGGGTGTACTTTCTTGGTAGCGTTACCATCAGCACCATTGCGAACCCAGTTTGTCAGGTGGACGAAGGCACTACCCCCCTCAGTCTGTCCTCAGTCTTGCAGGTGGGAATAGACCCCTGGGCCACCCCCCCTCCCCCTCGCGTCACCCCGTGGCACTTTTTACCCCCCACGGGTGATGACCACCGAAATAATAATAATCACGAGGTGTAATTCATTTTGTAAAGGGAATATATATGGAGATTAATGAGCACTTCCCTTATAAATACCGAACAACCCTTTAAAAAACTAGCGTGCGAATAAAGGAAACATTTGAATTCTCGGTTTA
Organism: Leptopterna dolabrata; assembly: GCA_954871275.1. NCBI lineage: Eukaryota > Metazoa > Arthropoda > Insecta > Hemiptera > Miridae > Leptopterna > Leptopterna dolabrata. Next base: position 45,812,534 of record OX940978.1, on the reverse strand, counting down.
CGAAAACAACAATCATTTTTCCCCCAAGATCCCCCTATTCTTTCTCAGGAACGGCGAGAATAACTTTGCGGACCATAGAAAAGAGGAAAACACGGAAGAGATGCACCCATTCATATCCTCGGGCGAGCAACTCATTGGGCCCACGCCGCGCCGACCGTCTCCTCGATGGGGAGCTCGAACCAGCATCGAGTGTTTTTGTTTCGCCCAAGCAGTTTATGACGTGGAAAAGAGGTCGGGACGCCATCATGCAAGGCCATCCAAACGGAACCTGTCTGCTTTGAATCGCGAGGAATAAATCACGGGAGGGGAGGGGGGTTTTCAGGTCTGTTTCTCGTGCGATAGCGGAGGAAACGTTTAAGAATTTATTCGCCCTGTTTCTGGATAACGTTTGGGAATCGGGACGGGGCCTTTTGTCAAAAATACAAGATTTTTCTCAACGTAGTCCCCCCCCCCCCCCCCCCCTCGTCATTCTGATAAAGTAGTTTAGGTAGGTACCTATCAACATTGCACCGATATTTCTAGACCCTCTCTGATTTTCAGTGGTATTTTGACAGGTATGAGTAAAATTGTACATGAGGTTGTACAAATAAATAAACATAAAACCTGTAAAACTCCGGGAAGGATTCAGAATGCCCTAAAATTAATGCGTATTAATGATTTTGAAGCCATTACAGCAGCTGTAACGTACGTTCGCTAAAACCTTCGTCACTTCAACTCAAGACTTTCAGCTGTTCGGCTGAGATAAATACTGCTATTTGTCGTACTGAATGTTTCTGTAACTACAACTACAATATTGAGAGGTCTTTGTAAACGTGCGACGTAGTTCCGTGTCGTAATAAACACATAGTAGTTCCGCGTCATGTTTCACGCTAAACAAATTACGAAGACGAGAAAATATAAAGAGGTGCCGTTACAGCTGAGCCCGGATGAACCAGAGTTTTTCCGCGAAGAAAATGGAAGAAGTTAACCATCGCCATAAAACAAGAGTGGCCCTGCAATAATAGCGGAATTATTGAACTATTAATCCCCAGTTCCCGTGCAATGTCCTGTCCACAAGGAGTCGGGTGTGGTTTACGACCACGGGAATATTGCAGCCCTTTACAGTAGCTGCGAACCGTAATATTGGTACAAGCCGTAACATGCACACAACAGTCGGCCACGAGCTGGGCAGGCATCAGCTAATGCGAGTAATTGAGGGGATTGGGAGCCTTTCAGCGGAAAAATATTAGCGGGGCATGGTTTCCAGCGCATTTATCTAAAACCGGAATAAAGAGGTGTAGAACGGGAAATTGGAAATGGCTCCGCGCATCTCAGTGGGAAATTTATACCGTCGAATACTTGGCGACTCACCATTATAACTATAACTTTCAGAGCCTGTTTATCAATACTAAAATGGATGGTAGCAAGAATACAACTAGACACAGCGTAACATGTTCAACCCACAGTTAACTGGTTTCGGCTTTATCATATTTAACCAGGCCCGTAGCCAGAACGTGATTCAGAAGGGATGACCACATATCAATAAAAATTCCTGTCATGCTGCAAGAACATATTATGAGCAAATTTTGAAGTAACATACGCGTACGTAGGCACGTGCCCACTCCATTTATACTTCAACTTACTATCGTACTACATATTATATCATTTATTTTCGAACGTTTTCCACCCACAACATTAAACAAATTCGGAAGCCAGATATTGCAGCTAAGATCGAATATCGTCTGAAGATAAACATAAAATAACTACTTTCATTTACTTTTTTTGTAAATTGAGGGATGGATCTGAATTCAAAAATTCATGCACTAAAAATCTTGGACTCACGACTCTTAATAATTTTGTTGGAAAATGATCGAGTTATGATGGGTGAGAGAGGACGGAATCAGAGAAAACTCGGATCCGAAGTTTTGAACTTTTTTCGCAATTCATATTTATTTCTACCTTTATAAGTAGGTAGGTACCGATTGACAAAAAAACTATAGTACACATATCACTGTGGACAAAACTCATTCCTGGGACAGGAAATCATTGTACCGTTTTAGCTGCCTTTAGGTTTTAAGGGGTATATATTAGACCCAAAGGAATGATATGCCTTCGTTTTGGTTTATTATTCAACACCTATGCAATAGCTCAGCAGAAAATTGTTTAACATCCCCTCAATTTTTTTTACGTTTCAAGGTGCGTAGATCCCAAAAACGCTGAGAAGTTCTTGTCAGATGGGTTTACTATTCTACCGGACACACCTATAGAAATATTGGCTGTTCCCTTATTGTTTCTTCCATCCGCAATAATTGAAATAGCAATAATATTTTTGATGGTTTCCACCAAATTTGGCACCCAAAAACACAAATTAGGGTCCTATTTTTTTTACAAATTATCTTTGGTCACTGATAATTTAAATGTCTTGATTCACCTGCCAATACAACTTCTATTGTTATTATACAAATTTATGGTAATTTCAGTCAATTTCCCAGGTTTTTGACTCATGAAAATGAATTTTGGGAGCTGAACCTTCGTTACAACCTCAATTTTTCAATCTTTGGTCAATGTCAACTTCATATATTTGATCTTCTCGCCCTAAAAAACATGGAAAACGATACCTCACAAGCTCATTTTAACTAAAACTTCAAAAAACCCTCATTTTTACACCCATTTTCCCCCATAACACCCCTGGGTGTATTCCGATAGGGCTGCAGCGCTTCGGAGCACAAATAGGACCCAAATGTGTTCCCAAATGGGGACCCAAACTGTGTGCGGAAAAACAACGATTTTAGACCAAAATTTAATGTAAATTAAAGGCTGAAACTAAATTTAACCTCAATTTTCCACTCTGGTCCAAATGGACTCCACATAATTTGGTCTCCTCGTCCTAAATAACATAGAAAACGATACCTCATAAGCACATACTACTAAAACACCAAAAAACCCTATTTTTAAGCACAATTTTCACCCATAACACCCTTGGGTATATTCCGTATCTAATTCATTTTCGGTCTAAAAATTCGTTCTTTCGCACACAGGCTCCATTTGGGCCCTAGTTGTGTCCCGAAACTTTGCAGCCCGATTGGAATAAACCCATGGGTGTTATAGGAGAAAAATGGTTGTGTTAATAGGGATTTTTGGGGTTTTATTAGCACGAGCTTGTGAGGGTATCGTTTTCCATGTTTTTTACGGCGAGGAGACTTGAGGAAAATCTAGGTTCTTGTGAAGCCCAACATGCGAAGAATTGAGGTCCTAAGTTTCAGCCTTAAATTTACCTTAAATTTTGGTCTAAAATCGTCGTTCTTTCGCACAGACTCCATTGGGCACTAGTTGTGCTCTGAAGCTCGATGAACACACCCACCGGTGTTTTGGGTGAAAAATGGGTGTAAAAATAGAGTTTTTCGAGAATTTTTATTTCTGTGGTTTCCAGTAAACATGAGCTTGTTAGGTATCGCTTTTCATGTTTTTAAATTCATCTCGAACCAGAGAATTTTTTGAGATCACCCGGAGCATTGCTCGTCCACTTGCTCGTTTGCACCGAAAAGCTTCGTCAACACGGTCGTGAATTGAACTTTTTTTTTCTTTTTCAAATAAATGGGACGGGTACCGAGCCCCTCGTCGATGAGACCAGAAAAATCTATTATGACAACTGTCCCGATTTTAATTCAAGAATGCGATTGATGGCCTCCTCTCTCACAAAGTGAACATGAATGTACAGAGGAGTGACTTCCAGGAGGAAGTCCATCGCTGCAGTTGGTATGGCATTCGTTGCTCCTGTTATGCCTAAACATGCCTGCCTTTGGAGTTTTGTAAGTGCCTCTTGCGGTGTTATTTGGCAGGATTTTTCCACCATACCGTGAAGCGTAGGTGACCATGGGTCTGACAATTGCTTTGTATTCCCATGCCGACCTGGTTTCAAGGTAGAATCCGAAAATTGAATTTAAAAAAATGTCTGCCCGTCCACCGTACTTCGTACTTTCGTAAGTTACCATGAACGAAACGGTCTGCCAATTCGAGGAGACAGTATAGCTTCCTGACATGAATCACAAACATGAACGTATAGAATAGTTGGGTAGGTTCGTTTTTATACCATCTGCGATCCAACCCGCATGTACCCGCAAAATGTCAGCTCTCTACGACTATTTTTCGCGTAGTTAGAAGCGTTACAAGGAAACTATCAACATTTCATGTTCGCGCATGCGCAGACGAAAGTTCAGCACGATTCCAATGAAATTCATATGGAACTATGAAAGCATTATTCCTGATCGATCTAACCTCAAATCTGAACTCATTCCAACGATATTTAAGGTATTTATGGGAGTTTCAATTATTTCACGTCTGCGCATGCACAGACGGAACGATTTCCATAATTTTGTAATGGGAACATCTGTAATCCAACCCGCGGGTACTCTCAAAATTTCAGCTCTCTAAGATTATTTTTCGTGTAGTTAGTAGCGTTACAAAGAAATGGTCAACGTTTCATGTTCGCGCATGCGTAGACGAAAGGAACATTACGAATCCGATGAAATTCATTTGGAATTATGAAAGTATTATTTCTGATCGACCCTCCAGTTTGAACTCATTTCAACAATATTTAAGGTAGTTATGGGCGTTTCTATTATTTAACGTTTGCGCATGCGCAGACGAAAGTTACAGTACATTTTCAATGATTTTGGTATGGGACCATCTGTGACCCAACCCGCACCTACCCTTCAAATTTCAGCCCATTTCGACCATTATTTCTGGTAGCTGTGGGCGTAAAAGAAATTGCCACCGACAGACACACACGGAACCAAAAATGTTCCTGGATGTTTAAAACGCAAAATGGTAGTGGAAATTTTCATTTTGGAGGACATGATTTTTTTTTAAACTCAATCACGAATCCAAGGCTTCCCCACCTTTGGTAGTGAGGAAGCAAAAATGAAATCTGGTTTGCGGGTCCCATTTGGGGCCTAGTTGGTCCGCGAAGCTCGGTGTTCCTGTCATCTCTCATGGGCACCGGCATTTCGTCTTTTTTTATGTTTTTAAATTTATCTCGCACTTGGGAATTTTTGAGACCACCAAGATCATTGCACCGAAAAGCTTCGTCAACATGATCGTCAATGACACGGTATACATCCAGCCGAGGTATATCATTGCTAGGAAACAGCTGATTATAATCATGAATGGCTGTATGAAACCGAGTTGCTGTTCCGAGGTAGTATTTTGAAGAATGATGATTATTTTGGATTTCGCTTAGTATACAGGTACATACTTCTGTAGCTTGAAAAAACGTTATGCTTCATGAATAACAACAATTAATTAAATAATTCTTGATTCTACCACATATTTATGAAATGTGATCGGCCGGCTGGCTCTAGCACTCGATGCAGGGATTTCCTGAAGGAAGCACGAGGGTAGGTACTGACCACAGAAAACAGCGATCTACGGAAAGGGGTAGCTATACAGGTAAATAATAAATCGCTGTGTAATAATTTGCAGCGTTTATATCTAGCAGCCAAGGTCTGATATCTGGAGTGACATACAGAATAAATACATTCATGGGATGGATCAAAATGCACTGAATAGGAGCATTTTGAAAATCATCCGAAAATGTAGGATGAAATTTTGCAGTTTCATGTAATTTATTCTGCACGTTCGTCATCTTAGTTCAATCCCATCTCCTGCATGCACTCTTTCAAAAGTCAAACCTTAAAATAAGCTTTTAACCGCACTGATCTTAATGACGGTGCGACAATTGGTGGGAAGGGAGGAGGGGGGACTTGGCAATGTTGATTTCGTTTCAGATAAAATTGTCTTCATTTATTCAACAGTGTTTTTTTATTTACTCCACATTCTTTAGTGCCCTGTTGATCCCAACAGAATACATCGCCATATGAGATTTCCAATTACCATCAAGGTTACCATCAATGAGTCAACAATCTATTACCTGTATTAAAACCATTAGATGTAGTGGGTTGGCAGCGGCTAGCGAAGTCGTAGGTCGGAAAATACCGCGCGTACTTTCGTGATTCGGCATTTAAATCGACCTTTTCTGGTCGACCTTGATCCTCGTAAAACTGAACTTCCAGCTCATTGATTGGACGGGACAATAAGGCTAACTTTCACCGGTTTTTTTTTCGTTATCTACTCTAAGTACGTTAAACTAGATATACAAGTTTCGGAAAACGCCTTATTTCGCATTTCTCATTCGCCAGAGATATTGCTTCCGAGTCTGCGAAGCAGCGGAAGCTTTGTGTTCACTTTCGTGAGCCCAAAAATTTTTGTCTTCAGAAATCAAAATTTCCACTTGCATTTTGCGTTTCAAAGCCTACTGAAAAAATTTAGTTCCGTGTCTGTCGGTCTGTGAGTCTGTGAGTCTGTGAGTCTGTCCGCATTTCCTTGTTACAGCCATAACTTCCACGATTTTGAATTGATTCAGCTCAAATTTTGAGGGATGGTGCGGATGAGGCCCCTTGAGGTCCCATACAAATTTCAACATGATTGATCCAGCGGTACGCCCTGCGCATGCGCTAACGTTAAATTCAACAAACACGCATCACTTTCACAATTTTGATTCAATTTCGCTCAAATTTTCAAGGGTTGTTTGGACAAGGCCTAGTGAGTTCCAGTATGAATTTCAGCATGATCGGACCCTCGGTGCGCTCTGCGCATGCGCTGGCGTGAAATATATTCAATTTCCTTGTTACAGCCGTAGTAACCAAAGATTTCACCCAATTTCAATGTAATTCTCAGGGATTAAGCGGGTAGGGCCCATTGAGGTCCCATATAAATTTCAACATGATAGAGCCAGCGGTTCGCCCTGCGCATGCGCTCTGTCTGTCTGTCTGTCCTTCTATGCACGGCCAAACGGCTCGACGGATATCGACCAAATTTGGCACGAATATCCAGTAGGCTCCCAAGTTGTGCAACGTCGCATTTTCAATTCCCTGACCATAGCGGAACTATGGTCGACCATGGTCAACTCCTGAATGGCTTGATGGATATCGACCAAATTTGGCACGAATATCCAGTAGGCTCCCAAGTTGTGCAACGTCGCATTTTTAATTCCCTGACCATAGCGGAACTATGGTCGACCATGGTCAACTTCGTTAATTGAAATGGTAACCCCTATTTTTTTATCGCGTATTCGTAATCTACGTGAAATTCTATCTACGATCGACCCTTCGGACTACCCCCGCGGTCGACCATAGCGCATCCATGGGCCCCTCCATGGTCAAATCCCGAATTGCTCAACGGATATCGACCAAATTTGGCACGAATATCCAGTAGGCTCCCAAGTTGTGCAACGTCGCATTTTTAATTCCCTGACCATAGCGGAACTATGGTCGACCATGGTCAACTTCGTTAATTGAAATGGTAACCCCTATTTTTTATCGCGTATTCGTAATCTACGTGAAATTCTATCTACGATCGACCCTTCGGACTACCCCCGCGGTCGACCTTAGCGCATCCATGGGCCCCTCCATGGTCGAATCCCGAATTGCTCAACGGATATCGACCAAATTTGGCACCAATATCCAGTAGGCTCCCAAGTTGTGCAACGTCGCATTTTTAATTCCCTGACCATAGCGGAACTATGGTCGACCATGGTCAACTCCTGAATGGCTTGACGGATATCGACCAAATTTGGCACGAGTATCCAGTAGGCTCCCAAGTTGTGCAACGTCGCATTTTTAATTCCCTGACCATAGCGGAACTATGGTCGACCATGGTCAACTTCGTTAATTGAAATGGTAACCCCTATTTTTTATCGCGTATTCGTAATCTACGTGAAATTCTATCTACGATCGACCCTTCGGACTACCCCCGCGGTCGACCATAGCGCATCCATGGGCCCCTCCATGGTCAAATCCCGAATTGCTCAACGGATATCGACCAAATTTGGCACGAATATCCAGTAGGCTCCCAAGTTGTGCAACGTCGCATTTTTAATTCCCTGACCATAGCGGAACTATGGTCGACCATGGTCAACTTCGTTAATTGAAATGGTAACCCCTATTTTTTATCGCGTATTCGTAATCTACGTGAAATTCTATCTACGATCGACCCTTCGGACTACCCCCGCGGTCGACCTTAGCGCATCCATGGGCCCCTCCATGGTCGAATCCCGAATTGCTCAACGGATATCGACCAAATTTGGCACCAATATCCAGTAGGCTCCCAAGTTGTGCAACGTCGCATTTTTAATTCCCTGACCATAGCGGAACTATGGTCGACCATGGTCAACTCCTGAATGGCTTGACGGATATCGACCAAATTTGGCACGAGTATCCAGTAGGCTCCCAAGTTGTGCAACGTCGCATTTTTAATTCCCTGACCATAGCGGAACTATGGTCGACCATGGTCAACTTCGTTAATTGAAATGGTAACCCCTATTTTTTATCGCGTATTCGTAATCTACGTGAAATTCTATCTACGATCGACCCTTCGGACTACCCCCGCGGTCGACCTTAGCGCATCCATGGGCCCCTCCATGGTCGAATCCCGAATTGCTCAACGGATATCGACCAAATTTGGCACCAATATCCGGTAGCCTACCAAGTTGAACGTAGGCGCATTTTTAATTCCCTGACCATAGCGGAAATGTGGTCGACCATGGTCAACTCCTGAATGGCTTGACGGATTTTGATAAAATTGGGCACAAATACCCAGTAGGCTATGGGATTTTTCCGTCGTTTGTTGGTTCCACGATACTGCGTACAGCGAATCTCGGATAGCGAGCGAAGCGAGCGGTCAGGCTAGTTATGTATAATGGACGTAATTTATTATGGAAGTCATGTTATGTATAATATGTATATTTCATGTAATGTTATGTAATGTAATGTAATGTCATGTAATATGTATATTTAACGTTATGTAATGTTATGTAATGTAATGTAATGTTATGTTATGTTATTTTGCTTCCGAGTCTGTTCTATTTTATAATGGGTCACTCTGATTGTGACGAGGAAGCTCCTGTGCCATCACCTTGGCAGTGTATTTTCTATAGGGGCCAGTCTGTTGAATTAAGAAGGGTTAATCGTTTCAGAACAGTTGAGGCCTATCAGGTGCTAAGAAGAACGACTAGGAGATAACCCGATCGGAATCAAGCTGGGGGCATATTTATACTATGCACTATCTCAATTCCAAGTTGGAAACAAAATAAAAAATGAATAATAGGAACAAAAGGTTATCAAACAAGCTACAACTGCATTATTTGTGGACAAACTGTTTATGTCTTGAACACATTTTGGCTCACGGAATAATTCATTGTTTTTCATAAAACTTCAAGTATAATTTAAATTTGCAACACAACGAAGGATTCTCACGTTAACAAACAAAGCTAGTGTGTACTGTGCACATTTTGCGCATACGCACGTGCGCAAAAATGTTATATTCTAATTATATTTTAAAAAATAAGGGTACCTAGTTATCATTTGGAAGTTTCGTCTAAAATGGCTTAGGTGTTACAAAATCAGGAGGGGCAAAAGAGGGGACCATTAGTTGAGAGACCAGTATTGCGCAAATCGAATGAACATCACCACGTATTCAGCGTGGAAAAACACAGTAAAATCATGTATCACACTTGGTAGATTACGGTACCCATGGAACTCGCTTTTGCGTTTAGCCAACATTTTGAACGTATTTGCGCACGTCTTAATTAATAATTAATTAAGACGTGCGCAAATTAATTATTAATTATTGAATAATGTGTAATAATTTGCAGCGTTTTTTCATGAAATTTTACGTAGATCGAATCTACAATATAAAAAAGGGGTTCTCATTTGGGGAAAAACGTTTAAAAATCTTAATAAAAAACAAAACCAACTTCAAAAAAGCAGTTTAAAACTAAAAAGTAAAGAACAATTTGTATGCTGAACAAACAAAAACACTCAACTTATTCAATGCTAATACAACAACATTTTTGAAGTCGGCACCAAATTTCATTTAAAATGCATAAATCCAAAGGATGCAACATGAAGGCTGTGCGTGGGGTTTTTAGTTGAAACATGGCGCCGACTTCTTTTTAGTTTTATACCGCTTTTTTGAAGTCGGTTTTGTTTTTTTATTTGCATTTTTTTATTACAGCCTTTAACAAACTACTTTCTGTCGTCAAATCGTCAGTTAAAGCACTAGAAATCGAAGAGTAGACTTTTGGTTTATTATTTTCAATAATGAACCATTGGAATCGAGCACGAAAAAAAAATTCTAACCCCCCCTCAAAATTTGATGGTTTACGTTTCAAGGTATGTAGAATCCAAAACTGCAATAAAAATATTTCTGTCTGTCCGCCGTACGGGCCACTTTGCTTAGTTACCATGAAACAAAATTGATGAAATTCGGGTTATGGGTCCCGTTCGGGGTCTAGTTGGTCCTCGAAGCTCGACGTTACTGTCAGTCATCTCTAACGGGTTCAAAATAGGGGTTGACATTTTCAAAACGCCTATACCATTTTTTAACGTGAATATTTTTACGGTTTTAAATAGTTCTTGAACTTGCGAGTTTTTCAAGACCATCCGGAGCATCGTACGTCCAGCCGTTCGTTCACAGTAAGGTCCTGAAGTTTGCACCGACAGGCATTTTCGACAGCAGGGTGAATGAAATTGTATACTCTTGTCACCAGGGACGCGCTGGATTCAGTCAATCAATCAATTTATTCAATCAATTGATCAATCAATCAATCAAAATTTTCAATTGAAATTGGAATAGTTTGTAAATTATTGGATTACTTTATTGTTTGCAATTGGGGAATCATAGGCTTGTTTGTGTGTCTGTTGTTTTCAATTGCAATTGGCCACTGCTCACCACTGTATCTAACATCCCCATCTAAATTCCCGACACACTAATCCAATTTACATACACTCCACATTCGCCAAAATTGGCAAAGTTGTGTTAATAAAATGTTGAAATTGCAATGGGACCACTATTTCAATTGCAACTGGAATTCAGAATTGTAAATAAATATTGGTATACTGAATTGGACTTTAATTTGAATTGGAATTTTTTCGAATTGCCTAATTGGCATTGCGCTCGTCACCAGGGAAGCGCTCGATTCCATCAATAAATCAATTTATTCAATCCATTTCGAATTGGAATTCATTAATTTGAATTGGAATTCATTTCGAATTGTCTAATTGGCATGGTGCGCATTGGCATGGTCCGAAATGGTTCTGCAATTCTATTGGCCCAACGCTGTCTGCGATTCTCATAACATGTATAGACTAGTACATATTGTATTATACAGACGGGTTATCTGTACAGAGATCTGTGATCTGTAACGGAAGGGTATTCTATACAAAATAATAAACCGTTGTGCAGGGATTTGCAGCGTTTTCACTTAAACCTTTACCGAGGGATGATGAATAAAATCGGTCCAGTAGTTTCGGAACAATCGTTGGACAAACATTAAAAAATAACAATAATAACAATAACACAGGAACAGGTCGAATTGAGAACCACCTCCTTTTTTAAGTCTGTTAAAAACAAACTTAGTGTACATTACGGACGTTTAGCACATGCGCAAGTGCGTAAAGTCGTAATTGAATCCTACGCTAAAGAAATAATGGGAGTTACCGTTTGGAAGTTCTGTCTAAAATGATGGATTGTCACGAAACTGAGGGGCTGAGACACATTGTATATAATATGATATATAACATTCGATGTTGACTATTCCAGCTACATACAAAGACAAAAAGAAAAAAGCCGGAAGATTTCACAGGCACCGACAATGGCTACGGACACGGACTATACAAATTGGAACATGGAATGTACATAGCCTCTCGGGTAAGATGTAGGAGGTGATGGATGAAGTTAGAAAAAAGATCTTGATGTGCTGGCGAAGAAAAAGGCCAAGGAATTGAAGATGTGCAGGATTATATCCATATTTGGAGTGGAGTGGCTGTGGATCAGCGAGCCATCCTCCACCCTGGGGGTCCATCCTGATGAAGAAATCCTTGAAGAGTGGACCACTCCACTGGGAGGCTATAAGCGTGAGGGTCTCAGTAAGCATCCAAGGTACTGTCATTGATGTGATAGCAATATATGCGCCTACCAATTACTCCCCCCAGGATATCAAAGACGAGTTCTTTGAAAGCCTTAATGAGACCATGGACGGCTGTCCGGCGATCCATGAACTGTTAGTTTTGGGGGATTTCAATGGAAGAGTGGGAAAGCGAAATGGTGATTTCATTGGACCTTACGGCGAAGACATTGTTAATGACAGTGGGCTGAGGTTGACTGACTTGTGCAAGACGACACAAAACTGTGCTGTTCTGAATACTTTCTCCCAGCAAAATGATATCCATAAGTTCACCTGGGAGCAACCAACACGAGGTCTAAAATCAATAATATTGCGCGTAAACAGAGGTCCATTTTGGTCCAGGATGTGAAAGCCCATAGGGGAGCAGGGTGCGGGTCAGACCATTATTTGGTTTTGTCTCGCTTGGTTTTGACCCAGAAACGATCCAATGTCTTGGATAAGAACTCAGAGGCTAAAAAGCTGAGTGACCCACGGTACATGCTGAGCCTCCTGAATGATGAAAGTGTCCGCCATTTGTATCAGCAACGGCTTTCGGATAGAATTAAGGGAAGAGTGGAAGAAGATCGGACAGCTGCGGAGCTCTATGCCAACTTAAATGAATGGGTGCATCAGTCAGCCAAGGAAGCACTTGGGATGGAGGAAAGAGCAAAAGGATCAGCGAGCTGGATGACATCTCAGGCGATGGAGGTATAAAACGGAAAAAGGAAGCTTACCTTGCTTGGCTGAACCAACACACAGACAGGTTGAGGGCAGAATATCGAGCGAGAAACAGGGAAGTGAAAAAATTGGTTCGATTGTGTAATTCCCCAAGGAATGGGAAAGTGTGTTATGATACTGAGCACACTGTGGGATATGGAAGGGCAGTAGCAGCTTGGAGAGCTCTTCAACGCTTGAGAGCCTCAAACGGTTCCAAAGTTTGCATGAACTTTATTCCCCCTCGATAAAATGAAGAAATATTTTTCAGGTATGCTGAGTGATGAGGCAGCGGATACGATAGCGGGTTCTGGAGAGAGGCACTGGCAGAGCATTTTAGAGAAAATGAAGTCAGATGGGCACTGAACACCTCGAAGAATGGTAAAGCCTCTGGACCTGGAGTGGTCCCAATAGAACTGTGGAAGTATGGGGGGGGGGGAGGGGGCAGCCAGTCGTCAGACTCCTAATGTCCAAGTTATCCAACCAAATCGTGGAGGGCGATGAGATCCTAGACGATTGGACGTTAGTATATGTTTCCTCCATTCATAAGAAAGGGGACAAGCGAGACCTGAGTAACTACCCAGGGATAAGCGTTATGGCGTTGGGAGGCCAGATCTGGAGCAAAGTTCTAAAAGGCCGCTTGGAAGAACAGATTTTGGATAAGCTCTCCAAGCAGCAGGCTGGATTCACTACCAGTAAGTCCTGCATGGACAATGTACTTATTCACTGTCCGCCAAATTTCTGAAGAAGTGGCTGCCAAAGGACAAGCGATCCACTTCGTCTTTGTGGACCTGGAAGAAGCGTATGACACGGTGCCCGTATCCCACCTCTGGCCTACTATGCGCCAGGTAGGGGTGGAGGATTCTTTGATTGGGTTGCTGAGGAGGTTCTATGGGGGTGCTCGAGCAGCAGTGAAGGCGGGAGGATCCATCTCAGGGGAGTTCTTGGTCTCAAAGAGCCTTCGTCAAGGTTGTGCGATGTCCCCAACCTTATTCAAGATTTATCTGGAGGGTGTTCTCAGGCAATAGACTGCGTCGTGTCAGGGAAGGGGGGTTCCGCTGGGAGGGGAGATGGTGCATTCGCTTGCTATTGTGGATGATCAGGTTATCAACGCTCAGGACCAACATGATGTGGTGTACATGTTGCGGAAGCTCCATGAGGCATTTGAAGCTGCTGGCCTTAAGATTAATGCTTCGAAGACAGAGTAACTTAGTGGTTGGAGGAATTGGTCGTGACATACAGATTCCTGGCTTAGGAGCTGTTCAGTCTGTGGACCAGTTCAAGTACGCTTGGGATCGGTCCTCCCGATCAGTCGACAGGTAGCTGTGAGGCAGATGTGAGCCAGCGCATCAACTTGGCACGGGCTGCTATTCGGTCCCTGAATGGAGTGATACGAAGCCAGGAGGTGCACCTACGATCGAAAAAGATGATATTAAGGGTGATCGTACAGAGCATACTGACCTATGGGAGTAAGGGGTGGTTGCACACTCAGAGGAATAAACAGCGATTGTGTGCTGTTGAAACGGATGGGCTTCGACAAAGCTGCCGAGTATCTAGATTGGATAAAGTTCGCAATACCACCATCCAAGAGATTATTGAACAGCCAGAATCCGTGGTAGAACGGAGTGAGAGAGGCATCCTGTCATGGTATGGTCACGTGAAGCGTATGGCAGATGACAGGTGGCCAAAGATGTTCATCACATGGAGAGGAGGAGTGGTCTGCTCCACGCGCAGGCTCAACCTTGACCACTCATAGGTAGAGGATAGACGTTCCTGGCGTCAGGCGATCATGGGCAACCCCTGACAAGGAGAAACGCCTTCGAAAGGAGAATAAGTTGACTATTTACAATATGTGAGTTGGTTTTCAACTCACGATACCCATCTATATTTTTCAGCAACATTTAGGGGTGCATTCTCTGGAACGAAAAATAATCAAAGAATTTGAACATGTTCATGAGAGACAGGAGTTAACGAAGTAGGGCAAAATACGTGTGATTTATGTAACAATATTTTCAAGGGACGTGTGGAAGGCAGAGTATAGGGATGGATGGCAGTGAGCTATGGTTGGAGGGGGAATGGCGAGGAGGTGGCGATAGACCCCCATTGTTAAAAGGCACAATGTATTCTAACCCCCTTCTTCGGACAACCCTTCAATAAAACAGATAAATTTTATTGAAAGCTCCCTCGGGTTTCTGATCTCGGATTCACTGAGCGTGCTTCTATAAAAACGCCTGGTCCCCGCACCCCAAAGGACGTGTCCCCCACCCCGCCGCCACCACCACCAAGGAAGCACCTCAAGGGCCCCAGTCTCTACTCAGAAGAGAACAGACCTGCCTTGTCCACCTTCACTTATTCCCTTATACCAACCATCGACTCTGACAGTTTCACCTTCCTTATTTTCTTCTTCTCTTTCTCTTTCCCCCTTCGTCTTTATCATATTCTTCCTTATCCTCTGAGGCTTCTTTTCCCCTGGCGCCGACGGGAATAAATGAAGAGGTGGCGATTTGAATAACAACCTCTTGTTACGTCCCAAGACGGAATGCTAGGTCGAAAATAACTGAGGATATGTCATGTTTCATGCAAACAGGATTTGCTCCCCGGATTCCTCGGGAACTGGATCTTATCCGCCGTTTCGTGAAGATTAGATTACTTACGATTCATACCAAACTTATTCCAGGTACAACCAGTACCTAAGGCACCAAGAGACATTGTTTCAATCAATGGTTCACGCTTCTCGCTAAAACCTTTTCATTTCGACACACATGTTCACATAGCGCATATACATTGTCTTGGAAGTGACGTAGTGGGCATTTCTCTTAATCCTTTTCTATTTAAAGCGATGATAATTCGAAGAGCATTATATTCAAAGACAGTCAATCACGGTTAAAGATGGATAATAATACACTACTGGACTACTCACGGGTTTTCAAGTTGATGCAGACGAGGGCAGAAGTTGCCATTATGTTGTCACAGCCTCAGTATGCCCATCACGCTCCCCGATCCATGGCAATCCCTGAAACAATATACTACGTAAACGTACTAGAAGGAAACAGTTGTCATGCATCGAGTAATTACATCAGCAGAAATAGTTATTATTATGTAAATTAATTACTTAAGCAGTGGAAAAGGATTCTCGCATTCCAATATGATTCGAACTAATGGTATACCTACTCAGATGTGTCTTCACATAAGATTGATCGGAAGAAAACTTTTAGTTCTACAAACCATTATGAAATAGAAATCGTCAATTAAATTGATTACGATATGGTTGCGGCTCTTCTAACTAATGTTGACCTGACATTCGTGCATTACCTTTGGAATCTTATGACTCGATTGGGGCTGAATAATCCCGGTTCGCTTAACGCAACCATGTCCTGGGTTCAAGTTGGTTATCAAAGACCTATAACTTTCGGAGCTTGATATCAGCGAGATATCAATTAGATAACGATTTGAAAAAATAGTCTGAAGAAGGAACAACGCAACCATGTCCTGGGTTCAAGTTGGTTATCAAAGACCTATCACTTTCGGAGCTTGATATCAGCGAGATATCAATTAGATAACGATTTGAAAAAATAGTCTGAAGAAGGAACAGTAACACAGTAATACTAAAACCACTCATGTGATATTTTACATCAGCATCGACGTTATTCGAACACGATTTACACCCGATGAACTGTCCGTCCATCATTGTTCAACTTTCCTTGTTCTCTACAGATATTGTAATCAAGTACCTATTACGCCCTGTCATTTTCACAAAAGGATAGTTTCGGATAGAACAGCCGTTTCATTCACCTAATCCTCTCAAAATACTGAAAGTTTCGGTTGACGATCGACCTCAAGTGGGTGAATTTTCTATGTTATAGACCTCAGACGTCTGAATCAGAAGCTGTTCCCACGCAAGTGGTTTGTGCTAAGCGTTTCAATCTAAAGTCGGTACTTTTAATTAGAGAGGAAATCGTGACTGTTACGAACCCAACTAGCTGAAATCGTGCAGATTGAAAGAGTTTTCGGAAAGCGATTTGCCGAAAAAGAATTTAGGTGGTCTCACGGTTGCCCCACCTCACCAATCCATTAACAATACCATTTTGAACTTCAAGTATTAGGTAGTTTGATTGCTTTACGGTTGGAAACAAAAAGATAATTTTATTTTAGATCGAACTGTCAAGAAAGAAGCATTTTGTGAGTTACAACTTATTTACCATAACAACCATCTGCAATTAGTTGTAGTTTCTGTAGAAATTCAACATTATGATCACGGCTGTATTGGAACTGTGATGCTGAGATGATACTGCCTCCCCTCTCCTCATTGATTAGAAAACTTCAGAAAGGAGACGCCGCTACGATCAAAGAGTTCGCCTAAAAAAAGGATAGTTGTTGTCGATCAGTTCTGTGGATTCCAAAACAGAAGCTGAGGTGGACCCTGCAGCGTTCAAATTTGTTTTTAATTCCACGCAATATAAAAACCTATGGTTAGACAAAATCTGACGTCTCCCCAACGTACCATTTGCACGAGGGATGTTCGAGTGAAAAGTTTTCAGCTGTAAAAAGCTGTAACCGGGCGGCGGATTGTTCATGAAATATTGCCACATATGGCGCCCTGTCCCAACCTCTTCCGAATCGAGGATGACCCGTCCAAAAAGCCTAACAGGCGTTATAGACCCTTTTCCCTTCGATATAGAGTTTTTCTGAAGGACCAAAACATCTGGGCATGAAGTGGTGAAGCCACTGAGTGCGGTTATATGTTCTAGTAAGCGGTCAACTTTTCTTCGGAGCCCTCCAGCGATGGGGTAGGAAGTGAATTAATTTGGCATCAAACATTGTGAAGAAACAACGAGGGAGTAGTTTTTCTTATGCGGACCAGCAGTTTCCCTTTTCGCCGGAAGGGTGGAAAAATATGAAATACATCGTTTAAGGGTGAAATTACACTGTTAGGAATGAAGAATAGATCTTTAGCACCACTGAGTATTTAGCCAATTTATCCATTTGTCAAAGAGTGACGAATGTTATTGAATAGGAAGGTACTATTTGCCCCACGTTTGTTATCTATGTCAGGTACCAATTCACCCAGTCAATGGTGAATTATATCAGTACCTAACTCTGCAGTGAGATGGTTTTATCTCCCGCAGCATCCCCCGACTTCCTCGCATGACACAGACCGGGTAATTGAAAATTGTAATTTACCTGACTAAGGTCAACACTTGCCTTTGAGACTTGTTTCCAATCTGCCAATCTTCACTTCTAACGCTATTCTGAACTTGATGTTAGTGACCTACATAGAACCGCATCATAATATATTATCGCCACAATCACCCGTCTAATATTTTCTCTACGATTCCCCTACATTTTGCTTTTTTCTTTTGTTATTACAAATTACAACCTCTCCTCCACACACATTTATGCGCAATTGTCCCACGACTTGAGAACAACCCATCTTAGTAGGGTAAACGAGGCCTTCACACAGCTTCCGGCTTCAGGAGTTTGCCAGCGGTTTAGGTTCTCCGGAATTCCACTACCAACGGACGGGGGCTGAAGTGTATTAAAGAGGCACTGGCACCTCTGTTCGAGTTATTAACTGATGGATTTTATGCAGCCCCTCCCTCTCAATCCTCAGGTTCGGAGCTATTACCTGAAGTTCAGCTCTCGGTAACTGGATAGTTTGCCGTGGAAGTTTGAGGATCAAAAGTGGGTATGTGTGGTGGGAAGTTACTTAACTGTTTGCTTCTCATATTAAATCCAAAACTTACCCGCTAGCGGTTGAAGTACAATTTATTAACAAACAAGCCTTCCGGAGAAATCGGTCTCTCTAGGAAGTACTGGAGGAGGGCGATATCGATACGAGAAACCAACAGGTTGAGTTTCATGTTTCAATAACTGATTCACTTGCAACTAAAGTCAATAAAGTAGCACTATTCAATCAGCTATTGTCAGTGGATTTTCAACAACTCTTTCGTTCCTACAAAATGAAAGATTAATGTCGACAATAAATTAAAGCGCGTTCCTCACATATATGGATGCAGCACACACAGCCACCACACACGTAAATGTAAGGTGTGGTATGTATAATACTCGGCGACCTGATTACTAGTTTTGGAGACGTGCCGTGGCTCCCTAAGTCATCAGAATTTTCAAGAGAGATTCTCCTCAATAATGAAACTAAGCGCGAAATCACTGACCGATCGATTTAGTGGGATTTAAGAATATTCCGGAAATGATAAACGAACTATGGTGACTAGGTGACTCAGCAGCATAATGTGTGCACAATATGTTGTACAGACAGGGGGTACCGGACTGAGATACTTTCATTTGAATTAAGATCGACCAATTAAATCGCCATGGGATGTACGTACATTCGACACTCATTAAAGTAGTTGGAAACACTGTCAGACTCGTTGGAATCTATGAACACTGTGTTAAAGCAGCGAGTAGCAGAGCATTGTGAACGATATTACTGTCAAATAGTATCTGGTTAGTGAATGTAATCAGTAACTAACAGTAACGGTAAGTAACAGTGATGTAAACCATTATGCTGTCATCTCCGGAAAAGGTGCACTAATAGGGGAAATACGGCATTTTCCATAGGAAAACCATCAGGATGCCACTTCCGAGGCTTAGGTAACCTGTTGAATACGGAAGCTTGAAAAAACTTGACTTGCTTACTTACGGACTTTTACGAAAAATAAGAGAATCGCGCATGAGTATACTATTATTACAACCATCCTCCGCAACGCAGAACCAGCTAGTAGGTATTTCGCAGAACGAAATCGATTAGTTGTGGTTGGAGGATTTCCGCTGACAGTACCAACGCAATAATATCATAAAAGTGAGAGTAGGTACCAAGATATGAATCCAAATCAAGAGGTGTTGTTCTTCGTTCTTTCGAATGTAGCTAGCTATTTTAAACATAGTTATATGGATAGCCCGAATTGCAGCTGACACTCAGCAGCAGCTTGACTTATTTATAACGTTTTCATCGCAAGAATAATGACGTTTCGTGCACCATGAGTAATAGAAACAAAGTATTCCTCAACCTAGTATAATATAGTGAATGATGATTCAGGCAATTTTTACCGAAAGAGGTATAAATTCTAGGAGGTTAGTGCCACCAACCACGCCGCCGAAGTGATCACATCATTGGATGACAGGCAGTTTATCTGTCAGGACGTAGGAATGTCGTTGAGAAGAATAATGGCAGGAGCATTTTGGGAAGGCGCGGAGCTGAAATACGTACAACAGGCGTAGCAATACGTTAGGGGGAAAGTGTTCAGGTTGGCGTGGCTCTAAAAGCAACACATGCAACATGATATAGTGGGGTGGGTTACTATTACGTTACAATAATGACCGTCACGGATGTTTAAGCTTATCGCCATGACGCTGAGCAACTTTCTTTATTTTTCGAATTTTTAAACGGACTATATACTTACGTGATTTTTATAGTTATGAATTTCATTACCGCTAATCGTAATCAATAAAAGGGTAATTTTGTCCATGAGAGAAATGTTTGAGTGTGGCCAGTGAAAACCGGACGAAGTTCTGGGAGAATGAATCTATTGCTGCACGTGCCAGAAACAACCACACTGGACCAAATAATAAAATACTGCAACCTACATCGACTGGATACGTCGCCGGACCTTTCGGGTTGAATAAGGAAAATAAATAAAGATCGGGTACCACTCCAACATTCTAATTGAGGCCTTTGCGTAGGTACGAGATTTTTGGGGCTGAATATTCAGCCCAGGACATATAACTACATGAACTTGTCAGATGCCAGATAAGAACCTAAAATAGTTTTAGAAACCTACATATTCATGTAGGTAACTGAGGAGAATATTTCGAGTAGGTAAATTAGTTGGCTAGATATCAATAAATAATCATCACATACTGTTCGAAACGTCAGATGAAAATTCTCTCAAAATGGTTCATTATACTACACAATCCTTCGAATCGTCCATTCTAATTACACAATAGGTGGAAATAAGGGAATAAGAGCCCCCCCCCCCCCCCCCACACCACCTGGCGGCTATAATGTAAGACGCAGGCCGTACAACAATCAGGAAAAAATGCCGCGAAGTCCTTGTCACATGGTTTATTATTCTATTTGACATACCTACAGAAATGTTGGCTATTCATTTATTGTTTCTTTCATGTGCAATAACTGAAATAGCTGTTTTCCGTGGTTTTTAGGAAGAATATGAAGTCGATTTTGACCGAAGAGTGGAAAACTGAGGTTCTAACGAAGTTTCATATTTACGTTAAATTTTGGTCTTTCCTCCCCACAAAGTTTGGGTCCAAATTTTGGAACACATTTAGGTCCTAGTTCTCCGAAGTTCGGCCGACCGATCGGAACACACCCAGGGATGTTATAGAGGGGAAATGAGTGTAAGAATTGGGTTTTTGAGGTTTTGCTTTATTACTTAGTGAATAATACACCTATGTATTCGCTCAGCAAAAATTTTTTATAACACCCTCCGAAAATTTTTTCTTTACGTTTCACGGTGCGTAGATTCCAAAGCCCTTGGCATTTGGGTTAATTATTGTATCGAACATACCTACAGAAATGTGGCTGTTATGTGCAATAGTTGAAATAGTTATTTTAAATGGTTTCCACCAATTTTAACCCCCAAAAACACGACCTAGGTTTTTTTTACAGATTATCTTTGACCACTGATAGTGCCATTTAGTTGTCTTTATTCACCTGATAATACTACTTCTAGTGTTACTATATAAATTTATGGTGATTTCAGAAAATTTCCCAGGTTTTTGACTCATAAAAATGAATACACTGCTGCGCAATACTACTGCGCCCTACAAAACCCGTCAAACTTTACGAGATCGTCCTACAAAAAAAAAACATTTTTACCTGGTTTAAAGCAGGGTCACCACGAGGGCCAAATATTGTACAGCAGCATGTATAATGTCTAGGAAGCCATTATTTATTTTATTTTTTATTTTTTATTCTTGTTGTCCTTTTTCAACCTTCTCATAATTATGCAGGTAGAAGATGTACATATTACGTTGGCGCAGTGTCCAGAAACAACCCCCCCACTCAACACAGAACGCAGCTCGATCGAGTGGGGTAGTTCCACATTTTTGTAAATGAACATCTGAATTATAATTAAGTTTTCATTATTCCTAAGCAAGGTTGCAAATTCTTCTATTATCTTGGCGGAATGAACACATGTTTCATTTCATTTCGGGAGCTTAACCTTCGTTACAACCTCAATTCTTCACTCTCTGGTCAAAATCAACTTCATATTCGGTCTTCTCGCCCCAAAAAAACATGGAAAACAATACCTCAGAAGCTCATGTTGACTAAAAACCTCAAAAATCCCTCGAAAACCGCTATTTTTACGCCCATTTTTCTCCCATAACAGCCCTGGGTGTATTCCGATCGGGCTGCCGAGCTTCGGAGCACAACTAGGACCCAAATGTATTCCCAAATGGGGACTCAAACTTTGCGCGGAATAAAGACGATTTTAGACCAAAATGTACCGTAAATTTACAGCTGAAACTTCGATAGAACCTCTGTTTTCCACTCCTACGTCAAAATGGACTTCATATTGGTCTTCTCGTCCCAAAAAACATGGAATACAATACCTGAAAAGCTCATGATACTAAAACACAAAAATACCTATTTTTATACCCATTTTGGTTTATTATTCTGTGAATACTACACCTATGTATTCGCTCAGCAAAACATTTTTATAACAATCCCTTGTTAAAAAAATTTTTTTTCTTTTCCGTTTCAACGTGCGTAGATTCCGAAAATGCAATGCCCGTCCGCCGTATCATGCATAACGGTACTTCATTTTCGGTCTGAAAAATTCGTTCTTTCGCACACATGCTCCATTCCCCTAGTTGTGTCCCGAAACTATGCAGCCCGATCGGAATATCCCCTGGGGTGTTATGGGTGAAAAATGAGCGTAAAACTAGCGTTTTTTGGTGTTTTAGTAAAACAAGCTTTTGAGGTATCATTTTCCACGTTTTTTAGGGCGAGAAGACAGCGTAAGAAGTCGATTTTGACCATAGAGTGAAGAATTGAGGTTGTAACCAAGGATTAGCTCACAAAATTCATTTTTTACGAGCGAAAAACCTGGGAAATTGTCTGAAATCACCATCAATTTGTACAATAACAAGAGAAGTAGTATCAACAGGTGAGTCAGGATAATTAAATGGCGTTATCAATAATCGAAAATAATTTGAAGAATAAAAAGGAGCGGAATTTGTGTTTTTGGGGCCAAAATCTGTGGAAACCATCAGCAATGGCTATTTCAGTTATTGCACATGACAGAAAAAAATAATTGAACACCCAACATTCCTCTAGGTATGTCCAATAGAATAATAAACCCAAGTAACAAGGACTTTGCAGGGTTTTTCACTCATAACACCCCTGAGTATATTCCGATCGGGCTACAAAGTTTCGGAACACAACTAGGACCCAAATGTATTCCCAAATGGGGACTCAAACTTTGCGCGGAATAAAGACGATTTTAGACCAAAATGTACCGTAAATTTACAGCTGAAACTTCATAGAACCTCTATTTTCCACTCCTACGTCAAAATGGACTTCATATTGGTCTTCTCGTCCCAAAAAACATGGAATACAATACCTCAAAAGCTCATGATACTAAAACACAAAAATACCTATTTTAATACCCATTTTGGTTTATTGTTCTGTGAATACCTATGTATTCGCTCAGCAAAACATTTTTATAACAATCCTTGGAGCATGGAGGAACATAATGGCCCAAATGGAGCATTTGTGCGAAAGAACGAATTTTTTAGACCGAACATGAAGCCGGTATGCATGATACGGCGTACGGCGGACGGACAATGCATTTTCTGAATCTAGGCACCTTGAAACGTAAAAGAAATAATTTGAGCGGGTGTTATACAAATTTTTTGCTGAGCGAATATATAAGTGTATTATTCACAAAATAATAAACCAAAACGCAATGTCCATCTACATATCTACTTTAATTTCGGTCTAAAAAATTTGTTCTTTCGCAAACAGGCTCCACTTGTGCCTTAGTTGTGTTTGCAGCCCGATCGCAATAAGTATACCTAAGGGTGTGAAGGGTGAAAATTGGTAACATGAGCTTCTCTGAGCTATCGTTTTCCATGTTTTTTTAGGACGAGGAGACCGAATATGAAATCGATTTTGACCAAGGAGTGGAAAATTGAGGTTCTAACGAAGTTTCAGCCTTAAATTTACGTTAAAATTTGGTCTAAAATCGTCGTTTTTCCTCACACAGTTTGTGTCCCCATTTGGGAATACAGTTGGGTCCTAGTTGAGCTCCGAAGCTCGGCAGCCCGATAGGAATACACCAGTGTTACGGGTGAGAAACGGGTTTAAAAATTGGGGTTTTCGAAGGTTTTTGGAGTTTTAGTGAACAAGGCATCGTTTTCTCCAGGGCAAGAAGACCGTATATGAAGCTGACTTTGAGCAAAGAGAGAAGAATTGAGGTTGTAACGAAGGTTAAACTCCCGAAATTCATTTTTTCTGAGTCAATAACCTGGAAAATTTTCTGAAATAACTATAAACTTGTATAATAACACCAGAAGTATATGTTGTATAATATCAACAGGTGGATAAAGACAACTGAATGGCACTATCAATTATCAAAGACAATTTGCCAAACAGCCTAATTAGGCTATGTTTGATTAATTCGTGTTAATTAATTAAAGCCTAATAGGCTATGAATTAATTCGAGTTTTGGGGGCCACAATTGGTGGAAACCATAACAAAAAGCTATTTCAATTATTGCACATGAAAGAAACAATAGGTACGTCCAACAGAATAACAAACCCACGTGACAAGGATTTTGCAGCGTTTTTTGTAAAGGTTTTAGTGAACATGATCATGTGAGGTCATTTTCCACCATGTTTTTTAGGGTGAGAAGACCGAATGTGAAGTTGAGTTTGACCAAAGAGTAAAGAACTGAAGTTGCAACGAAGGTCCAGCTCCCAATATTTGTTTTTATGGATCAAAAACCTGGGTAATTCAACATCTCGGTAAGTATCAACAGCTGAATTAAGACAATTAAATGGCACTATCGATGATCATAGATAATTCATTAAAAAATATATATATATACATATAACGCTGCAAATCCCTGCACAACGGTTTATTATTGTGTACAGAATACCCTTCTGTTACAGATCACAGCTCTCTGTATAGATAACCCGTCTATATAATTATGTACTAGTCTATACATATTATGTAGATCGCAGACCCTCCGTAGGTTAGTACCTAACCCCGTACTCGTTACTAGGTACCTACCTAAATCACGAGTTAAATGTTGCTGAAATAATTCTGTCGATGACAAACAGTAACTAAAATGGTAAAAAGAAACGCAAATAATGAAGTTCTGAAGGTAAATTGTTGATTTGGAGTGAAATAGATGCCCCTTCTGCGTAGATCACTGTTTTCTGTGGTCAGTAACTACCCCCTGGTCATGTCTAATGAACCGTTGTGTAATAACTTGCCCATCAATAATACTTCAACGGTTGATCAAGTTGCAAAAGTACCGATCAACAAAATCCAGCCCCTTCTTGGTAGATGAATCGTTGTGTAATAATTTACCGTGTGCAATAATTTAGCGTTATTTAATAGTTTACCGTTGTGTAATAATTTGCCGTTGTGTAATCATTTACCCATCAATAATACTTCAACGTTTGTTCAAGTTGCTAATGTACCGATCAAAAAAATCCTGCCCCTTCTTGGTAGATGAACCGTTGTGTAATAATTTACCGTTCTGTAATAATTTACCGTTTTGTAATAATTTACCGCTGTGTAATAATTTGCCGTTGTGTAATAATTTACCATTGTGTAATAATTTACCCATCAATAATACTTCAACGTTTGTTCAAGTTTCACAAGTACCTACCAACAAAATCCAATAGTCCATCACTTATCAAATGAAATAATATCGCAGAACAACCAACTCGACTTCATACAGCCATCCTTGATTATAATCAGGTGCTCCCTAGTGATGATATCCCGGCCGGATTTATACCGTTTGATTCACGATCGTGTTGACGAAGCTTTTTGGTGCACACGAACGAACGGCTGGACGTACAATGCTCCGGGTGGTCTCAAAAATTTGTTTAGCTCAAGACAAATTTAATAACGTAACAAAAACAATACCCTTCGATCGAAAGTTTTTGAGATACGGCGTTAAAATGTCAACCCTTATTTTGAACCCCTTAGAGATGACTGACAGTAACGCCGAGCTTCGAGGACCAACTAGACCACGAACGGAACCTATAACCCGAATTTCATCGATTTTTATTCATGATAACTAAGAAAAGTGGCCAGTACGGCGTACGGCGGACAGACAGAAATATTTTTATTGCATTTTCGGATTCTACATACCTTGAAACGTAAACCATAAAATTTTGAGGGGGGGGTTAGAATTTTTTTTTTCATGCTCGACTCCAACGGTTCATTATTGAAAATAATAAACCAAAAAACGGAGACTAATTTGTGTTATTGATCAACAATAAATTAAAGCCAATATTTCTGTAGGTAAGTCCAGGGGGATTATAAACCCACGTGAAGAGGACTTAGAAGCGCTTTGGAATCTGCGCAGTGCGCACCTTGAAACTGAAATGAAAAAATTTTGAGGGGACGTTATAAAAATGTTTTGCTGAGCGAATACATAGGTGTATTATTCACAGAATAATGAACCACAAGAGTTTAAAAAGAGTTGAAAGCAGAAAGGTCAAGGGAACTATCTGAAATTCGCGTTTCCCGACACCCAACTGCAAGGGGTGAAATGAGGGTTAATCAGACGCCAGTGCAAGCCAGCAGATAATTATGGTAACCAATCAAGTATCCGTTATTTCGCCCGACTAACTGGCATTACTCTATCTACTAACAGCTTGAAAAACGATTCGAGGGGAAAATGAGGCAATTTCAGATCCGTGGGTAACTCTTATGTGTAAACTTAACGTTTTTTCAGGGTGTAAGGAAATGTTACTGAGGCATGGAGACTACCAGGAGCAGTTCGAAACCAGTCCATACACAGACGGATTATTAACAACCCCTCTGACTACGCTGTATTATACCAAACTGGGTGTTTGATATATATAGGGAACATCGACCTTCAACCATAAATCCTCCACTGGGTGTTCACTACTTTAATAATTAGGGTAGAAGCGAAACCACCGAACACTATAAATCAACCGCTAAAATGGGCCAAATAAGAAGATTTCATGAGCTGCTATCAGTGGGCACGCGTCACGGCTTTCGTGCTTCACGAAACGAACCGCCGAAAAACTTGGCTGAAAATGGGCTTTACAACTCCAGGCTCCAAAAGTTATTAAAAAGTTTAAAAAAAAAAGTTTCGCCGTACATAAAAAAGTGAGGAGGGGAAAGTTAATGCAAGTGTTTTACTTGATAAACTGAACTTGGAGTGGAAGGGGTCGTGGCAGGGGAGGAGGAACGTACAACTGGAAAACAACAATAATCATCGCTTGTAATTCGAAATGATGCCCTGGGCCCTATACTTTGCGAAAACTCGAGCGAAAAAAATGTAAAGTGTTGATTCACGGGATTAACTGGGATTGGGGGGTTTGCGGGGAAATAGAAGAGGCTCCCGACAGTGTGAATTACTAGGAGAAACTATAACAATCCTATGGGAGAGCAAGGGATGAGATTGTACTCGTAGTTCAGAAAGAGAGAGCTTGGGGATACAATAGTTATTGGAACTTTGAACATAATCCTACCAACTTGTGAAGTATAGAAGTTGTTGCTCCCAAGGCTTGGTTTTGTGAGGCTTTTCCCGTTCAGAGGTGATGGGTTTTACAGAGATTGTGCCAGCTAATTAGAGATAAGACGCTAATTAGATCGCTCGTGGTATCGTGTCTGGCGTAACCGAGCTTTTTCAAGCTTTCCGAACAAATACAAGTTTAGTTACAGATTTCCCATTCATGTAACTCCAAGTAGGGTGGCCAGACGACCCGGACTACTTCGGGATCGTCTCAAACACGAGGTCAGCGCCTGTGCTAGTTCAGCAGGTCAAGTGGACGACAATACAGTTTTTGATGGATTCATAATATCATAACCTCACGCTGATCACGAATACATCACACAACCTACACATAACTTCTATTTGTAACACTCTCCCATTTTTAAATGAAAGTAGGTTCGATTATAAGAATTTTGAGACCAACTGCACTCTCTCGTACGACGAATAGTTCTTTTGCTTCCTCATTGCCGAAGGTAGGGAAGCCTTGGATTCGCGATTGAGTAAAAAAAAATTTATGTCCTCCAAAATAAAAATTTCCACTACCATTTTGCGTTTCAGACATCGAGGAACATTTTTGGTTCCGTGTCTGTCTGTCTGTCTGTGGTAATTCCTTGTAACGCCCATAACTACCCGAAATAATGGTCACAATGGGCTGAAATTTGGAGGGTAGGTGCGGGTTGGGTCGCAGATCGTCCCATACTAAAATCATTGAAAAAGTACGGTAACTTTCGCCAGCGCTTGCGTAAACGTGAAATACTTGAAACGCCCATAACTACCCTGAATATCGTTGAAATGAGTTCAAACTTTGAGGGTCGATCAGGAATAATACTTTTGATAGTCCCACATGGATTTCACTGGAATCGTACTGCAACTTTCGTCTGCGCGAACATGAAATGCTGACCATTTCCTTTTAACGTTCTAACTACGCAAAAAATAGTCGTAGGGAGCTGAAATTTGAGAGTACACGCGGGTTGGATCGCAGATGACACCGCTTCAAAATCATGGAAATCATTTCGTCTGCGCATGCGCAAACGTTAATTACTTGGAACTCCCATAACTACCTTAAATATCGTTGAAATGCGTTCACATTTGGAGGGTCGATCAGGAATAATACTTTGATAGTTCCACACAAATTTCATTGGAATCGTACTGTAACTTTCGTCTGCGCATGCGCGAACATGAAATGTTTACCGCTTCCTTGTAACGCTTCTAACTACGTGAAAAATAGTCGCAGAGAGCTGAAATGTTGAGGGTACACGCGGGTTGGATCGCAGATGGTCCCGTATCAAAACGAACCTACCCAACGTTCACGTGATTCAAATGAGGGAGGCTATACTGCCTGCCCGAATTGGCAGACGTTTTTCTATTATGAGCTTGCAAAGTTACGACAAGTGACGTCATTGCACCCCTCCCGCAAGGGCGGGACCCCCTTGTCTAGTGTGAGGTCACTTGCTGTCGAAACTTTGAAAGCTCACAGAAAAAGGGCTATTCATAGTAGAAGAGGGCGGTTGGTCTCAAAATTCTTAGAATGGAATCTAATTCGATACAAAAATATAAATATGTACATACTTCTCATTGTCCCACGCGAGAGGAAAACAAGCTGCTTCAACGTTAAATTTGGAAAACACATTTGTCTAGCTTGTATGCTAGAAATACCTAACATTTCGTCTATCCGTTCCATCAATTTAACCGGACGTGTGAGACAGTTAGCGGCTAACGAGTCACACAGTGTCAGCCTCAACCGCTAATTATGCGGAGCTTTGCAGCAGTCGGTTCTCCGAATATTAATATTCGTACTCTTCAATCCTTGCTCTGCTCGACATTGAAGATACCTCGCTGGTGAATTGTTTGGGCCCTAGGCCAGAGACAGAGGTCGCGCGCTACGCCTGACGGATGCCCCTTCAGAGCGCATTCCTCAGCGTTTCTCTCTTGGATTTATGCAACGGACGTTTTAACTCGCCTCATTATCAGATTCAATGCCAAAATCTGTCTATTCAAACAAGCGAGTCGGACGAGTACCGAGGCGAATTCCGCGACACGACCTGAATATTACTTACAACCCGGAGGTTTGAACCTACACCGAATCAAACGATTGTAGGTCTGTCTGGAATGCATAGCTGCGACATTTTCTGAAAGTTCTTATGATTCTTTTTAGAATTGTAGGTAAGAGGGCGACTAAAATTCGACGTTAATAGCCCGCTTAAAAAAAAGTCGATTAAGAAAAGAACTAGAATTTCCTTTTTCTTCACTTGTAGCACATTTTAGCGATTTTTTAAGTCCAAATTTTTATTCTAATAGAACCTTGAAGTTGAGGGTAAATGTCATGGATTTTAGTAAGAAATATTTTCAATAGATGGCTGCACCGTCGGGGGCAATCCAATATTCGGTTTATCTCTTGAACGGGTCAACCGATTTTCAATCTGTAAAATGTTCTGTAATCGTTATAAACAATCACAATTGTGCGGACATTCAGTTTTGAATTTTAAAATTTTTTTTCATGGAGTTCCCGAGATAGTTTTACTCAATTTCGATTTTTTTTAAAAAGCAACTTAGTACAATTGTAGCAAAAAAATCGAAGAATCCAAATCCGTTTTCAGATTGAAAATCGGATCATTAGATCGAACGGCATCTAGGAAAATCACTATAACAATAGGGGCCTATTGTTAGCCCTTTAATCCTCTGGGGGGACTCCACCCCTAGGCTGGTGCGTCGTTGACTTTCTACTTCCACCTCGTGAGAGTCTACCAGAGACCCTGGAATATAACCAGGGGTGTTGTTAGTCAAAATGTGTATAAAAATAGGTACTTATTTTGTATGTTTCAGTTACATGAGGTTTTGAGGTATCGTCTTCCATGTTTTTGTGGGACGATAAGACCGAATAAGAAATCGATGTTGACCAAAGAGTGGAAAGCTGACGTTCTACCAAAGATTCAGCTCCCAAAATTGATTTTGTTATGAGTCAGAACCTGGGAAATCGTCTTAAATCGCCATCAATTTGTATAATAACACTAGAAAAATTGTCAGCACGTGATTCAGTGGCACTACCAATGATCAAAGATAACTTTGATAGCTACGAGAAAACAGGAGCCTACCTAATTTGGGTTTTGGGGGCCAAAATGGGTGGAAACCATCAGAAGTAGCTATTTCAACTATGTCACATGAAACAAACAATAAATGAACAACCAACATTTCTGTAGATGTCCAATAGAATAATAAACCCATGATGTGACAAGGACTCTGCAGCGTTTTTCAAATGGAATAATATCACAGAACAACAAGCTCGACTTCATACAGCTATCCGTGATTATAATCAGGTGCTCCCTAGTGATATCTGGGCCGGATTTATTCCGTTTGATTCACGATCATGTTGACGAACCTCTTCGGTGAAAACGAACGGCTGGTCGTACAAAGCTGCGCGTGGTCTCAAAAAACGCTTTAGTTCAAGATAAATTTAAAAACGTAAAAAAACCATGCCCTTCTACTGAAAGTTTTCATGCTACGGCGTTCTGAAAATGTCAACCCCTATTCTTCACCCCTTAGGGATGACTGACACTAATACAAACGGGACCTACAATGCAAATTTGTTATTTATACTGGTTGGATAATTCGGGCCGTAATCTTCTGGAGCACTCTTTATTTTTTTAGAAAATTACTTTTTATTCTTATTTTTCCCACCATTAAAAAGAGCTCGCCTACATGTGGCATTCCTGCGTTTTCATCTGTCTGCGATTTTCTCCGCTATACATGCTGGGCTTTTTACCGTTATAATATATCTAATAGTTTTAGCGTGCCATTCGGGACCAATTTGGTAATCTAAAGCAGCCCCTCTAACTCTACTCGCTCTGCTGTTTTGTTTACCCACAGTAAACTTGGCCACTGATGCCATATAACTTTCTGCCAAGTTACTTGTGTCATTTGACAATAAATAGTGACTTATCAATAGTACAGGGCTAGTGCCACTTGTATTTTACAAAGTAAAATAATAATTACCTCATCAAACACCTTCCCGTTTCGGGGTTTGAACAGTTATACTCATTACATTCTCTGTGGTCGCCAAAAATAAGATCTGGCCCATTAGTTTAATCTATCCTTAAATCTTCTACTAGACCGGTGGATTTCGAATTGTGCGCGATTGCACCTCTCGCGCACGCTTTCAGCCGCTTTATAACAGAGTTGGTTAACATTTTAGAGTAAGTCCGGGAATCTTTATGCAAACCACAGAGCCGTTTTGTATAATTTTTGATCACGTGATTGGTGCATTCAATTTTTGTCATATTGCGTCCATACGAAACATTTTGAGTCCCCATCCCCTATCATACGAGTATACCTATGTATATTCTGCTCCATAGTGCTTTTCACATATCAAGGAACATTTTTCCGTGTCTGTCTGTGTGCAATCCCTGATGAAGGCGATGAGTGCCAGAAAAAAAAGGTTGTCACGAGCTGAAATTTAGAGGGCAGGTGCAGGTTGGGTCACTGATAGTCCCAAATCAAAATCATTTAAAAAATACTGTAAGCTTTGTTAGCGCATGCGCGAACGTGCAATCCTTGTACAGCCCACAACTACCTTATAATCGTAGCAAAGAATTCAAATTTGGAGGTTGGATCTAGAATGAAACTCTGAAGGTTCCATATGAGTTTCACCAAATTATAACGGTAGTATTATGTTGAACACATGAAAATATAATTATGTAGCCAATTCCTTATAACGCCCATAAGTACCCGAAAAATGGTGGCAGATTTTTTGGATAGGCACGGGTTGGACCAATATAATATAAATGGGTTGGATAAAATTCATTGAAATCGTGCCGTTCGTCAGCTCAAATGAAAAATCCTTGGCAAACTCGTTATTTTACATTCTTGTTATTGTTATTCCAATAGCAAGTTTTTTTTTGTACTTGTATTCTTGTTATTATTATAATTCTATTGATATTTTTATTGCATTTGAATTATTGTTATTGCTATTATATTGATCATTCTCAACATATTTGTTATCTTTGGGCGTTGTCAGTGATATTTCCATAGGCGTCACTTGTGAACCTCGAAATTGACAATATATAGTTGTGGCAATATAATAGTTATCGAGTGCAATTTTGCCTGAACCTTTTATCGAACTTCCTTCATTTTACGGCGATTTTGGTTTGTTATTCTGTGAATAATACACCTATGTATTCGCTCAGCAAAACATTTTTATAACACCCCCTCAAAATTTTTTCTTTTCCGTTTCAAGGTGCGTAGATTCCAAAAACGCTGCAAAGTCCTTGTCACAAGGGTTTATTATTCTATTGGACATACCTACAGAAATGTTGGCTGTTCATTTATTGTTCCTTTCATGTAAAATAAGTGAAATAGCTGTTTCTGGTGGTTTCCACCAATTTTGGCCCCCAAAACTTGAATTAGGTACGCTCCCTTTTTTTTCTTTTTTTTTTCTTCAAATTATCTTTGATCATTGGTAGTGCCATTTAATCGTCTTGATCCACGTGTTGATACTTTTCCTAGTGTTATTCTACAAATTGATGGTGATTTCAGACGATTTCCCAGGTTTTTGACTCATAAAAAATCTATTTTGGGAGCTGAACATCTGGTACAATCTCAATTTTCCACTCCTTGGTCAAAATCGACTTCATTTTCGGTCTTCTCGTCCCCAAAAACATGGAAAACGATACCTCAAAAGCTTATTTTACTAACATGTTACTAAAACACCAAAAGTACCTATTTTTGTACACACTTTCACCCATAAGACCCCTGGGTATATTCTGATCGGGCTGCAAAGTTTCGGGACACAACTAGGGCCCAAATGGAGCATGTGTGCGAAAGAACGAATTTTTTAGAGCGAAAATGAAGCCGGCACACGTGATACGGTGGACGGCGGACGGACATTGCATTTTTGGAATCTACGCACCTTGAAACGGAAAAGAAAGAATTTTGAGAGGGGGTGTTATAAAATTTTTTTGCTGAGCGAATACATAGGTGTATTATTCACGGAATAATAAACCAAAAGGAGCGTTTTCCTTTAAAAAAAAACAACGGTAGCGCCCCCGTAGATTGGCATTAAATGATAGGTAGTTCACGGAATCACTCTCAGAAGTTGTGCATCCGTAAATATTATGCGGTTACGGATGCACTCTATAAATTTATCCGTAACCCGCTTGTTGAAGGATCGTCAACGGAAACACCCGTGGTTTCCGTGGTGTACTATTTCGGCAAAATCAACTGATGATCATTTTCACGGGAGTACCCCGAAAATCCCCGTATAGGTGTAGTGATTTCCGTTGGTTAATCCTTCAACGTTCCATCGCACGCCCGTGGGTGTTTGTACGGGTCGTCATAGCCCCACCCTTGACTAACCCGTAACACTCGATCGCCTCCCCGTAGCCCATCCATGATTTTCCCGTGAATATCCCTGGACTCTCCCTAGGTTTTCTCTAGCCCACCCATCACTGTCTTTAATGCTTCAGTGCCCTTCCTTCAATGATCCGTGATTGTAGGGAATCACGGCGGATGGTTAACGGACAGGCTGAGGAAACGCAACCCTCCATTGCCTTTCCGTTGAGGATGCCCTCATAGAAACACACGGGCCCTTTATGAACGAGCAACGGAGAGACGTGTACCTACTACCTTCACCTCCCCCTCAACCGGTTAACGGAGACGTCGAGGCAGTGCACGTCTCTCCGTCATCGTCCGTATAGGGTACGTAACCATCTACAGAGCACCCTTTACGGACGAGCTACTGAGGATGACTTGAGAGACGTCCGCTGCCTCAACGGCTCCCACTAACCGGTCGTCGGAGCGGTAAAGGAAGTATGCGTCTCTCCTTCGCTCGTCCGAGGATCCGTAGCCTACCGAGTAGCTCGGCCGAGTAGTCGGTGGAGTACTCGGCCGAGCTACTTCGATGGGGCGAGTGGGTGCTTACATTTCAGCTGGGCAGAGACGAGACAGTTGCGTTGTGTAGTGTTCCGCGTCAACAGCACACAGCGATGTAAAAATAGAACGCTGCAAAGTCCTTGTCACATGGGTTTATTATTCTATTGGACATACCTACAGAAATGCTGGCTGTTCATTTATTGTTTCTTTCATGTAAAATAATTGAAATAGCTATTTCTGGTGGTTTCCACCAACTTTGGCCCCTGAAACTTGAATTAGGTACGCTCCTTTTTTTTTTTTTTTCAAATTATCTTTGTTCATTGGTAGTGCCATTTAATCGACTTGATCCACGTGTTGAAACTTTTCCTAGTGCTATTCTACAAATTGATGGTGATTTCAGACAGTTTTCCAGGTTTTTGACTCATATAAAACCAATTTTGGGAGCTGAACCTTTGGTAAAACCTCAATTTCCACGTCTTTGGTCAAAATCGACTTCATATTCGGTCTTCTCGTCCCCAAAAACATGGAAAAAGATACCTCAAAAGCTCATGTTACTAACATGTTGATAAACGCAAAAAGTACCTATTTTTACACACATTTTCACTCATAACACCCCTGGGTATATTCCGATCGGGCTGAAAAGTTTCGGGACACAACTAGGGCCCAAATGGAGCATGTGTGCGAAAGAACGACTTTTTTAGACCGAAAATGAAGCCGGTACACGTGATACGGCGGGCGTGATACGGACATTGCATTTTTGGAATCTACGCAACTTGAAACGGAAAAGAAAAAATTTTGAGGGGGTGTTGTAAAAATTTTTTGCTGAGCGAATACATAGGTGTATTATTCACAGAATAATAAACCAAAATGCAATGTCCATCCGCCTTATCACATGTACCAGATTCATTTTCGGTCTAAAAAAGTCATTCTTTCGCACACATGCTCTATTTAGGCCGTAGTTGTGTCCCGAAACTTTTCAGCCCGATCGGAATATACCCAGGGGTGTTATGAGTGAAAATATGTGTAAAAATAGGTAATTTTTGCGTTTTAGCAACATGTTAGTAACATGAGCTTTTGAGGTATGGTTTTCCATGATTTGGGACGAGAAGACCGAACATAAAGTCGATTTTGACCAAGGAGTGGAAAATTGAGATTGTACCAGATGTTCAACTCCCAAAATTGATTTTTTAATGAGTCAAAAACCTGGAAAATCGTCTGGAATCACCATCAATTTTTATAATTACACTAGAAAAAGTGTCAACATATGGATCAAGACAATTAAATGACACTACCAATAATCAAAGATGACATGAAAAAAAAGGAGCCTACCTAATTCGTGTTTTGGGGGCCAAAATTGGTGGAAACCATCAGAAATGGCTATTCGAATTATTTTCACGTGGAAGAAACAATAAGTGAACAGCCAACATTTCTGTAAGTATGTCCAATAGAATAATAAAACCATGTGACAAGGACTTTGCAGCGTTTTTTGATGGCTTCATAGGGTTTGGTGGACTATGAGAACCCTGCAAATCATTTGTTACTGAATGGCTTATTATGGAAATTCCAGTCACATAGGTACTTAGAAAGAAATAATTTAGAAAATGAAATCATAGAAAGAATACTAGATACCAGTCTGATGCTAAAAACCAAACGCCCTTCTTGATACCCAGACAGGATTCAGCCAAAATTTGGCTGTATCCTGACTTGATCCAGCAGCCAACTATTTCTGCCAAGCAAATCTTCTAGTTGAAGAAATAGATGTAGAAGGAAAAATACACTCTTAGATGTGAACTGAGTCCCTCTGCTAGCTCAAATCAACAGGAAAGGGAAGGCATCGTTGCAAGGTGGGCCCAGGTAAAGGATTAGAGGGCTAACAATAGGCCCCATTGTTATAGTGATTTTCCCAGATGCCGTTCGATCTAATGATCCGATCTTCAATCTGAAAGCGGATTTGAATTCTTCGATTTTTTTCCTACAAAAGTACTAGTTGCTTTTTTTTAAAATGTTGAAATTAAGTAAAATAATTTCGGGAACTCCATGAAAAAAAAATTTTAAAATTCAAAACTGAATGTCCGCACTTGTGGTTGTTTATAACGATTACAGTACATTTTACAGATTGAAAATCGGTTGACCCGTTCAACAGATAAATCGAATATTGGATTGGCTCATTTTGAAGCACAACGTGGTGGCGGTTCTTGGAACTAAACCCGGGACATTTACCCTTAAGTGTCATAGACCGCGAAAGTTTCCATTGGCCTTGCGTGACCAGCGAACGAGGCCACGAAAATAGGGTTAGAAATGAGTCCGAGACGCAAGTTCTCTAAAAGGGTTTCATGAAATATTTGAAACAGACATAACACATCCCATATATGCAGCGGAGCTGTTCACATCTTGCTACCAAGTCATCGCGTTGCTCTCTAATTCGAATCAAGCCTTGGTGGCTATGATCCATGAGAACTACAGACTTGCGACGGCTGCAGAGGTTTTCTGTCGCACATTACAAACACGCACTATATTGTAAGGAGCGAGGCTCGTGCATAATGAATGAAGGGAGATGACCATTTACTTAGTGCGCGACGTCCTGGCTTGCTTATGGTACCTACCTCGCTTGTCATCAGTACAGTGTAAAGATGAAGGTATAGTCCCGACCTGGTGATACCAAAGGTGAACAAAAATGCATTCAATAATATTATGTTCCAACAGTGAATCCGATTACAGATTTGAATATCAACGAGCGAGGACCCGAGTGGAATGAAATGGTAGTGAGACAAAAGCACGCAAACCTCGCTGAAAAGATTCATTCAAAATGAAAAAGAACACGACGAATGGAAATCATATCTCAACGCGTTTTCATTCTTGATTTATCAACTAGTGGCGTAAGTGCGGTTGACATTGAAGGTTTTCAACGCACACACGTCCAGTTCCTGAGTGCGGAGTGGTCTGTCGCTGTCCCTCCACATTTCACGACTCGCTGAACGCACCCATTTCGTTTCCCAGTTGTTTCAATTTAGTTTTCTCATTTCTGGCAGTTGTACCAACGTATTTCTCAACGGGAGATGCTGAATCAATACCTCTCATAACAAATTTGGAACTTATTTCGGTCGCATGAAACACGCAACTCCTTATTTTTTCTTACATCCGTTCTGTTTACTGTTACCTGTGAGGCCTGGATCCACCATATGAATGAACCCTATGAATTTCATAATTCGAATCTATGGCCCTATTTCGTTCAACTTCTTCAAACTTCACACTACCCTAGTACCCTCTCTCTTCATCCACAATGGGTTTTAACATGACTGAGGACGACATCATCCCAACCAACCCCCGATTTCCACGACTCCTAGAAAATGTTTTAAACAAGATAATTGGTACAAGATATCCCTAATGGACAATCATACGTTTGGTATATTCTGCAGGATGTTGAGATACCTCATAACACAAAACATCTCTTGTAGGGCCTCAACTCATCCCTAACATTTTAGATATAGATCCCTCTTCATCATACAAGGGTACTGGTAACTTCGATATACATTCGTTATGAAGAAGGGGGGGGGGGGATAGTTACCACTCAGTTCGAAGCAAGAGTTCTTCGAATTCGCAATAAATGCGCAGTCATCTACATAGGTATTCTAAAGAAGCACAGAAGCAGCAGCAGCAGAAAACGCCGGTGTAGTACCTACTCGTTGAGCTCGAGAGGGCGAACGATTTGTTGGTACTTCCTATCCCGAGGCTGCACAACTACTTGCCGAAACATTGTGTCATAGCCACATGAAATGGCATACGTCGGAAAATCAGAACAATGGTTCAAATATCGGCCTGCAGCTTAGGACCGGTGTACAAATGGTCATTTAACGAATCACACGCTGTCTGGAATCAAACCGACACCGGAATCAGATCGGCATCAAATACCACACGCAATATGCGATTACCGTCAACCTTATACTGGGGTGGTGAGGAATGGCATAAGAAAGGTCCGATGAAGCGATACTCTTATGTCCTAAATCAAGATACTGATGCATAAAATGAGAGTGATCTTGTCGCAGTTGCTTATCCTTCAAAAACTTGAACTCAAGTGCATAGAAAGGACTGACGGCACTAGGAACATTAGGAACGATGATGAAGATGATATGATGGGTAATGCAACAATCTGCCAGAATGATCTCTACGATGACGCTGAACAAAATACTCTTTGCATTTCCTACCACCAGGGAGATTGAAGGCTCAGCTAGGGGTTCCTCGACTGTCCAAAAAGCATGACCGATATTGATAGCAACGAAACAGCGCCAGAGTTACGAGCGAGAATGTTACGAGCTGTCATC
This sequence comes from Leptopterna dolabrata, assembly GCA_954871275.1. NCBI lineage: Eukaryota > Metazoa > Arthropoda > Insecta > Hemiptera > Miridae > Leptopterna > Leptopterna dolabrata. The sequence goes on along the minus strand of OX940978.1, from coordinate 45,773,904 downwards.
GTCCCAAGCAAGATGCCTTATTGAAATCTCGAAGAAGTGGCACTAACAAACGATGAAGAAGTTGTAGCTGGAGAACGGTCAGATCTAGATGAATCTTGGACCTTTAGAGGGAGCAGAACGGTTTAGTTGGTATTAGCATCCTGTCGCGAAACAGAAAGGAATAAATTGTGCTTAAATTGTGCTTTACGGCTGGTAGTAGCATCCTGACATGATGCAGAAGGGAATAAGTAACCCTACACGTGAAGCTATATTTACAGTCCTTTCTTTTGGGACTGATATGGAGGCAGTTTCTGCATCCAGAAAACTTCAAGAGCAGATGGAGACGTTGAGAAGGAGTGCCTTGTGTGAAAATATTACATTGTGCAATAGCGTGAGGTTTTCTACAAACCAAACAAGAAAATTATGAAGGTTGATTACTATCATGGTTACTGTTTGAACCCTCCGTAGTAATCACCGCTTGATTAAGTGAGTTTGGTAGAAAATTGTTCGAGGTAAACTTTGAGGAGGTCTTAGATTGCTCATTTAATCGAGACGAGGAAGCTAAGTGCTATTACACTGGGCAGACGTTTTATTAATTTATATTTACATTTTTCACGCTACATCACGTCAGAGGAAGAGGGCTCCGGGCTTTATCACAACTTCCTGGGCTACCACTTTTACTTTAGTACTTTCTAGTAGCAACTTCAGTAATCCTACATAAACTACATGCCTAGGTATAATACGATGGAAATGTCTCACTGTGTTGGGCACTTGTACGCAAGCGTTTAGACCGACATTGAAGTAGATAATAAGGCTGATTTTCATACTCGATTCCAAAGGACCATTATTGAAAATAATAAACCAAAATTTCTAGCAGTTGTAACAGGTGTTGTTCAGTGAGTTTTAGTTAACCGAACATGACCATACGTGTAATAGTTTAGAAGCCTATGTTACGTCGCCATGTGAAGGAGAAGGTCGGGTATGATCATTATCAGAAGTGTCATTCTGCACTTCTAACCGTAATTGAGTAATCCATAATTAGGTAAATCGAATTTGTACTCCCTGAAAAATAAAAAATGGAACATGTGGAGTGTGCGTGGTTGTATGGGCCTTCTCGCTTGAGGGGTCTGTTTCCTCCAATTTAATTAGTTTTCCAGAGAGAGTGAGAGGAGAGGGGGTGAGTTTGTACTTGAGTTTAGGATAATATGGCGTATTTCATGAAACCCCTTAACTGACTGCATATTCCAAAGCGGTTGCCCTCTCCCAGAACTGCTTTTCATAAGTTCGCAGTTCTCATCCTCAACCAGAAAAAGCGCTATCTTTTATCAATTTTTAAACAGTTCTTTTCCGTCTCCCCTTCGCGAGTTTTTTCACTCCTTTTGAATGATACGTTCCTGTCTTGTAACCACTTCGCTGTTTGAATTTTTGAGTCGAGATATAAGGACCTGAACCCTCTCCACCACCGAACGTCTTTTGTTCGTTTAATCTTTTATAGCGAGCCACCCTCGCCACGACATCCTGGGCATCTTCAGTTTTCTTCTGAGGCATCTTGGGGACCTCGATGTCTTGGAGGTCGGTTCCTCCATCCTCGCCCTATCCGAGACGCAGTCTTCCTGAATCTTGGATGCCTCAGCCAGCCCGTGCTCCTCGTCCCAAATGCCGCTATTTAGACCGCCTTCGACAATAAACGCCTCTCCTGAGAATTCCTCCTCCTTGCCATAGCTACCCCTTCAACTCCTTTTAAATGTTGCAAAAGAATTTAGATTAGCTTGTTTTGCTTGCATCTCTTTTTTTTTTCGCGAAACCCGTATCGCCCTTGTCTCGAAAAAGTTAACTTGTGGAAACGGGATTAAACCATTACTACACCTGATGGACACTAAATATTCAAGTTATTCTCATGAATTTCGTGGTCGCAACCTTTAAAATATAGTAACGATGCCTATATCCATGATGAGAATGTCTGCAGAGCTTTGCAATATTTACGCTAAGCTGCGGGATTCATATCAACCGCAACGTTTCATACAAACTACAGTTTCCAAGAAATATGATATTTCATGTATCAAGATCAAGGCGTAGGATTGTTAATTTTTGTTTGTCTTCTCGTCAATCCCAAGTCGTTCTTGATTCAATGGGTACTTAGGACATGACACTGTAACAGAAAACAATTCATTGGTACAACATATGAAAACTGCACCAGGCAATTGTCAGGGAAAGGAAGAATGGGGCCCAGCACAGAACTCCCAAGCTTATACTAAACCGTGACTTTCGTAAGTATTGATTAGTTTTGTACAAAAAAATTGATTTGCCTCTCATGTTTCTGCTACTGATGTAATTTTGCGGCTAAATTGCGTCACCGGTTCCCATTCATAGTGCAGAATAACTTGCAATCATGGAATGTTCAAAGTACATAGCTCATGACTGCTAGGCGGTATAAGTGGTTCTTCACCAAAACAAATGGATAGTTAATCGAACTATTACAAATTTTAAATATTCATTTTTCTACCATGAAATAATGGTTTCTAAATCTTTTCAGACCATTCTACAACCCAGCCCCAATTTTCATCATGGTGGTTTTTGCAATCAAACCAGTTTTGGGTCGAGTCACAACAATGAATTTGTCTATTCATGCCGTGGAGGTGGACGGGAGGTCCATTTCAATTTTGTCGGTTTCGGCCATGCAACAATTCATACCTATCCGATTTTTTCTCTTGCACGATATGACTTAGAGTGAAAATACTTATCAATTTTTAGAGTGAAAAGTTTGTTTCCGATACCCAGACCACGATTTAGAAGGATTACTTCTTATTTATTTATTTATGAACCGATTACTTAATGAGAAAATATGTCGATCTAAGCTTATAAGTCCAAGAGTAATTTATTGGCACCACCATTCTTTTGTCATTTTGAACTTCTCAAACAAGAATTTTATCGTGATACACTACAGGTTTGTCAATTGGGGGTCAATAGCATGTTTTCCGTAATCAGAATCGGCTGTGGACTTCACTAATTTTTGCGTTCACGAGAAGGCTACGAGGAAAGCATGGGAGAAAATGAAGAGGAAAGCATGGGAGAGAGAGAGGTCACCGAGTAAAAACACATTCTTGAAAAATCTTGGAATAACAACATTTAACATCGGAATTGTGGAGTGGAAAAGATATTGAGAGTAGGTCTTGCGTCACAGGTGATCTCTACTGAATCCGTTAGTTTGGTTTACATAAATACTTTTATATTTATTGTACAAATTCAAATGTTTTCATAAATAATATGGAATGAATAAATTTTCTTCACCATCGCTACGAAAACTGGCCACTTTATTCCCCGTGGATCATCCTGAATTAAACTGGGGCCTTAACACGATTTTCATTAAGGGATGCGAAGCTTCGTCGACATAACTCACCGCCTCTCCTGTCAGTATGCCCAATTAGAGCGGTTGATTTCTTATTTATACCGCTGCCCTCTCAACCCTCCCTTTATTATTGTACGTCTGCTCGACCTCCATTGCATTCTTCATACGAAAATGATAAATCTCCAGTTGTCAACTTCCCAGCGGTTGAAATTAAAACTTAATTTTGCCGTAGTGAGCTCGTTTGAGCTTCAGACGTAAAAGATTTAACCAGCTCGTTTACCTCCTTTTCTCATATCCGCGGTTCCTTGTGGAGAGCTTTTGGATTTCGCAGAGTTTCCAACAACTTCCCTCTGAAGGTAAATATTCTGGTTATGCTTCGCACGCGCGTGCCTCTGACTTTACCGTTCACGCTATCACAATGTTAAGTTATGTACCCACCTATCGTAAATTCTTGAGGCTGTGAACGTGTCCCTTCACTCCTCCCGATTTTGAACACGAAATATTCATAATTTCTACCAGTGGGACTCAAAAATATCTTGTAGACTGACAGTTAATGGTATTAATTAATCGCATAGGCCATTAATCGCATAGGTAGGTATAACAAGGCAGACAAGAAACACCTAGGCGAGAGGATGAAGATGGGAGGGCCCTGAATTTAGTAGACAATTTTCCGAAATAGTTTGTCTAAATTTGAAGAGTTGCGGAAAAGAACGAACAGTCGAATTTATTACGATTTTGCCTGATCTCAATAGTGATATCCCCGTCCATCTAATTAGGAATGGGCTTACTAAACTTGAATTTACTACAAACTACAAGTACCTACCTAAATCTAAATACTTGAACGACAGGGGTCCGCATTGAATACTGTTCCGCGAAAAGAGTCCGCAGGCAAAAATTTTGGGAAGTTTGGAATTGAATTAAGTCATCGACTCCTACTAGGTAGAAGAGTCTGAACGCCATCGCTAGCTACTAATACGATCGGCTAAGAAACAAACTGAACTTCTAGAGACGGTGAAAACCACGTGCGAGAATGAGCCGAAGTGGGGACACCGGGCGGTTGGACGACTATTAGCTCAGTTTTTATAAGGTGTTTCAAATAATGTACGTCATATTTCCTGGGCCCAATCTCAATTGGCTTGGAGGCAGATCTCCAAGTTATTTAAATACAGAATTGGCAGAGTGATCAAATCACGTGAGTTTAATAATATACAAAGAGAAACTCTATAGGGAAGGAGGCGGAGACTGTGGTTCAATTTACGTTCGAAAATCAAAACTGTGTGTAGAAAGTATTAGGCTTGTCCGCACTGGCTTTTTCTGCCGATTAGCTGACCCCTAGGAAACCTTAAGAAACCATCCATGATCCAATAGCGCAAGAAACCATCCAGTACCAAGCGTTTGCGTTTGATAATGGTTTGGAATCGAGAAGGCAGTGCACGGTCCGCCCTATTTTCTGTGTATTGGAATGACGATCAGAAAACTGGCTGTGCATAATCAGGAACACTGTGAATAGCCAGTCATGGATACTATACAGCTGGTTGAGCCGCTGGGAGTCATCTCAAAATGTGAACCAGGTAAAAGCACCTGGTCCAGGCTTGGTCTCAGCAAATTTCTACAGAGTCTTAACTGAGAGAACTGGGATCTGCACATAACCTGTCTCTCAGAATCGTGGAGAGAGAAGTCCCCCAGCTGCTTGGTATGAAATCTTGCCCATCATGACAGCGTCCCTTCTCGCAGCAACAACGTATGTTGCGTGAATGGGGTGGACGAATTCTGACAGCTTGCCAGCTCCTCAGCTTTCTGGCTGACCGAAGATGTGCAACTGGGAGGACGTTGCCCCCCTGCCCATATATCACTGTGTGCTGCCCAATACTCGCAACCCCAAGACATAGGTTTGTAAACGGTCTGCTGCATGCTCCTCTAACAACCAGACAGCAGTACCTGCGTACTGTGAAGTCAACTGCGACCCCCGACATCAACCGAGTCTACTTTTTCTTATGTGTAGCTTCAGAAATACGGGATCTGATTCTTTCAGCTTGAGGATCATACCAAAAAGAGGAAATTCCTCCCTTATGGAAAAAATATTCGATCATGGATATGTGTTATAGTGTTTATAATCGCTAATACTCTCTGTCCCTCTGCCTCTTTACATATCAGTTGCCTTACCTACTTATACCTCTCTTGATCTCTCATTTTGGAAAATAGCATCAATAAATAATACAATACAATAAATAATACAATAAAGTAATAGCGACTGAGAAAATATTTATTAGGTACTTCAGGACATGGATTAGGAAGAAACAGGGTATTGATGGTCGGGAATCATTAGCTTATCTAGGAGCCGCGAAATGAAGCTCGGCTTTCGAATCTCGTTATCACAGCACCTTAATATAGTTCTGTTAAAGTCGGTTGATTTTTATCCGGTTTTAATGTTACTCCATTGATCGTTCGAAAACATTAGATGACCTAGGAGCTCAATTTCCGACTCAGCTGATTTGGGAGCTCAATTTATGACTCGGCTTATCGGCTCAATTTTCCACTCAGCTGATTAGGAGCGTGGCAAATGAATGCCACGCAGCTGACCATCAGGGAGCTCCACTTTTGAATCAGTGCATCAGAGAGCTTCATTTTTAACTCTGCTGATCTAGGAGCGCAATTTATGACTTAGCTGATCGGATACCTTCTAGGAAGATACGGCTTCACATTAGCGTTTAATGTAAGTAATTAGACACCTCCATTTTTGTGTGATTATAACTCCAAGTGAGTAACCAATGGCTACAAGCAGTAATCCATGTCATTTAGAAGAGGAGTGTCTCGCCCAAGATCCGCTGTGGACTGGTGGCGCTGCAGTTGGCTGGTGAGCGTACTACTCTCCTCCCCGCGCTCATTTTTGTTATCAGTATCTATTCAGAAGTCCCAAACAACCTGCTCATTCACGGAATAGTTTCTGGGATTGTTTATCTTTTTTGAGATGCGAGCGCTAGCGAGCATCCAGATCGCTTGACAATGCGAGCGGCGGAATGGTAACTAAACTTCTTGTACACCCACCGTCTTGTCTGATACACGTCATCGATACCACAAGGATCGATGTATTTGAGATAATCGATACAATCGATATTGGCGGGGCTATAACATACTTGTACCACACCACCATTTACCACATCTACGTGAAATATGAATACGAGATTTTGCTTCAACTTGTGATGATACAGAAAAACAATATGGTCGCCATAATCACCCATCGACCACAGAAAATCGTAAAATAGCTGCAAAAACATCCTATTTTTCACATGAACTGACAACCAAACCACTGACCTTCCCACTACTGATAACAAAAATGAGCGCGGGGAGGAGAGTAGTACGCTCACCAGCCAACTGCAGCGCCACCAGTCCACAGCGGATCTTGGGCGCGACACTCCTCCTGTTTACACCCAAAGGAGGAGGGGCTAGCGGCCATCCAGTGCCCCTACCACCGGCTCCCTCCAGGGCCAGCAAGCTGCCCCTCAGTATGCGGCGAATGCCAAGAAGGGCAGCATGCTGCCCCGACGCACTGAAAGTGTTAATGTTATTATTGAGTTTGATAGTCAGAGCGCACTCACTGCGTTCTGGAGACGAAATTAATTTGAATGATGCGCCGGGAGGAGAGTAGTACGTTTCAAGGTATGTAGAATCCAAAACTGCAATAAAAATATTTCTGTCTGTCCGCCGTACGCCGTACGGGCCACTTTTCTTAGTTACCATGAAAAAAAATTGATGAAATTCGGGTTATAGGTTCCGTTCGGCGTCTAGTTGGTCCTCGAAGCTCGACGTTACTGTGAGTCATCTCTAAGGGGTTCAAAATAGGGGTTGAAATCTCCAGGACGCTGTTATCTCGATTTTTTTTACGTTTTTAAATGGTTCTCGAACTTGGGAGTTCTTTGAGACCACCCGGAGCATTGTACGTCCAGCCGTTCGTTCACAGTAAAGCCCAGAGGTTTACACAGACAGGCTTCTTCAACAGGAGGGTGAATGAAATTGTACACATTCAGCCCAGATATCATTGCTAGGGACGCGGCAAAAATTGGGAGCTGGCCCGAGATAAGCATTGCTAGGGAGCACCTGATTATAATCACGGACGGCTGTATGAAGTCGGGTTGGTTGTTCTGTGATATTATTTCATTTGAAAAATGATGGCTCTTTTAGATTTTGTTGAGAGGTACTTTTGTAACTTGAACAAACGTTGAAGTATTATTGGGTAAATTATTACACAACGGTAAATTATTACACAACGGCAAATTATTACATAACGGTTTATTATACTATGCACACAGAAAGGTAAACTATTACGCAACGGTTTATTATTTACATTATGCTTCATGAATAACTACAAATAATTAACGATTGAATTACTGATTCCCACGTATTTGTATGAAACTTTGTTTCCCGGGCCGGCTCCAGTACTTTGTACGAGATTTTTCCCGACTTGGCAGAAATGTATAGAATTTGGAATCGGTATTGATTTATCAGCGAGCTGAGTATTGAATGTCGATACTGAGATGTTAAAATCTGGAACTTTTTTTTATTAAGATTTAAGAACATTTTCAAAGTTTCAACGTGATTGTTAATTGAATACATAATTATTTGAAAATTATCTGAAACATAAAAATTATCACTGACCTTGACATGGTATGCCGTTCTCAAAAATTAATACAAATCTCTATCCGATATAAGCAAGGGATGGAAAGAGGGACAAGGAGGACGCGTTTAAATTTCGCTCTATCTCCAATCTGCCTTGAGGCTGAGGTCATTCAGATTCCAGATTTATGTACCGAGCGGTATTGAGTTTAGTGGCCGTGGAAGGGGGTCCAACAAGGCAGATTTGAGTTTCAGGAGAGCAAAGAGCTTGGGCTCGAGATTTACGGGTTCCCCTTCACCTTGCTTCTGCTCCTTTTCGCTTGATCCTGATATACATTTTTAATAAACTAATAAATCCGCGGGAGAGGCGGAAAATCTGGACCGAGTCCAAAAGGGCGGTAGGCAAAATGGCTGAACCATTAATCTGGGATACAAACAGTGGTAGCTCTGTTTAGTTATGGGGAAGGGCCCCTTTTCCTATGATCCAGTAGTGTTTTCCTTAAGTGGTTCCCTCTAATCATGGCTCCAAGCCACGTGTAGATCAACCGTAGACAAACTGCTCCTTTTAAGTTGCACCCTTCTTTCACCCCCTCACCATTCGACTCGTTCAGATGAGAGAGTTTCTAGGTTCGTAAGTTCCACACATTTCAGCAGCTAATATATATTAGACTAGGCGACGGAATGTCTCTGACCGAACTTTTGGCCTTGCACTCTAAAACGGTTTGTTTCGGATGATTAAAGGAAACGAAACTCGCAACCACTCATGATGAACATTGCACAACTCGGTCAAAGAGGCCAAACTTACAGGTTGCGTCCGCCTAAGGTTTTTCGTAGATAATATTAGAACGAGCTGTTATTTTCAAAAGGAAAAGAAAACAGGATTTGTTGGACTTTAACTAATGAGCGTATTGTAAACCTCCACAAACAAGTATTTACTGCTGAGTTAGTATTTTACTTTTACATGCAGAACAAAATGAAGGATTTCGAAGAAGAATTTCCAAAATAAACTTGTTAGAGACCAACACGATTCAGTTTCAAGGTGGTCTTGTTCGGCACGAATACTGTGTAATTATTTCCGTTTCTATAGACAGAAACGGTAATAAAAACGGATAAAAAACCGATAAGTACATTATAAGAAAATGAAAACATTTGAAATGAACGCACAATGAATTTGACGTAGGTACATTTTCAAAATATCAAGACCGACCAATTTTGGGAGGGCTAATATTTTGTTGAGGGCCATTATTGACGATAAGTTAAAATAACGATATGAACTCATTTTATGGATGAGAAAAATATTATTTATATTGTAGGATATTCTTTTTAAATATCGAGAAAATGAGGGAAACTATGATGATGCATGTAGAACTTTATACAGTGACAACTCAAAATTTGGTTCAACTACCCCTAATTTTGGTTTATTATTTTCAATAATGAACCATTGGAATCGAGCCTGAAAAAAAAAAATTCTTACCCCCCCTCAAAATTTGATGGTTTACGTTTCAAGGTATGTAGAATCCAAAACTGCAATAAAAATATTTCTGTCTGTCCGCCGTACGCCGTACGGGCCACTTTTCTTAGTTACCATGAAAAAAAATTGATGAAATTCGGGTTATAGGTTCCGTTCGGCGTCTAGTTGGTCCTCGAAGCTCGACGTTACTGTGAGTCATCTCTAAGGGGTTCAAAATAGGGGTTGAAATTTTCAAAACGCCTATACCATTTTTTTTACGTAAATATTTTTACGGTTTTAAATAGTTCTTGAACTTGCGAGTTTTTTAAGACCATCCGGAGCATCGTACGTCCAGCCGTTCGTTCACAGTAAGGCCCCGAAGTTTGCACCGACAGGCATTTTCGACTCCAGTGTTAGTGATGGGCAATTCGAATGAAGAATCGAATGCGGCATTCGATTATTGAATTCATTCGGCAAGATTTCAAGTATTCGAATACTTTCGCATTCGTATTGTAGCGAATAGCGGTATCTTCGCGAAGCTCAAGATACAGGAGGATGGAACTGCGACAAGTGAACCTGTGACCAATGCGAATGCCCAAGCACCTACTGTCACAGAACAGCCATACCCGAGACTTTCATCCGAACTCTATCCCATTCCATTGGTTGTTTTTCATTCGAATACTTTAGCATCTGTTCTGCCATTGGTTGTTTTGCATTCGGATCTGTTGGAGGTTTTCCCACTCCTTTCATGATCCAAACGAATCATTCGAATGAAACGAGCTTCATCCGTGTAACTAAGTAAGATCAATGAAAAATCAAGTTATATTTTACCTATATATTCCTGAATTTTCTATTCTGATGTCAGTATCAAATAATTACATTTAAAAAATTTTTTTTTAAATTCAATATAAATCCTATAATATTACGTTACCTACTTATTTTCCAAGTAGGAAGTTTTTTTTTCCAATCGGCTACTAAATTAATAATCAGGTACCTAATTTAAATAAATCATGTTTTTAACTGGCCGATAATAATAATAATCCATCCATTTACATACCTATTTGGTCATTCACATTTTGAAGGTAAAATATAGGCTTATTAATAATTAACTACATGGAAAACGAAGTTCGAAAATTTGTAAACTTTATTTTGAACAAAATTAAAAACTCATGGTAATGCAATAAATTATGGTACTATATAAAAATGCTGAACATCATTATACCTAAGTTGTTTTTCAATACTTGTAGGTAGGTAGGTAGATACCTACAAGAATTTAGATCACAATACCGAGATCGTTTGTATAAAAAGAGGAAGTAAAAAATACTGAACATCTTATAAATTTACGATATGTATATAATATATTTCGTACACCTACCTCATCATCATTTCGTTGTTTATTTCTTTTTTGTTCTTCTTAAATCTGAACTCATAACTGAACTCATAAAATCTGAACTTAAATCGGAAATCATTCGAATGATCATTCGATTATCAAAATCATTCGAATGATCATTCGATTATCAAAATCATTCGATTACGTGGTATTCGATTATTGAAATCATTCGTTTCGCCCATCACTATCCAGTGTGAATGAAATTGTATACAATTCAAACCAAATCTCGTAACCAGAGACGCGCCCACAATAGGAAATTTGGCGGAGATAAAATCATTGGTAGGGATCACCTGATTATATTGGCAGAATATGAAGTCGAGTTGGTTGTTCTGTGATATTATTTCATTTGAAAAATTATGGCTCTTTTGGAGTTTGTTGGTAGGTAGTGAAACTTGAACAAACGTTGAAGTATTATTGATGGGTAAATTATTACTACGGTAAATCATTACTCAACGGTAAATTATTACACAACGGTTCATTATACCATCTACGTAGAAGGGGCTGGAGTTTGTTGGTAGGTACTTTTGCAACTTTTTTCACTCCTCATCAACAATTTCTTTTCAGAACTTCATTATGTGTGTTTCTTTTTGTTAGGTACTGTTTGTCATCGGCAGAATTATTTTAGCAACATTTAACTCGTGATTTAGGTAGGTACCTAGTAACGTGTACGACGTTAGGTACTAACCTACGGAGGGTCTGCGATCTACATAATATGTATAGAATAGTACATCTCATATTATATAGATGGGTTATCTATACATAGAGCTGTGATCTGTAACGGAAGGGTATTCTATACAAAATAATAAACCGTTGTGCAGGGATTTGCAGCGTTTTTGATAACGCTTTTTCAAGTAGTTGTTGTTTTGGGCGAGACTGACGATATTATTATTGACGAATTTGATATACCGAGAAAATGCGGTCTTATGGAAAGCCGGCAGATCTTATGGAGAGACTACTCAAAATTTGTTTAATGTAATAAGTATGTATATAAGTAGTAGGTATGGGTTTTTATCAGAATTTGGAAAATCAGCACACAGCACTAAATACAACACAACTGCACAACACAACAAACAAACCGTACAACTGCATTGTAGCACTGGCTACAATCCTCATATGACGTGAACCGACACAGAAAAGTATACTTTCGGGCGATATAAGGTTCAAAGCGGAAAAATATTGCACCAAGAAAGACTGACCCTCTAATCTTCAACCTCAATCATCTTTACTAGAAAAGTACGGTTTAACAAATGTTCGAAGAAATGGGCTATTGCAATGGGTCAAGAATTCGCAGAACCGAACTACACGCGTTTTTATAAGAAAAAATATTTACATTGTAAGCTGATACACTCTAGATTGATGGTCCTTAAAGCCGTTGATACTGACATGAGCCGAATTACGAGGGCTTCTCCCAGCTCACATTCAATTTTTGCCACAACACAGCACTTCGAAACCATCTCCAGATTTCAACAATTTTTATATATGTATGCATATGTATAATAATTATAGGTACATATATGTGTCAGTCCAGCAACGTGCTAAAAAGAATCCGAAAGAATCCCAGATTTCGCCAAAATGCTCGTAATGGCGAACAAAAAGGCGAGTTCAAAGATGAGCAATTTTCGAAAGCAAACATTAGTCGAATTTTCGTTTGTCAGTCAAAAATCTGTAAAATAGCTACAATCCTCATAAATCTCAATTTTTCTCCAAAATTTAACTAGAATGATTACTCGATATAGACATTTCAACGGCGTATTTTCTCCAACAATTCGATAAAAGACTTTACAATAGTAACCACTATTTATTCTTCAAACGCCAAAAACCTTGAAAATGGTCATCCGCATTACTGAAAAATTTTGATAAGTTTTTTTGATAGGGTTCAACATGCGATGCTGGTATCGAAATCATTGCTTCTATCACAGTTTTTGTACTTCCTGATCATGTTAAAAAAGTGGATTTATGCTCTTACTAAGTGAGCTCTTCAGTTTCATTGTCCAGAAGTGAGAATATAAATCATATTTTATCATGAAGGAATAATTATTAAATATTGAAGTCAGACATTACCTGAGGTCATACAAACATGTCGACGCATGGTTCTTTCTGATAATTTCTAAGCTTCGAACAGACTTTCCCAATTTTTCTTTATCAATTTTGGTTTTTATTTTTAATACTGGCCGTTTCTATTATATCCTGTATTTTCTAGGTAGAACCGTAGAATTCAAAAATTATCTCGAATCATCGAGATCGCATTTTCCAAATTTCCAAAAATTCATGTTAAGTATTAGTGTTAAAATTCGTGTTAAGTCATTTTGGAGTCATTTAAATAAGTATTTTCTACAAAACTTCGCTAAGAAGAGATTAGGCCTTGCTTTCTCTCAAGCGAAGATATTTAAGAGGAAATTTACGACAGGACATGAACATATTTCGTTCTAGCCCTTGAAATAACTTATCGTGTCAAGTTATTTCGACTTTCCTCCGAGGTTTCCAGGACACCCTCTTTCTTACACCACACACTCGCCGAAAACGCTTAAAGAACTTTTTACGAGCAAGCCCGACATTTGCATTCCAGACCCCGCGTGTTCCCAGCTCTCCCACGCCGCTTGGCTTTGGTTGGGGAGTCTCGGCACAAAGGGATTGAGATCCTAAAGGCCATTATATCAAAGCGAATATCCACACTCAACGTCCAAGATTCCCAACGGAGGACTTGCCTAGTGTCCAAAGGACAGACTTCAGGTCTAATTTTAGGTGGCAATAAAAGATCAATACTGGGGAGGGATAGAGGCTCCGCTGGACTTCTTCCAGCTGAGGAGTGGTAAAGCTTGATAGCTCCCTCCTGTCCCTTGCCACGATCTCCGTCACCCGGTTTAACGCTTTAGTGGTCTCTATGAATTTGTCGCCGTGAAGAAGATCGAAGCAGCTCCACAGGGACCTGCCGACATCGAGGTTAAATCGTCACGTACATTTTCCGACATCCACGAAGATAATTTTATAACTTACTAGGATAGGTTAACCTTGGTTTGAGTCGACCAAGGAAGTTAGGAATAAAAAAGCGACTTCTTTATCTACGACCCTTTCCGATTTCAGATTCCGCCATTTGTCAATTGAACTTATGAAAACTAATTTCGGTCCCATCTTTTGGTTTATTATTTTCAATAATGAACCATTGGAATCGAGCAAGAAAAAAAAAATTCTTACCCCCCTCAAAATTTGATGGTTTACGTTTCAAGGTATCTAGAATCCGAAACTGCAATAAAAAAACGCTGCAAATCCCTGCACAACGGTTTATTATTTTGTATAGAATACCCTTCTGTTACAGATCACAGCTCTCTGTATAGATAACCCGTCTATATAGTACTATTCTATGCATATTATGTAGATCGCAGACCCACCGTAGGTTAGTACCTAACCCCGTACTCGTTACTAGGTACCTACCTAAATCACGAGTTAAATGTTGCTAAAATAATTCTGCCGATGACAAACAGTACCTAACAAAAAGAAACGCACATAATGATGTTCTGAAAAGAAATTGTTGATGAGGAGTGAAAAAAGTTGCAAAAGTACCTACCAACAAACTCCAGCCCCTTCTACGTAGATGGTATACTGAACCGTTGTGTAATAATTTACCGTTGAGTAATGATTTACCGTAGTAATAATTTACCCATCAATAATACTTCAACGTTTGTTCAAGTTTCACTACCTACCAACAAACTCCAAAAGAGCCATCATTTTTCAAGCGAAATAATATCACAGAACAACCAACTCGACTTCATACTCCGCCAATATAATCAGGTGATCCCTACCAATGATTGGCCGAATTCACAAATTCCTATTGTGGGCGCGTCTCTGGTTACGAGATTTGGTTTGAATTGTATACAATTTCATTCACACTGGAGTCGAAAATGCCTGTCGGTGCAAACTTCGGGGCCTTACTGTGAACGAACGGCTGGACGTACGATGCTCCGGATGGTCTTAAAAAACTCGCAAGTTCAAGAACTATTTAAAACCGTAAAAATATTTACGTAGAAAAATAGTATAGGCGTTTTGAAAATTTCAACCCCTATTTTGAACCCCTTAGAGATGACTCACAGTAACGTCGAGCTTCGAGGACCAACTAGACGCCGAACGGAACCTATAACCCGAATTTCATCAATTTTTTTTCATGGTAACTAAGAAAAGTGGCCCGTACGGCGTACGGCGTACGGCGGACAGACAGAAATATTTTTATTGCAGTTTTGGATTCTACATACCTTGAAACGTAAACCATCAAATTTTGAGGGGGGGTAAGAATTTTTTTTTTCATGCTCGATTCCAATGGTTCATTATTGAAAATAATAAACCAATATTTCTGTCTGTCCGCCGTACGCCGTACGCCGTACGGGCCACTTTTCTTAGTTACCATGAAAGAAAATTGATGAAATTCGGGTTATAGGTTCCGTTCGGGGTCTAGTTGGTCCTCGAAGCTCGACGTTACTGTCAGCCATCTCTAAGGGGTTCAAAATAGGGGTTGAAATTTTCAGAACGCCGTATCTCAAAAACTTTAGATTGAAGGGTACGGTTTTTTTTACGATATTAAATTTGTCTTGAGCTAAACAATTTTTTAAGACCACCCGGAGCACTGTACGTCCAGCCGTTCGTGTGCACCAAAAAGCTTCGTCAACACGATCGTGAATCAAACGGTATAAATCCGGCCGGGATTTCATCACTAAGGAGCACCTGATTGTCATCAAGGATGGCTGTATGAAGTCGAGTTGTTTGTTCTAACATAATTATTTCATTTGGCAAGTGATGGACTATTGGATTTTGTTGGTAGGTACTTCTGAAACTTAAACAAACGTTGAAGTATTATTGATGGGTAGGTAAATTATTAAAAAATGGAAAATTATTACACACTGGCAAATTATTACACAACGGCTCATCTACCCAGAAGGGGCTGGATTTTCTGGATAGGTACTTTTGCAACTTGAACAACCGTTGAAGTAGGTATTATTGATGGGCAAATTATTACACAATGGCAAATTATTACACAACGACAAATTATTACACAACGGTAAATTATTACACCACGGTAAATTATTACACAACGGCTCATCTACCAAGGAGGGGCTGGATTTTGTTGATAGGTACTTTTGCAACTTGAACAACCGTTGAAGTATTATTGATGGGCAAATTATTACACAACGGTTCATTATTCTATCTCCGTAGAAGGGGAACCTATACAGGTAAATTATTACACAACGGTTTAGGTAGGTACCTAGTAACGAGTACGGGGTTTGGTACTATCCTATGGAGAGTCCGCGATCTACATAATATGAGTAGAATATTACATATTATATTATATAGACGGATTATCTATACAGAGAGCTGTGATCTGTAACAGAAGGGTATTCTGTACAAAATAATAAACCGTTGTGCAGGGATTTGCAGCGTTTTTAACCTCCGAATTCGAATCAAGATGCACAGAATCCGAAATTGCAATGAGCATGCAGTCCACAATAAAAGTACTTCATGATTATTTTGGTTTACTATTTTCAATAATGAACCATTGGAATCGAGCACGAAAAAAAAAATTCTTACCCCCCCCCCCCCCCCCTCAAAATTTTATGGTTTACGTTTCAAGGTATGTAGAATCCAAAACTGCAATAAAAATATTTCTGTCTGTCCGCCGTACGGGCCACTTTTCTTAGTTACCATGAAACAAAATTCATGAAATTCGGGTTATAGGTTCCGTTCGGGGTGTAGTTGGTCCTCGAAGCTCGACGTTACTGTCAGTCATCTCTAAGGGGTTCTAAATAGGGATTGAAATTTTCAGAACGCCGTATCTCGAAAACTTTCGATAGAAGGGTAGGTATGTTTTTTTTTACGTTATTAAATTTGTCTTGAGCTAAACAATTTTTTGATACCACCCGGAGCATCGTACGTCCAGCCGTTCGTGAGCACCAAAAAGCTTCGTCAACACGATCGTGAATCAAACGGTACAAATCCGGCCCGGATATAACTACGGAGCATCTGATAATAATCAAGGATGGCTGTATGAAGTCGAGTTGTTTATTCTGCGATATTATTTCATTTGACAAGTGCTGGACTATCGGATTTTGTTGGTAGGTACTTCTGAAACTTGAACAAACGTTGAAGTATTATTTATGGGTAAATTATTACACAATGCCAAATTATTACACACCGGCGAATTATTACAGAACGGTAAATTATTACACAACGGTACATTACTACACCACGGTAAATTGTTACACCACGGTAAATTATTACACAACGGCTCATCTACCCAGACAGGGCTGGATTTTGTTGATAGGTACTTTTGCAACTTGAACAACCGTTGAATTATTATTGATGGGTAAATTAAATGGCAAATTACTACACAACAGTAAATTATTACACAACGGCTCATCTACCCAGAAGGGGCTGGATTTTGTTGAAAGGTACTTTTGCAACTTGAACAACCGTTGAAGTATTATTGATGGGTAAATTAAATGGCAAATTATTACACAACAGTAAATTATTACACAACGGCTCATCTACCCAGAAGGGGCTGGATTTTGTTGATAGGTACTTTTGCAACTTGAACAACCGTTGAAGTATTATTGATGGGTAAATTAAATGGCAAATTATTACACAACAGTAAATTATTACACAACGGCTCATCTACCCAGAAGGGGCTGGATTTTGTTGATAGGTACTTTTGCAACTTGAACAACCGTTGAAGTATTATTGATGGGTAAATTAAATGGCAAATTACTACACAACGGCAAATTATAACACGGTAAATTATTACACAACGGTAAATTATTACACCACGGTAAATTATTACACAACGGTAAATTATTACACAACGGTAAATTATTACACAACGGCTCATATACCAAGAAGGGGCTGGATTTTGTTGATAGGTACTTTTGCAACTTGAACAACCGTTGAAGTATTATTGATGGGCAAATTATTACACAACAGTTCATTATTCTATCTCTGTAGAAGGGGAACCTATACAGATAAATTATTACGCAACGGTTTAGGTAGGTACCTAGTAACGAGTACGGGGTTAGGTACTAACCTACGGAGGGTCCGCGATCTACATAATATGTGTAGAATAGTACATAATTATTATGTTATACAGAAGGGTTATCTATACGGAGACCTGTGATCTGTAACAGCAGGGTATTCTGTACAAAATAATAAAGCGTTGTGCAGGGATTTGCAGCGTTTTCAAATGGGTTGACCGAAATTCATATTCCTAAGTTGGTCCCAAGTTTGTTAAGGAGTCAACGTTCAAAGATATTAAATTCAATACTATCTTACTTTATTCATTGAGGATATCTCAGTCAATCATTGAAACCCAGTTTTGAACTCTTTTGTAATAAGTAGGTAGTATTCAAAGTTTCGAATAAGTGCAGTGTTTGGGTAGTAACAAAATAACTAACAGGTACTACACGTCTACCTATCTAACAAAATTTGTTCATGTTTACATCGGCAAGAGGACGTAGTATCTGATGTATATTAAAGGGGTGTGCCAACTTAGTAACCGATCAAACAATGGAAAAAATTACTCATAATAAGAAACTAAATGGTAGAGGTACTTTATGTATTCATACATGTTAGGCATATAAAAAACTACTTTTAGAAGGTAGGAGGATAAATGACTTGAAACCAGTTTCGATCTTCCAAATCCGTTCACTCTCACGCTCTCGGGAATAAGATACAACGAAGAGGGAGGGAATCGACCATATAAGTTCCTTTTCGGCATTCCTTACCTTTTAGAGAAGACATATCAATAGAAAAGCCTGCTTATTTCGGGTGATGCAAAACAAGGTTTCGTGTTGGTAATGAGTTGGAAATAGGGCGGTGGAGGGCAAAAGATAGTTGTTAGTCACGGTAACTCCGGCTAGAAATGTAGAGTTACCCTACGCTTTCAATGTAGAATCAGGCAGGTATGGGCTGATTCTGTTATATTCCCTTATATGTTACGCTCTCTCTAGTTGCTATGAAGTATGCGATATAAAACGTAAAAAGAAAACTACAAACTAGGATACGTTGATTCATGAAACCCTCTCACCAACAGAAATAGTGGGCCACGGAAAATTTTCGTAGGTCAGAAAAAATAAATGTTCAAAATAACATAATTTTTGAGAGATTTAAAGAGGCGTTTTATCATACCTACTGCAGGAATTTAAGTGAGAGAATGTGAAAATTACGTCAATAGGACTTCATTTATCTCATAAAACGGGAGTAAGAAAAGTTTGCGGCGAAAGTGTTTAAAAAATAGAAAGAACCTAAGGCGGGTTGCTTCGAAAATTCGATCATTTGGTCATACTCCTTTAAACGATCATTACATCACAGAATTTTCCGTTATTGGTCCCCTGCTCAGAATATCAACAAATAATAAATTACTCTCACTAGTCATAATATAATTAAAAGTATCTAAATATAATAAACCAAAAACGCTGCAAATTATTACAAGAACAAGAAGGTTTATTATTTACCTGTATAGATGTCCCTTCTGCGTAGATCACTATTTTCTGTGGTCAACACCCTCGAGCTCACCCCAGGAAAGCCCTACATCGAGTACAGGAGCCGGCCTCAGAAATAAAGGTTCATGCGCGGGATTCAGTAATTCAATCGTTAATTATTTTGTAGTTAATAATGAAGCATAAGACAAATAATAAACCATTGTGTAATAATTTACCTGTATAGGTGCCCCTTCTACGTAGAGATAGCATAATAAAATGTTGCGTAATGATTTACGTTGTGCAATAATTTACCCAATAGTACTTCAACGTTTGTTCAAAATGCAAAAGTACCTATCAATAAAATCCGGGAGATCCATCATTTTTCAAATGAAATGATATCACAGAACAACCAACTCGACTTCATACAGCCATCCGTGATTATAATCAGGTGCTCCCTAGCAATGATATCTGGGCCGCATTTATACCGTTTTATTCACGATCATGTTGACGAAGCCTTTCGGTGCAAACGAACAGCTGGTCGTACAATGTTCCGGGTGGTCTCAAAAAATTCGTTAGTTGAAGAACAATATTAGTAAAAAAAACCATACCCCTCTATTGAAAGTTTTCGAGCTACGACGTTCTAAAAATTTCAACCCCTATTTTTCACCCCTTAGAGATGACAGTAATGCCGAGCTTCGAGGACCAACTAGACCCAAAACGGGACCTAGAAACCGAATTTCATTAATTTTGGTTCATGGTAACTAAGGAAAGTGCTAAGTACGGCGTACGGTACAGACAGAAATTTTTTTTATTGCATTTTCGGATTCTACATACCTTGAAACGTAAACCATCACATTGGGGGGGGGGGGGGGGGGGGGTGTTAAAATGTGGTTCTTGATGCTTGATTCCAAAGGTTCATTAATGGAAATAATAAACCAAAATCGCTTCCGGTAAAAGAAATTGCATAAATTCTTCGATATTTTTTCAATAAATACACAAGTCGAAAAGCTTGGATACTTTCTTAGCATCCTTATATTATGGACTGATTCCTCTATTTTGGATAAAATTTCTCTATTTTGGCCCCAAGTACCTGCATAGTTTAATAAAATTCACATTTGTTATATACTGACAAATTATTGTTTCAAATGAACCAACTTCAAACAAATAATTTATGTAGAAATTAGAAAAACAGGAATTTAAAATACGCAGTTAGTAATCGAAGCCACGTACATCGCTATCTGGACCAATGCCTTAACCTTGTCAGCCAATGAGGACCTTGAAGGAAAATGCGAGGAACTGAGTCAACATCCCGGAGGTACAATATTGCTCTGCATTTTATTATATTTTAAGAAACGGCCTCAAGCATTATCACTCAACAATTTGCGCCTTTCAAGTCGAATATGAAGATCTTTATGTGGACTGTAACCTGTTTTGAAAGCTCCCTACCGGAATAAAATAGACCAAATTTTATATTACTTGGATAACTGGATCAAGGGTAGAAAATGTGATCATCTAGTGTGATCATCTAATAATAGGTACCTTTATTTTTCGAAGTAACGCTATAACCTCACAGTGTTACAGTAAGGTTAATTCCAAAACAATTCCCCTTTTTTAAATCCATATGTATGCGTTCGCATTCAGTTGGTTTATAAATACTTACATGAGTAAATACAAAGTTTGAGAAGGGTATATAAACTGGTTATAGAAATTTGTGTTAAACTCATGCTGACGCATGACTTTCACTAGGATTTATTTGTTCTAAGCAATTTTGAACTTGTAGGATCATCACCAGAAAACGATAATTTTCGTGCCGAATTATACTTCAGCCGGAATCATGATGCTGAAGTATCTTTTGTGACATGTTCAAGTGAAGATGTAGTATCTTTAGTTTGCAAGGTGTTTAACGCTTTCAAACCCTCAAGAAAGTCAAACACCTCGCAAACTAAAGAAACTCCATCTTCACTTGAAGATGTCACAAAAGATACTTCAGCATCAAGATTCCGGCTGAAGTATAAACCGACACGAAAATTCTCGTTTTCTAGTGATGATCCTAGAAGTGACAAAAGTTCAAAATTGCTTAGAACAAATAAATTCTTGAGGGTTTGAAAGCGTCAGCCGCATTTGAATTAGATTTTGGAGAATGAGCTGTTTTGATAGGTGACGCTGCAATCGAGATAGTTGAGGATGCATGTTGAGGTGGAGAAGTAGATTTTCTGGGCGATTTCGGAATCACAACTGACTGTCGAGGTAGCTGTGTCCCATCAGAAGACACTCGTTCCCAGGGTAGATATGGGATTCTGTGACTTTGCATATGCATCTTGTTGTTTTGGAGTGTCCTTTATATGAGAACTCATAAAGGGCCAAAATAAAGTGTCTCTTGCTCGTCGAAGTGATGCATTTTGTCCAAGGTGACGTAAGTGAATTTTGCGAATAAACTGAGATCTGTAACAGTGTGGCTGTTCTCGATACATTTTTTCTTCCGGTGGAGACGGGACCGGTGAGCGGAAGCCTAATCGATATCCCTTCTTAACCGGTGATAATCTCGCTGGTCTAGAAGGGGGACTCTCGAGGGTCCACCCCCACTGTCACACTCTGTCACATGGTAGCAGAGTAGTTCGGTAGTATGAGCTGAGCACTTCACCATACTCCATCCACTTTTTGTGGGCTTACCATAAGAATAAGCCCAAAGGTTTCACAGAAGAATTCCTTTACTAACAACCTGTCCCTTTGATAATACATACATACATCTATTGGCTTCCCCACCACCTTTTCCCCCTTAGGGTGACAGCATAATTAAAATATACTGAGCTCATCAGAAGGCGATTGATGCCGTGTCCCAATTGACAAGTCCCAATAGTTGTTCCATCCTACGATGGAGGATGATCACCAAGAGGTTGCCCAGATGACCACAATTCACTGGGCAACCACCTCTGACAACATTATCCAGCTATAGTCATATGTAGGAGCTTTGTTCTCCACCAGTAAATATTACTGAGGAAGTATCATTACGATGGAGGTTAGTCACCTTGAAGTTGTTCAGATGTCGTTTCCTGAACCAGAACTTCATACTACTTTTAATTCCCCTTTTTCCCTCTAATACTTCTGCTACCCAGAAGTATGTCATGTGGAGAGGATTGTAACAGTATGGCTGTTCTCAATACATTTTTTCTTCCGGTGGAGACGGGATCGGTGAGCGGAAGCCAAAGTGATATCCCTTCCTAACCGGTGATAATCTCGCTGGTCTAGAAGGGGGGACTCTCGAGCGTCCAACCCCACTGTCACAGATCTTAGAGCTACGACGACTATCCGATCACCTTTATAGATTATTCCTCCATCTTGGATGCATAGTTCATCGCGGAAATCCGAATAAACCTGTAGACATGAAGGCAAACGCTCCTTGTGAGGCCAAAAATCTTTGATAACAGACGCAAGTAGAGGGCAAAACATCATCTTTTGCGGTTTCTCTCTTCACCTTTTCCAGGCTTTCTTGAAGAATATTAACGTTGTCCGAAACCTTGATAGATACTAGTTCATCGTTGATAGGGTAAATTCTATAAACTTCTTCAAGACATGGATCTTCGGTCGTCTTCAGCTGCAATCTAGAGAGATCATCTGTGGTGTACACTTCCGATCCCTTACGTGATATACAGGTTGAACCTTTGCAAAGTCACATGTTCACATGTGACCTGTGGTCGGTTTGTACTGTGATTTTCTTGCACCCAATGATGAATCCAGGATACCTAGAGCAGGCAAAAACACCGCTTAGGCATTTTTTCTCAATTTGTGCATAGCTCTGTTCTGTACCGGTTAAACTTCTAGAAGCATATGCGACTGGGCGACCTGATCAGAGCATCACACAACCTAGACCTTTTTGTGAAGCATCTGATTGAATTACAATAGGCTTCTGTGGACCAAAGTCAGCTAGTACTGGGGCTTTTATTATGCTCTCCTTTACTGAATCGACTGCATTTTTTTGAGGTTCTCCCCACTGCCACTCACTACATTTCTTGTTTAGTTGTCGAAAGGGCTCGCATAGAGCTGAAAGATGGGGAACGAATTTGGACATGTAAATTGCAAGTCCAATAAAACTCTTTAGTTCAATGACGTCAGATGGATACTTCATATTCTTGATGGCTTACACTTGCTGGATCCGGACACAGACCATCTTTTCCAAGACCCATATATACTTTCTCAAATTACTTTTCTCGCAGCACGCAGACATACCTGTCACCATGTTTTGAAAGCTCCTTATCGGAATAAGATAGACCAAATTGTATACTACTTGGATAACTGGGAACAACGATAGACAATGTGATCATCTAGCTTGAGCTTTGTAATAATATGTACCTTTATTTTTCAAAGTAACGCTATAACCTCACAGTGTTACAGTAACGTTAATTCCCAAACAGTACCCTTTATTTAATCACTGCAGACAGCTAAAAAAAATCTGCATTTTTCTGATGACCTAATTTCAACAGATTAACTTTCCGGATGCAAAAAGCCACTATTACTGGTAATTAAGAAAATGATTTACTGCTGTAATTTATTGTTGGAAACAACGTATACGCGAGACAGAACAGGCTGGGGGAACAATAATGAAAAATTTCCAGACATCCAGCATGACCAATGACCATGTAGAAAAAATTTTACAGTTAACACTTGCAGCTATTTATTCCGTTTTTAGCGTTTTTGACTCCAAAAACTGGAATTCGACTTTTTCAGAGAAGAAATGTTTTTGACCACTGAACTAGTCCTTTTCTTACCTGATAACCCTTGTGAAATTGTTTCAATTTTTTGAGATTCAGTCACTACGAACTGAGACGTACACAGTATACACTTATGAAATCCAGGGATGGGTTCAAACTTTTCTGAAATGGAAAAGAATTGAATTAAAACTTTTTCAAGTACTCATGTACCTAACTACTGAACATTTTGGACCCACCGGAATGGCTTATTTTCTTTGAAAACTCACTGAAAGGTCCAGAGCATCTTCACCTGAACGTGGAAGTAACACTTGAATGAACAAGATCCTCTTCCAAAGGCATCGCAACGGCCCTCAGGTATTTACGAGTTGGGTACCTACATTACCCAGGACATCCATTCCAAACGTTTAGCCGAATGACAGAACAAGGAACATTAAACTGGAGGAAACTACTGAATGTTAATGTCAATAAAAGAGAGAAAGGAAATAAAACAAGAAGGCGAAGGGGTTGGCAACAGATCGGAGTCGCCGAGCAAGTTTTCCATCTCCCTCTCCCACAGTCCTGGGGGTTTCCAGCAAAAAGTTTTATCAAAAGAGAACAACAGAAGGAACATCTGGGGACTGTCCTCTTTGCATCCCCTTCTCCGGCGGTTGTCCCGGGGTCGCGGTACTAACGAAATAGCGGGGAAACAAAACTTGGAGATTCTCCCTGAGGGGATTCTTCTGCAGGCTCTCGAGCAGCTCGCGCTCCGGCCGAGAACAAACGAGACAACGGACGACGAAGGGTCCTGGGGAGCTGGAAGAGGCTCTTTTTAATGAGGGAACCCAGTTGTGGTAATCTGAAACGAGGCTGAGAGGAAGAAGAGTAAAAAAAAGTGCTTGTCTTGCAGCATGACCATCAGAGCAAATGTTTAAATACTTTTGGTTATTTTTCTATACAATTATTAGCAATTTTGACCCCGAAAACTCGAATTTGATCAACTTTTTTCCCAAGAGATATATTTGATCACTGAAACTGTCTTTTCAGGTCTTCAGTTACCATTCTATCTACACCACTTCAAAAACTGTTTCAAAAATACATCTGCCTAAAAATTTGGGAGCCGTTGCAAAAGCGTGTGCCTTCTTTGAAAAGTTCTTAAGGTTTCAGTTATGCAGCAAGGTTATATGAGCGAATTTTCGAAGTAATTTACCTACTATCGATCAACATCCCCCATGGTTATGTCCACGAATTCAAAACCACAGATCTATTATAGCAATTTAAAATCAATTAATTTGTCTCGAGTCATCATCATGATACAGATTCGATGAATTTGGGGACTTTCAGCTATTTTTGACGTTTTAAAACATATATACACGTCAAAAAATCACATATTTCATTTTGTAAGTTTATTTATTTATTGGCATTAACATTGAGTTATACAGCCACAGGATTACATCGGGTGCATTATCGAAAAACTACCTTGAAAACGCTGGGAATTCTTCCACTGCGGTTTGTTACCTATTTTCATTGTAGGTAACTCTTATGTTTAGGCGACTGTTCTGTACGCAATACCCTTGAAATTCCCATTGCTGTACAAAAAAATTGTAAAACAAAATAGGCATTAATGAGGAGAAAAATATCTAGGGCATGTGCGGGTTTGTCCCACATAAAATTAATCAAAAACCTATTGCAAATCCGTCTGCGCCTGTGCCTAATTTCCCCTGAAACTCCCACACTGAATGTAGGGGGTTGTTGGCATAGCCCTCTGATGGGTTCATGAATGTCCCAACTAAGAGCCAGATCATCCACGAACTGCAGTCGATCCAAATAAATCTAATGGGTACAGGGCACCAAGTTACCTACTGCCTGCATCATCAAGTTAGGGTTTTTATAACGAGGTACACTATCAAATAAATCATCTAGAATAACATCATTGGGTTGAGCTCGAATCTCTGAATCGCACGATTTTATAAACACGTGAGTGATTTGAATTTACCGGTCCCAATCACTGATAACTGGGCTGGAGTTATACCGCTTGCGCTCACGTTTTTGTTTCGTTTTGACGATTCAAACATCAGGGCCTTTCTGTGAATGCTTTGGATGATCAAATCCGATCCTGAAAATTGGACTTTTTTAAAAATTTAAAACAAATAAGATTTAAACAAAAAATTTGAATAAAATATTAAATGTAAAAATACAATAAAAACACAACCCTTCCACTGCGAATTTACGAGCTTTAGCGTTTTGAAAATCGCATTCCCCATTTTTCACCCTTTGGCGATGACGCAGAGCTTCGTTGAATAGCTACCCCTGGACAGACCTGCACGCCGAATTTCGTTAGTTATGACGGACGGATTATTTAATTCGGTTTTTGGATTCTACGTACCTGAACATAAATGGTCAAAATTGAAGGAGGTTAAAAAAATATTTCTGTTCGATTCCAGAGGTTCATCATTGACAATAATAATCCAAAACGAGGCGAAACCATGAAAGTTTAACCCGTGGTGTTAACTTAAATAAGTGCTAGATTAAATATTACCTATTGATCTGATCACTAGGAAGTTCATAATGTGACCAACTGGGACCCAACAAACATGATCCTCGATTTTCTTAAGATCAACCAGTCAAAATTGATAATTTCAAAGATCCAGATCCAGTAAGATTCCTGAAAATTTCAACAAAATCGGTCGAGTAATTTCGAAGTTACGAAAGAATTAGAATTTATCAAGAAGCTACAGCCTGATTTTAATTACATCCTTTTAAAGCACTCTACACACCACACAACTATCATACCCCTGAAAATTCAATTAGCTTCGATTTGTCAATGGGATATTGTGGTAAAAAATATATATGTCATCGGCAAAGTGTGAAATAAGGCATTGTATACAATGCCTTATTTCACGCTTTGCCGGTAATATATATATACAGTATACTGACAAGTTACCAAATTGATTTCTTGATTCTTACATCCTCCCAAATGGACCCCAAAGCTTATTCTGCACACTCTTGCTCCTGAATAGCCACGAAGCCGAGTAACTAAGACTACAGGTACTCAGAAACAGACTGCTCGGGTAATTCTAGGCCACAAATCTCCAAAATGGCACCCAAAGCTCGGGCTCCTGGACGGTCCTTAGAGCTGACGCTGCTTACTCAAATTGCATTATTACCTATATGATTCGACTCAAAATTTGTTCAAATAACGAATTTATTGAAACAAAAAATCACGAAATATTAATTCAGAGGATTTAGTTCAACAACGCCCCCCCCCCCCCCGGGTGACTGTATGTAAAAATGAATACCTAGGTACCTACTAGTTATTAGGTTAGAGTAATTACAGGACGGTAATTCATATTAGTAGGTACCTACCTATATTATATTGTATTAGGTGTGGGCAAATAATTACTGAACAGCATAAAATAAAAAACTACAAATAATAACAATCACCTGGGTAGATACCCTACTATTCATACGGTATGTCAACAACAGTGGTAGGTCACATAAATTTTGAAGGGTAATCGTGTGCATGAAGCTTGTCTACATACTACTTTCATACCTACACAGATCGATTAATATTTAAGAAGAGGCACTGAGTATGTAGGTAATAGATTAGTATGATAATAAGGGCAGAGTACGTCTACCATCTACCAACTTGAAGGATTCTTCTCCAAGCTCCAAGCTCACGAGATGTAACTTTTTAGAAAGATATGGGGGGGGGGGGGGGATTATATCGATCGTCTACGATTACAAGTTGAAACCATGGCATCCTTACAAAGTCAGAGATGAAAATAATTAAATTCGTACGTGGAAATCTCTAGAAAAACGCATTTGGACCCTAATCACAGCTGCACTGATAACTATTGATAGTGTTATCACATTTTTCTAAAAACATGCATTATTAAGAAACGTCAAGTGCGATCGATAGTTTTTTCGAAGTAGTCATACAACAATGAACAATACAATCGTAGCAGGAAGGCGCGATCTTTGAAACCGGAGAATTGCACCAAGACGATTAAATGGGTCGATTAAATTAATAATAGATGTAGAACTGTAATAAGAAATCGGTTGTTTTTCTCGTAAGGAGACAACCCGAATCGATTTATGATCAAATCAGACGCAATCAACGTGTTTATTTCTGCTTAAATGTTAAGTGGATTCAAGATGACACTTACCTCAAGTCCAAAGAAACCATGACAGGAATCTCCGAGGGCGAAATATTACGTCAAAATGAACATGCCTAAACGAAAATGTCAACGTTAGCTAAAGTTCTTCGACTCTTTTAACCTCTACGCACACCCGATGGGACTCCGTCTGTTATACAAACTGACGGTCGACTCCGCGGATCCTGACGAATCCCCTCGACGGATCTTTGAGGTCTTTACGACAATCAAAACGGTGTTTCAAGTTTCAACAAAGTTTTGGATGAAATCGAACAACGGGGGTACACAATACGATCGCCATTTTGACCCTGATCCGGGGAAGGAAGGCTTTTCTGCTCATGCGGGCTGGCTCCGTCCACATCTACCAACCTGAGTCACCCGGGTCGCCTAAAAATCCCTCTCCTTCAGTACAAACTTACGTACATTTTTCCCTGTTTGGAGCAGACGGTCGGGATTTAACCAATTTGAACCGCTTCCTCTTGTCGTTTCAGTACTTGTGTTCAATGAACTGAAATTAAATAAATAAGGGGCATGGTTGCCCCCATCTCCAAGGCAGAAAAAATACCTATCCGAAAGTCCACCTCTACCTCTAAGTACCCTACTTCATGGTAAGTTAGCAGGCCTCAACACAAATTTCGAAAAAGCCTACAAAAAATAAAGATTTAAAAAAATCTTGGATACCTTCACAAGACAGGTAAGCAGAATCTTAAGTAAATTAATCGCCGGACGATAAAGCCAAAGATTTTTTCCCAATAAAATTTGTACTTGCAACTTACCTATTGACTTTATTGGTTGACCCATCTATCTCGGCAGATAGGTACTTACTTCACTTTTTTGGGCTAGATAAGTCTCTGTAATAAATTATCCTTGTTGGGCATGGAGATAAAATTGTAAGGGTAGAGGTACCCCAACTACATCCATGTTGAGGTACCACTTCTCCAGCACAGTACAATCCAGTGGTACAATCATCACTAGGAATATGGGATTTTTCCTGTTTTCCCAATTGTGAACTTTCCCCTACGTTCTTTTCGGCCCCCAGCTGCTTTCAGGGGAAAGTCCTCCTGAAAACCTCGCCGCCCCTTTCCACTATTCGTCCTTGACAACCTTATCCTAGCTCCCGTCTTGAATATTTTCATTTCAAATTTCACGTTTTCTCCCGAGAAAAAGAGACGACACAACTCCGTATTTTAACTCCCGGAAATTTCAATTTATATGCATTTCCCGTTTTCATTTTCCTACATTTCCCCTTGCCACTCCCGTTTTACGTTGTCACGAGGTTTCTTCATTTTATTTGAACTTCCCCTCCAAAAACCACCCTCTCTTTACCCTATAAACCCAGATCCAACCCCATTCCGCCCTTGTTTCAAGGTTGACATTGACGCACACGGAATTTCCCCCTTCGCTTGCCACAGTTCCCGTTGATAAGTTTTCGTTTTGATCCACACTCGAGGATCACCAATTGATTCAATGGCGTATAAAATTATAGACGTTCATAGAAGGGTTTACTTCAATACCACGTACCTTGATGTCCCTCGGATAGGCAAGGTTGGCACCAGCGCGAATCGAGAGGTCCACTGAAATGCTCCTCGTCTTCAGCCTGGAGCGCTTAATTCAATCAATCGATTGGATCTCACGAAAGGGAGCGAAGTCTACAAGGAATTTGAATCTGTTACCGCTTTATCTCTTCGTGAACTATACTGAAACATCACTTACCTATCACCAAAACGCCATTAAAACCATAGGTTGCCGATAATCCAATGGTCAGCACACATCTTGACAATGTCTCAACAAAACACGAGTCGTCTCTAACCCAGGTCCCCGTCTGGCTGTCCCTTCCCAGTGGATACGATGAAATGATCGATGTTTGATTACATAATGATTGTTAGTAACTTGCCACTAAAATACAGAATATAACAAGTACCTAGGCACTTACCCACCTCAGCTTTTTGGATGCCCAGGTACTTACCTACCTCAGCTTGTTTGGTGTCCAAACATTCAAACTTCAGCGCCTTCAATCAATTTCAAAAGCATTTATTGCGAAAACCGAAAAGGCCCATTAAATATAAAAATTCCACTTTTCCACGTAGTTTTCGATTTAAAAAAAAAACAGTGGTCGGTAGGTCTTACCTACAGCCGTCGTCAGCAAAACATGGCGACCTCCTCCGCTGTGGCAAAATTTTCGAGGCGACAGGTCACTAAAGTGCACAAAAGGCTCACCCTGCGCGCTAAACCCGTGAGCAGTATTTTTATATTGTACGCCACGACGGAACCGTGTTCCTACGTACATCGGAAAACAAGTACCAAACTTCAAAAATCCATAAATGAACAACCGACATCATACAGAGCCGGTGGGTAAACCTCAGTGCTCAGACTAGAACTCCAGTCAACACAAAATTGGTTGTTTCGAGCGAGGCATATTTGACACTATTTTAAGAATGCACGTGGATCACAAAACATACCAAATACAAGTAACCTAATACATGCAATGCAATGAAACCTCCATTAGTGGACTCTCCCAATAGTGGACACGTCAGAATTGCGTATGAAGTACTTGATGCATTTTCTCCCTCTGAATAATTACATGGACAGTCGAAAGTGGTCCCTTCAGGCATTTATTACCCCTCAGGGTCTCTATTTTGTTTCCTCATATTTTTAAATTCGTTCCACCAGGCGGTAGATGAGTAAATGGATCACAGTTCTATTTGGCCTTATGCGATCACCAATCACCATTTATTTTCACGAACATGTTATGTAAGAAGTACACATAGGTATTGTGTCAATGTGCAATCCAATTAATAAGTCAGTTTTTTATAGGTACCTACATAATTTACATCAAATAAATATTGCAGTTCACATTATTTATTTGCCTACATGATTGTAATCTATCTATCCCTCTTATTGGTGGACACCTCTCAACAGTGGACGAATTATTTATCGGTCCTCACACCATTCTCGGAGGTTTTACAGTATTATTTATTAATACCTACTTGAACTCTCCTCGTGCACAGAATGACAGGAAAGTCCGATTCAGCTGTACGCCTCGACAGTACACGCTAAAACTCCATCAACATTGGCCTAGAAACCCAAAATAAACCAATATCAACACTGAAAACCCCGATTACAGTTACTTGTTGTTGTGTGAGCAAAGAATCCCTTCAAGTACCTACAGTGGAAAACCAATTTTTTCCAAATATGAATGTCCGAGCAAATAGGAATGAATAATCCATGAAAAACCAGCACCACTCATTTTATTCAGAACAAAATAGGGACAAACAAAACATCTGCGTTTTTTCAACGCAAAATAAATTAGCGTGAGCAAAATAATATCACAACAGCTAGAAAACTAAAATAAATTAAGTGAAATAATTAACATAGCAGGCACGTAATCTTTAAAAAGCTGTCGGATTGTAAAACTCCCATTTCGAGGAATAGTAAATTAGCGCTTAGTAGTGTAGAACATAAATAAATAGATAAAGTATTGCCGTTTTCCTGGAAATTATTAGGTTTTGTACAATTAGACTCTATACAATACAGGCACTGGTAAGATCTACAATATTTAGCTTAAGAGGATCATCGAATTATCTTGAGTGCAATGACTAATAATATAATACTCTTGATTTTAAAAACGCAGGTGAACGATGTTCGTCAATTACGCAGCTGTGAGCTCTGGGGCGGGCTTCTGCTTTGTGCCAGAGATGAGTTGTTTCAACTCTGAAATAGCCTTGGCCGGGTTCAATCCCTAGAAAATAAACGAGAATGTTACGGCAAATGTTTATGATCAACTCACCAATCAAATTGGCTCTTCGTGTTCTGTTCAGTTTGCTATATGAACAAAACAACAGCGAACATATCACAACCCTTCCTTTTATTAGGAAGTTTCTCAGTAGTGATACTTCCTCATTTGATCTGTTCCGAAGAAGAAAACACTCGGCCGATAATGAAAAAACCACATTCAAATCCATTTCAGACCATCTTGAATCAAAATCCGTGAAAAAAATCCATATGTGTATTAACAACAGGTGTACGTGACAAAATCTTTTGTGGGCTGCCCAGGCCGCAATTCTCAGCCGATTTGCGAGGTTTTTTTTCCTGGCTGTGCCCTACTTACGCCGCCGGAATTGCGAAATTTACTTCCAGATGGAGGGAAGGGGGGAGGGTATGCTGAAAAAAACGTGGATTTTTCGGTTAAATCTTGTGTGCGCTGCCACGGGTTTAATTCTCAACTGTCACTCGGTTTTTTGTTGTTGTTTGACGCAGAAATCTGTCTAGTTGTGCACTACGTCGCCGGAATTCCGAAATTTATTTCTACAGGGCGGAAGCCCCCCCACCACTCTTCCAATGAAAACCACTGAAACAATGAAAAACGTTGGTTTTTGACAATATCTTGTGTGTGCTGCCCAGGGCTTAATTCCCAACCGATTTACGTGTATTTTTTTCGACGCAGAATTCAGTCTAGTTGTGCACTACGTCGCCGGAATTTCGAAATTTATTTGAAATGTGGCGGGGGGGGGGGGGGAAGAACGCTGGATTAGCATTATCTATACCCCACCACAAGGGACGTCCACTGTAATGCATGCATTACTCTGTTACGAGCCAGTTCGACCTGTTCAGTCTGCCATAGCACCTTGTACGCGATTCACTCTCCCATTATACCATTGTTATTCATCTAGTAACCCAATAAAATTAATATTGTAGAGTTCTATGTGCGGGACGTATGAGCATCATCCTTCTCAACCTGTACAGTAAATCAATGCGTGGAACATAAAAGCTCTACGGGATTTTTTTAAATAAATAGCTCGGGGGATTTCATGAAGGGGCTGTAGCAGCTCCCACCCACTGCGAACTGTAAGATCTATTGTGGCCTTCTTCCCTTCTGTGTAAGGTTTGTCAAATACCCTCCCTCCCCACTGTTTAAAAAAGCATAGGTATGCCACCCTAGGAATGCTGTTTGGTATGCCACCCTAGGAATGCTGTTTGGGTTAATCACATTTCCAAGAATATTAAGTCTACAATGGTTCTGCATCCCCAGTTTCCATTTCACACAACCGACAGATGTCCGATGTCAGCTTGTCCATTAGGTGGCAGCAAAGTGAGCAGTGGTCCCTTTTCCAGGCCCACCGGTATTCTAACATCCTTTTTGGGAAGAGAGATTAATCTGGCTGCTCGTTTTTTCGAGAATACCATATTGGCCTGTCCAGGCCTGGGAGTTTTTGCCAGGGTTTCTTTTAATCAGTGGCTTCCCACTATCCACGTCCCCTTAAGGATAGACGTGGGACCACGACTCGAGGGGATCAAGAGCCCCGAGAGTAGCCCACTCTCCCTTCCCCATGCTCCCGTAATGCTCGGGCTGTGCATGCGCAGTGAGGATAAAGTGTTAGCCTCGGAGTCACCTTCTCTGACCTGCGACCAGTCTGGTATCTGGGTGTGATGCGAAGTCAGGCGACTAGAATCTTGCACTCACCAAAACTGGTACCACGGGTGGGGGGGAGCCCCAGGCAACAGGCACGTTGCTTAAGTAAAGTGCCACCTGCCTACCACCCCCCCCCCCCCCGGAGAGGTAGGATTCGTGGTGGTCGTGGTTGTTACCCAAGCACTGGAGCTGATCCGGATGTGGTGAGGAGGCGCCCTCCTGATGGACTGTGGGGATTCATTGGGTAGGCGCCGGCATGTGAGTTTTGTGGGAAACCAAAAACTCGGGAACCAACCTGCTAAGTTGGTAGAGTGAGCTAGAACACTCGCCTCTACTTGTAGGTGTAACAGGAACTTGGGCACATCCAAGGACTCCTACTGAGAGTGAGTCACCTCCTAGGAGGGCTTCCCTGTCTGCTTGCAGCAGGGGGGAGATCGCAAGCCTCAAGCTGGGTTCTCCTTTACACACTGGACATATCTACGTCCCCTTCCTACTGTAAAATGTAGGATTTTCGAGTGGCGGCATTCCAGAGATGTCTGCACTTTCATTCAATTTAATATTGTTCAGCAAAACTTCCTACTGGTTCATTAAATAAGCTGCAGGTAGCACAGCAAAAATATTGAATCTACTTCTAGGGACAAGGAGATTGGAAATGAAGATTCATCTATTCTAGACTTGATTCAAGCATGGCTGTAACGTTTTTTCGATTTCAGTAGGTACATCAATTTTCAGATCTATCGAAAATAAAACGTAGCCATTAAATGTATATGTTTTCAAAGACAAAAGTTTCGACTACGTTTTTCCTCATTCGAAATTCCCTCACTGGAAATTATCGAGGGAATCGAGAGTAAAACATAGTTACCACATGGCTGATGGAACCACTTATCATTGCCAACTCATTACCTGCCAGGTTAAAAGGAGTATAATAGGAAAAATTGATTATTTAGACGTGGTGGATGATGCAACAAGAAAACTCAGTTTCGATTGATTGCCAAGTTCCGTATTCTCTCATTTACACGAGAGATTAGGAGAAAGCAAAAATGACACCTAATCTAATTTTAGCACCACTCACAAATGCAGGTATCCGATCCTCCACTGCATATTGCGAAGCAGCAAGTTTGGTTGAATTCAGATTGTGTACTATTCGGATTAAACACAAATTTGAATACAATCGCCGGAAAAATGAGCCCTTAGGAAACCATTTTCGATTTGGGGGATTACGGACATTGGCCAGATAAGGTACCAAAACATTGCATCTCCAACACCACAATTATCTGGGGATTGACAAGCATTCAACGTGGCCAGTGGGGCAACATAAAAATAGGGATGAAAAGGTCTGTCCTCTAGTTTACTGAAAATGAGCATCCTACCTCAACTGTCAACTGATGATTACAATAATAATCCTTCGTTGGAAAATGGGTTACGTAGAGACATTGCTATTCAGCAGAGAAAATGTAAAACCGCAATGAGGAGAGTAGAAAACTGGCACAATGAAACAGCATTTTTGGTTTATTATTTTCTGAATAATACATCCATGTATTCGGTTCGGAAAAGTTTTTTGGAACACCCACTCAAAATATTCTCTTTTACGCTTCAAGGTGTGTAGATTCCAATATGCAATGTGTTAGGTATGCAAAAGTATTAGGTATTTTTGATTATTCAGGTATTTTTTATTATTAGGTTTTTTGATTATATTATTGAGTATTACTGAGATATTATTGAGCACTAGGTATTTTTGATTACTAAGGTGTGTAGATTCCAATATGCAATGTATTAGGTATTGCAAAAGTATTAGGTATTTTTGAGGTATTAGCTTATGCAAAAATTGAGATTTTAGTGAACTTGGGCTTGTGAGGTATCAAAACTGAATATGAATTTCTGTGTCAAAAACCTATGAAAATGGCTGGAATCACCAGAAATTTGTATAACAACACAAGTGGTATTAACAGGTGAATGAAGACTAATTAATGACAATTCAACTTACACAAAATAATCTGTCATTAATAGCAACCTAACATTTAAGTTTAAAACAGTCAAATTAGCTTTGAGGGTCTCTTCACTGAGGTTCAAATCGTGCCGTATTCAGTCGAGAATAATAAACCCATGTGACAAGGACTTTGCAGCGTTTCTATACCGTGAACATGGACAGCTGGTGAGACTACGGAGCATATAAGTGAAATCGTTGCAATTCTTTGGCGTTTTAACGACAACCTTAGTGCTTCTCAAGTTACCACATTCTTGAAACTTGTTAACACAGGCATTCCTATGCTAACCAATGTCATCCACCCTCTTCAACCTTCTCATTTATGGTTGACCAAAATCGTCTGGAAATCACAATATACCTTAGGACATGTTTTGGTGCAGTTGAGGATTGTGTGACACCGGAAAACCGAGAAAGGGTCCTTCAACCTGTCCAGTCTCTCCTGAGTCAATTCGTCCCGGGAGTCAATGACCCAGCGGTAGGCCTGCATCAGCACAGCTGGACCGAGGTATTTGTCACCGTTCCACCAGTACGACGGGCACGAAGTGCTGCAGCAAGCGCACAAGATGCACTCGTACAGACCATCCTAAAGCAAAAGAACCATATAATCAAATAAATGTAAATTTAGCCTATCTAGTTATGCTAAAAACAATCAACATCGAGACCCTTACGGTTAATCTTGTTTAAGTTTTAGGAATCAGAGCTGGAATAGGCACCCTGGAGAATCAGCACGTCAGAAACATGACGCATACAACAAAACAACGGAGAATTTCGAAATCTAGAATAGACAATACCAAACACGTATTGTTAGGTGCATTTTTCACGACATAAGACCGGTAACTAGCAGGTGTTTGAATTGGCGGTGCCATTGTCAGTGATATGGCGCCACTCCTTAGACCGTGGTGGCACTAAACCCCTATATAATACTATAGAAAATGCGAATTCTGACGGCCATGCTGGCGCCAGGCGTCACTGTTAAGACGCCATAAAATATTCAGCGAATTCTGATTGAATGACAACATGTCAAGTTGCAAGACTCAAAATTAGGTATATATTTTCTGGCAATCAGCGGCACCATGATGCCGTCATGGCACAAAAATCTTTTAATTTTTGATGGTCCGATGAGCATGTATACCGATGAATATGTATACCCATAAACCCACAAGCCATGAGAGCCAAAATCAACGGTTTTTCGAATTTGTGGGGCCACTCCATGGTGCCCCTAAAAACCACATAGCATTATTATCCCGATGGTTCGGAGTATACCCTCAACGTTTCAATAAAATGTTCACAAAAGGCTTGATCATAAGGTCGTTTTTCGCTGAACAACATAGACTGTGATGAACGTCGCCGGAGTCTAATTACAAGATTTTTTTTGGCAAAAAGCCCCTCTCAAATCGCAGATATTTAGGACACAATGCACACAACAGCTGACTTGGCAAGCTTTTCGGTACGATGGCCCATCCAAGTTTCAACATTTTTATTCTACCTTTGGGATTCAGGGCCGCTAAAGGTTCTCACACACTATGCGGGAACATGACAAGAAACAGCCGCAGGACACAGGTCGTATTTTTTCGCTTCTGTGCAATTGAATGGAAATAAGCACACTAGGTGGGATGCGGGTGTCACGGCATGGGGTACGCACAGGACGGGTTACGATGTTCCCCCTCCACCTTCTTATGTTTACGTGTCCCCATGTTCACGCACGTCTTCCCCACGTTGACCCTCACACCCTTGCTAGAGACGAGGTGAGCATGGTAAGGTGTGGGGGAAAAACAGTTAGGAACGTCCTGCCTAGTGTGGGGTACAGGGGCAGGACGGGCAGCAGCATCCCGTGTCCTGTCCCTGCATAGTGTGAGAGAACCTTAAAGCTGCCAATGAGTTTTGACGTTGAGCTCACTTAACAGAGTAGGTGCTTCGTCATACAGGCCTACTTTTATAATTAGAATTGGTGAACATTTTCCTGAGTCTATCTTATCAACTTACTATTCACGAATCTAGCCAAGTTTCCCCCAAGGCGTTTCGCCTCCACTTATGTCGTTTCAAGTTTTTCACTGATTGGAGTTCACACTATAATTCGAAGTTTTTTCTTTCAACCAATGGTATGTACCTAAGTACAACATAACATGATGTATGCATGTAGTTAGATTCCAAGCAGTAACCTATGTTGTCTGCATCCATTCTTTCTTTGAAACTTCAAGAATTTAATGAATTCTTTTATTTAAAGAATTCAATAAACTTAAAGAATTATTTTATTTAATGAATTAAAAAATACATGTGTATATTATGTAGTATTATAGCTTTCGAATAGTTTAAGTAGGTTAACAGATAACCTACTTAAAGCCTACATTAAATAAAATATTTTTCAAAATTCGAACTACTCAATCAATCAAACTCTCAGCATAATTCGATTTTTTTTTTCAAGGTCCCTTGCGTTTCAAATAATCGAGAGTCGACTGTAAATATACAGTGATGGCATAACAGGAGTCTTCCGTCATAACAGGAAGAATAATTCCTCCAAATGTCGGAAAGTTGAAGGTGAGCGACTTCAAGAGTTATCAAAGGCGGAAGGAAGATTTGCAAGCGTATTGCAGTCCTCCGCCAAGATAGCGATCAGTGCCTTGAAAGTAAATCAATCGAGCAAGGTGTCAAAATTTGCCAATTTTTACGTCGCTATGCATTATCATTACAGAAACCTATGTTTTAATATAAGGCATCATAAGCTTCAGCTTCAAGGTAGACTAAATTCATTATGAATCACTGCAATAGAAAGAAGCATCCTCCTCAACTCAGAAAATGGGGTTAGTAGATTTGCACGCATGTTGCAATCTAACTATCACTTATTGATCAGTAACCCGAAGGTGAAAAGTCGAATATGTTATGGGAAATAATTGCATATAGTTCATAATGGGATATAAATTAGGCTTTAGCTACGACGTACTGTACAGTGACGGAAATGATGAACTCAAATCATTATTATCATCAACAAGAACCGACACAAAGAAAAACGGAGTTATTGAAAAAATAGTCTATTTCCACTAATACACGGAAAAAAACACTGTTATACCGGTTTCACAAGATTACATGTGTGTAACATTGTGTGTTACTGACGATGGTTTGATCACCGAAACCGGTATAACAGTGTTTTTTGCGTTTTTCGTGTATTAGTGGAAATAGACTATTTTTTCAATAAATCCATTTTTCTTTGAAATGGGTTTCCACGATTTCTTCGCGAGTGATTTAGTTCGCAGAACCGACACAATTACCAATTTCTTTCGGTCCTCGACACTCTGCAAATTCTGCTTCGTGCCAGCAGGAGCGGCGTCCTTCCTCTGCAGATAAGGCTGGATGGAGGCGTACTGCTTGTAGAAGTTGCCCATGTCAGGCACGAGATCCTTGACCACGTACATGTGAGGCAACGGGTAGACTTTCGTTACTGCAGACGATGCATCAATTTTACTGTTGGTAAGAAATACATCTTTTTATAATAAGCCAATGTAACAACAACAAAAATTGGCTCCCTACAGTGAGTAGGTCTTGGAAGCCACTCCAAGTTTAGGTTCATAGTCTTAGTTCTACAGAAGTTAGTGAGATACGATTTTAAGATGACCAAAAAGGGTGTTCGACCAAAATTGTGTTGGGTAACCCTCCAAATCTATTATTTTTCGTGGTCACATCAAAATAACACTAAGGACATAATTATGCTCGATTATGGATATTTGAAAAAAACCATGAAAACTGACAATTCCACATCTACTTAATTTTCAG
This sequence comes from Leptopterna dolabrata, assembly GCA_954871275.1. NCBI lineage: Eukaryota > Metazoa > Arthropoda > Insecta > Hemiptera > Miridae > Leptopterna > Leptopterna dolabrata. The sequence goes on along the minus strand of OX940978.1, from coordinate 45,734,677 downwards.
TCTAAAAAATTCGTTCTTTCGCATACAAGCTCCATTTGGGCCCTAGTTGTGTCCAGAAACTTTGCAGCCCGATCGGAATATACCCAAGGGTGTTACGGGTGAAAAATGGGAGTAAAAATAGGGTTTTTTAGTAGCATTAGCTTGTGAGGCATCGTTTTGCATGTTTTTTTTTTTTTGGACGATAAGACCGAATATGAAGTCGATTTTCACCAGAGTGGAAAATTGAGGTTCTGAAGAAGTTTCAGCCTTAGATTTTGGACTAAAATCGTCATTCTTCCTCACACAGTTTGGATCCAAATTTTGGAAATATTTGGGTCCTAGTTGTGCTCCGAAGCTCGGTCGCCCGATCGGAATACACCCAGGGGGAAATGGGTGTCAAAAGAGGGGTTTTCGAAGGTTTTTGGAGGTTTTAGTGAACATGAGCTGCGAGAAGACCGAATATAAAGTTGATTTCTACCAAAGAGTGATGAACTGAAGTAATAACACTAGAAGTAGTATTAACAGGTGAATCAAAACAATTTAATGGCACTATCAATGCCCAAAGATAATTTATATTTTAAAAAAAAGGACCCTAATTCTTGTTTTTGAGAAACTATGAATGAACAGCCAACATTTCTGTAGGTATGTCCAATAGAATAATAAACCCATGTGACAAGGACTTTGCAGCGTTTTTGTATGGTTACCTATTTATTAACTATTATGAACCAAGTTTCATCAATCGCGATTTCGAGTTTTTGTCATATGCAAGCATCTAACAAGTAGGTCTATAATGCTGATCTCCTGACACGATAGCACTATTTTGCTTCCGAGTCTGCGAAGCAGCGGAAGCCTTGTGTTCACTTTCGTGAGCCAAAAAATTTTTGTCTTCAGAAATCAAAATTTCCACTTGCATTTTGCGTTTCAAAGCCTACTGAACAAATTTGGTTCCGTGTCTGTCGGTCTGTGAGTCTGTGAGTCTGTGAATCTGTGAGTCTGTGAGTCTGTCCGCATTTCCTTGTTACAGCTATAACTTCCACGATTTTGAATTGATTCAGCTCAAATTTTGAGGGATGGTGCGGATAAGGTCCCTTGAGGTCCCATACAAATTTCAACATGATTGATCCAGCGGTACGCCCTGCGCATGCGCTAACGTTAAATTCAACAAACACGCATAACTTTTACAATTTTGATTCAATTTCGCTCAAATTTTCAAGGGTTGTTTGGACAAGGCCTAGTGAGTTCCAGTATGAATTTCAGCATGATGGGACCCTCGGTGCGCTCTGCGCATGCGCTGGCGTGAAATAGATTCAATTTCCTTGTTACAGCCGTAGTAACCAAAGATTTCACCCAATTTCAATGTAATTCTCAGGGATTAAGCGGGTAGGGCCCATTGAGGTCCCATATAAATTTCAACATGATAGAGCCAGCGGTTCGCCCTGCGCATGCGCTCTGTCAGTCTGTCTGTCCTTCTATGCACGGCCAAACGGCTCGACGGATATCGACCAAATTTGGCACGAATATCCGGGAGGCTCCCAAGTTGTGCAACGTCGCATTTTCAATTCCCTGACCATAGCGGAACTATGGTCGACCATGGTCAACTCCTGAATGGCTTGACGGATATCGTCCAAATTTGGCACGAATATCCAGTAGGCTCCCAAGTTGTGCAACGTCGCATTTTTAATTCCCTGACCATAGCGGAACTATGGTCGACCATGGTCAACTCCTGAATGGCTTGATGGATATCGACCAAATTTGGCACGAATATCCAGTAGGCTCCCAAGTTGTGCAACGTCGCATTTTTAATTCCCTGACCATAGCGGAACTATGGTCGACCATGGTCAACTTCGTTAATTGAAATGGTAACCCCTATTTTTTATCGCGTATTCGTAATCTACGTGAAATTCTATCTACGATCGACCCTTCGGACTACCCCCGCGGTCGACCATAGCGCATCCATGGGCCCCTCCATGGTCGAATCCCGAATTGCTCAACGGATATCGACCAAATTTGGCACGAACATCCAGTAGGCTCCCAAGTTGTGCAACGTCGCATTTTTAATTCCCTGACCATAGCGGAACTATGGTCGACCATGGTCAACTTCGTTATTTGAAATGGTAACCCCTATTTTTTATCGCGTATTCGTAATCTACGTAAAATTCTATCTACGATCGACCCTTCGGACTACCCCCGCGGTCGACCATAGCGCATCCATGGGCCCCTCCATGGTCGAATCCCGAATTGCTCAACGGATATCGACCAAATTTGGCACGAATATCCAGTAGGCTCCCAAGTTGTGCAACGTCGCATTTTTAATTCCCTGACCATAGCGGAACTATGGTCGACCATGGTCAACTCCTGAATGGCTTGACGGATATCGACCAAATTTGGCACGAGTATCCAGTAGGCTCCCAAGTTGTGCAACGTCGCATTTTTAATTCCCTGACCATAGCGGAACTATGGTCGACCATGGTCAACTTCGTTAATTGAAATGGTAACCCCTATTTTTTATCGCGTATTCGTAATCTACGTGAAATTCTATCTACGATCGACCCTTCGGACTACCCCCGCGGTCGACCTTAGCGCATCCATGGGCCCCTCCATGGTCGAATCCCGAATTGCTCAACGGATATCGACCAAATTTGGCACGAATATCCAGTAGGCTCCCAAGTTGTGCAACGTCGCATTTTTAATTCCCTGACCATAGCGGAAATATGGTCGACCATGGTCAACTCCTGAATGGCTTGACGGATTTTGATAAAATTGGGCATAAATACCCGGTAGGCTATGGGATTTTTCCGTCGTTTGTTGGTTCCATGATACTGCGTACAGCGAATCTCGGATAGCGAGCGAAGCGAGCGGTCAGGCTAGTTATGTATAATGGACGTAATGTATTATGGAAGTCATGTTATGTATAATATGTATATTTCATGTAATGTTATGTAATGTTATGTTATGTAATGTAATGTTATGTAATATGTATATTTAACGTTATGTAATGTTATGTAATGTAATGTAATGTAATGTAATGTAATGTTATTTTGCTTCCGAGTCTGTTCTATTTTATAATGGGTCACTCTGATTGTGACGAGGAAGCTCCTGTGCCATCACCTTGGCAGTGTATTTTTCCTGTTCATTCAATCTGTAAGTACCGACAAAGGTGTATCTACCTCATGAGGATCTTGCTAGGTTGTTTAGAACAAACGTTGTTTTAGGCCACATACCTAACAATGTCAACGAGGAGACACGCTGCAAATGATACGCACTTGTTCATCTCTGCACCTACTCGAAGTGTAAGTACATGACGTCAAACACTGCATAGGTATTTACAAAGGCACAAAGGCAATCATTCAAATGAAAACCAACCAGTAACGCCCATTTTACTAGATAAGCGTCTTTTGGTTGACAATAAATACCAATGCCTAATTTTTATCCATCTGGATAATTCACCTCTTGTTCATGTTGGAGATAATGGCAAGGTTAATGAAGATATCATCATATACTATGACCTGACCTTCCCTCGTAATCCTCATGAGCAGATGGATAATAATCAGCTATATACCTCTGTGTCTGCACTGCTATAAACCTCATCTTATCTTGAGGTTATCAAAACCTATGGAATGAGAACAATTCGCAAATAAAGAGATCAAGGCAATGGCCTGGGCAATTTTTCGGGTTAAATTATGACAACCCCGCATTAATAAAAGATTAGTAACACATTGATTGTTGTTTTAAGTCCAATATAAATGTCAACAGTTGATTTAATTTCTGACCCTATCTTAAAATTTAAGGATTTTGTTCAAATTATTAAGTTTTCGCTTCAATTTTAATACTTCCACTCCAATTATACCATCGAATTCAAATAATTAATTCCTGGGATGATCAACAATCAAAGCGCTAGGCCCAAAACCATGATGTTCCCATCACACCACGGTACTTTTACCCATGAAAACTTATGGTGAAAACATTCAATGTGGACGTGTTTTGTCATTTTATAACATTATATTACTCAAGAATAAAAAAAGTAAGTACGTATCGAATATATACAAACAAGTAGTACGTAAAATTGTGTTTTTTTTTCCAACAAGTATGTAGGTCACAGAGAGCCACGTGCCATTTTGATACAGACCGGTTTCTCCTATCTCACAAGCCTGGCTGGAGGATGAGACAGCAGTAATAAAAAAATAACAGTATTATTTGTTACTGACGATGGTTTTAAAACCGAAACCGGTATAACAGTATATTTGCTGTGCATTGGGGGGAAACAGAATAACGTTTCAATAACTCAGTTTTTTTGTAATTTTTGAAACGGTTTTCCCCGATTTTGATGAGCGTGATTTAGTTCGTAAACAGCAATCTGAGAAGTCTTCCTGACCTCTGTTGACAGCGCTAAGGTTATTTCTGTATTTAGGAACATCTCGAGAATGGATAAGAATTCGATTTCGGACTGTAGGAGGCGTTACATCAAGAGCCTTCTTCTGTATGGTACACGTGGCATGGGGGAAGAACCACCCATGTATCTATCAATGTGATACAAATGGCGCTTCAATTGTTAAAACATGTTAGATCAATGTTACCTGATACATGCAAGGGTGTTCACACCGCCGATGTTCATTGCACAAGAACCACAGATACCTTCACGGCACGACCTCCTGAACGTCAGAGTTGGATCGACTTCGTTCTTGATTTTAAGTAGGGCATCCAGCACCATTGGGCCACATCTGATAAGAGAGAAAAAAGTACATGATCAAGTTGTTAGTATCGAGTTGTAGTTGTTAGCATCTTTATCGCGTTTGTGCATGTACAGACCCTCCCACACCATCAACCGACATGAGACTGTGTCTGTGAGTTTCTAGCAGAAGAAGGCAGGATATTGCAAAATCAGTTGATCTTACTGATGAATGCCATTAATCGACGTCTGTTTCCTGCAATTTAAGGGCGACACAAACCTTGATCTGGGGAGATCAATGGGGTATTCCAGTGAATCTAAAAATAAGATATTTTTGGAATATTTTAGTTCAAGTAACTGTGAAAAGGACGTAAGATTGTGGGAGAAGGTGATAATTGTGGTGATAAGGAAGGGAATGCGAAATAAAGATATCAGATGTTGAAAAAGGACTGGCCAGGCTGCGTGTGTATCTGTGTGTGCGCGCATGAGTAAAAGCAGTAAGGTATTACAGTACCCATAGGGATCTCAGCGATCAGAATCCCCACTCATTTGTCAAATGTTACTTTATCGTTCAAGAGTGGTCAAGTAACGTTAGAGGAAACCAGCTATCATAAAAATATTATTTCCACCTCGATCTTCTGTTACTGTTAAGTCTGTTAACAGTTATTTGTTAATCCAGGTTTTCTGTTCATTCTGTTAGTTTGTCTCCAATACTCAGTGCTTTTTGTGGAGTTTGAGGAGGCAGTGAATTATCTCTACCACCTCACCCCCGCCTTTTTTTCAAACTTCCAATTTCTATTTGCTTCTCTAATTCTAAGTTAACATTTTCTCGACGAACACACCCATAAGCAATATACTTTTGAAAAAAAAAAAAGTTTTAAAAACGACTGGAATACCCCATTCTGACTAGAACACAGCAAAGGTGGTACTCTGATTATGGCAAAAGGCATTTCACACAAATTAACTTCTAGGAAACTGATAATGAAATAGTTTTGAATATGACTTCAAAAAATCGAAACCTGGATGTGCAGGAGTCAACATTTTGAAATGTTGAAAACTTCCGTGTGCCAATTTACTGAATTTACAGCACCAAATTCCTTCAGGTTAAGTCAAAGAACGGATGAAAGGTGCATGTGACAACATAATTTATATGGGTTCTCCCAAGCAAAAGGAGGGTCAGTAATGTAAAGAGTTCTTAATTTGAACACCCATTTTCGCCCACCGCAAACCAGTCACACTGTAATTTTTGGTAACCTTAGCTGAGATCTTTCATCTGGAAAAATGAAAAAGGACCATGCGCGAACCCCTAAGGTTAATGGGTTCAGCAGGTGACCAAACAATGATTCAATTCATTATGGGTAGAAGTTACTTGAAAAGAATGGAACACTCGAACCCCTATGCATGCCACAAGTAGTCGAACGAGTGAAAAAAAAATTCAGAACAAGCTTGGGCTCAGAATGTCCAGGAAGAAGTGCCCACTAGTCACTCAGCGATCCAGCATCTTTACCTGGAATTTTCGAAATGCTATAATTCTGATCCAGTTGAGGATAAAAATAATGATAAGTCGTTTGAAAGGAAATGTAATGCTCTACAACTTTCATTCCGAAGACTTTCCTGTAAAACTAATGTTTGGGGTGCTAGGAGTTTGACAAAAAACGTGAAGCAAAGAACGGATATTTTCAAAAACTAACGATTTTCGCGGGCGGCTATCTCGAAAACTAAGGGATAGAGAAAAAAAATAATACAGTCAATATTGTAGAAAATTGTATAAGCTTTAATTTTGTAGATGGTGATTTCTTTCCTAGGACCCGCCGTTGACGAGATGAGCGAAAAACAAAAAAACCGGAGCTTCCCCCTCCCTCCAACTTGCGCCAACTCAAAACAATCTCTTTTAGTATGTTTACCTCCTAACTATTCTAAACACATTTCCGATGGGGAAATTGTACCCCTGCCATGCATTCTACGCCCCCTTTTTGAGCATTCATTGACTGGACTAGGTAAGTATTTCAACCCAACAACTTGGTACCAGCAGGTAAGTAGGTACCGAGGGATGAAGTGTCACATTGTGAAATTACTTGTTCAGATCAATGGTGTACTCCTGAAGCTGAGGCTTCTCTTCAGGCTTGTCAGGGTTCCAACGGTACACAGCAAAGGTCTTTTTACGTTCAGGCTTAGCAGCAGCCTGCTGACTGACAGCAGCAGACAACTGGACATTTCTTGCCTGAAATCAAAGCAGATGTCATGAGGGGTGACCTACCTGGGGGTTAAAAAATTCCTCCACCAGTCAGATAGAACCACTCACTTCTTCCCCACAGGGAGCCGCAGTTGGAACTACCAATGCAACATGGAAAATAATAAATTGTACATAACTATCTGAGTAGTACAAACTTATTATACACTTTAGTCTACGGTGTACAGTATGATGTTAAATATTTAACTTCGCTTTAAAAGAAATGCCAACCTGAACCTAGAATTTGGTGAAATTTGCCTCCAAAACTGGGTTAAGGTAGATAACGACGTCCAATTGAGAACCGGTTATTGCGAAAGTCACTAACGAACCGACGTCTGGCACCGAACAACATTTCCACTTGCAAAACGAATCCTGTCTTGTCACTGTAATAAGCATACCTACCCATGTTCAAAATCGCCTTCTTCTTCAAAGGAAAAATGTTTTTTCCAAGGAAAGTCTATTAATATGACTAGCTATAATGCTGAGGTGATCACAAAGTCAGTGACGTCATTGCCAAGGGGGGGGGGGGGGGGTCCTTTGCAGTTTACTGTTTGAACCGACATGCCCATACATTTAAACTCAATAAAACATTATTCTGTTGATCAAGAATGGAAATGGAAAAAAATATATTTAGGCGATTTGGCGAATATGAAAGCAAAAATAGCAACACCCACTTTCTCAACCCTTGGGGAGGAGACGAGCTATGATGCAACACCAAGATTCGGTTTAAAATCAATCATCTCATGTTATCCTTAAAACTATTTTACATATAATACAATTACCAAATTGAATAACATCAATAAATTTACCTGAGAAACTGAAATCCTTCCTACCCTTTGCAGGAAAACCCCGGAGACGGCAGCCATTTTTTCCGAGTTGTGGTAGGTTTTTAATGGGGCGTTGTGGTTATCCAAGGTCTTCTTCTTCTTCAGTTTTAGTTTGTTTTTAGTTAACTTTTCAGAGCCGTAGCAGCCATGATAGAGATAGAATTTAAGATACTTGGTTGTTGATCATTGAAGTTCCTGAATGAAGTTCTTGAAGCAAAGACCGCTCCGCACGCTCCAAAAAATCCAACAGTCATATCGAATTTATTGGCAAAAACGCAACGCAATGTATAACATAATACTTAAATATCAAGGCACATGAAATGAGATATAAACATGGCATTTGTATTACACTGACAGCTGTACCCTGTACGACATGTTATACATTGATAGAAGATGTATGACATATATTTGTTATGTTACATAATGACAGATGTAAAAGTAGGTATGACATAATAGTTGTTATAATAGTTAAGTACCTATGACAACGGGAAACCTTAAGAAATAAGGATAATATTCCCCATAAAGGACTCATGACTTCTGTTTATATTTATGTATATTATATGGAAGGGTTATCTATACGGAGATCTGTGATCTGTAACAGGAGGGTATTCTGTACAAAATAATAAACCCTTGTGCAGGGATTTGCAGCGCTTTTTCGCTGGAAAGAAGTTGCAGTGCCAGTATGTATTATGTAATAATTTATTTCCACTCCTGGCTGCTGAATGCACTTGGGAAGGTTTGGATTAGGCGGTAAAGTCGCCCGCTCTTCAAGTGTCTCATTCTGGCGGCCAGTCGACACGGTGCTCCGTCCCCCGCTCTCTGGGAGCATCGCGGAACTCGGAATTTCCTCTGCAGCTCGCCTAACATCACGACCAACGACCCAGTTGTCAGTTGATCGGTTCGTTTTCTGCATGTCGCGACTCCGCTTTCGCTAGAAGAAGTAAAGTAGTTCGCCATTAGGTTCGCTTGCTGCGGGTAGTTTGTGCAGTAGCATCGCCGACGTTCGTAGGAAAAATATTGATTTACCTACACAACTTTGTTTGGCAGGTATGTCTCGCTTGAATCCCGTTGTGTAGCGATTTTCCCTGTTTCCTCGGTGCAGTTTCTACGGTAGGCGAAGCTCGGAGGCATGTAACCTTCATTCTAACCTTGTGCTTCCAATATTATTCAGGACACTTGTCAATCATGTTTTATTAGCGGAAAAACGTTATTTTGTTTTCATTCGTGTCGACCAACAAACTACTACGGACAAAGCGTCAAGCCCTTGCAAATGCAATAATGCACCTCTAGCGTTTTTATGTTGTGCGTCGAACTGTGATCTTGTTGTTATCGTATTTAGGTAGGAAGAAGAAAATGTCACCCTGTGATACTACTTGCATTTGATTGAAGAAATTACCTACGTGCAACGGTCCGTAGATACTTATTGTGTTGGTATTGAAGGATAATATTGATGAGTGGAATCATGTTCAACCCGTCGAACCCGAATTTGAAGACGTTCTCTCTCGCCAATATTATCGAAGAACAGCTTAGCAGCATTTCGTTGGGCGGGTCGCTGCACAATTTGGAAGGCGATCCTAATATTGTAGGCGTTTTAGAGGACAGGCAGACGTCGGATTCTGAATCCAGCATATCCCTTGCTGAAGCCAGGCGAAACAGTAGCGGTAAAGATGATGTGAGTGCCCCTAGTCACAATGTCAACAAGATCGTGGAAGCCCTCTCCTGTGCCGAGGTTCGGTGGTTCTACAAGGAACCTGGAAATACAAAGTGGACCCCGTTCGGAGGGTACGACACGTTGACGATCGAAGGAGCATACAGCAAGCTCCCTGTCGAGCTTAGGAATCCCATAAAGCTCAGCCCCAAATCCGAAACTGCCAGCCCCCTGAAGGAAGAAGAACCACCTGAAGAAGAGGCTGAATTCAAAGTCTCTGCACCCAAAGTGCTGGTCCTGGGAGGATTGTACGAGCTTGACTTCATTTCCAGGACATGCTCGTCAATTTACTGGCCTGGTAAGCTCAACTTGTCATTCTATACTTTCTAGAATATTTTGTCACCACCCTACAACTATAATAATATTATCCTTAAGCGAAAAATTGTTTAAAGCAACCCCAAGAAAGGCAACCAGGTCAATCAGGTTATAACTCAGTGTTTACATTTTGTTTTCTTTTCGTCCTGGCATTGTTGATCCATTGATTTGGAATCAGGTGTGGTTTTCGCTTGGATAGGTAGATAAGGCACAGTTATTTTCAAACATTAGTTGTTTATTAAACCTAAGTTTTATGTGACAATGAAAATCATATATATGGGCACAGATAAGGCACAGTAATGATATTTTCAAACATTAGTTGTTTATTAAACCTAAGTTTAACGTGACAATGAAAATCATATATATGGGCACAGATAAGGCACAGTTATTTTCAAACATTAGTTGTTTATTAAACCTAAGTTTCATGTAACAATGAAAATCATATATGGGCCGTCACTGAAGATCATGTTTTATCTATTTCAACAAATTAATGTACCTATCGAAGGATCGATCCCCAGAACAGCCAACTAACTGGCTTCCACAAATCAACTAGAAACCTCCTTAACAGTTTTTTGTTTTATTTTATTTTTTAGAGTTCACCCAAGGAACCTACTATTGGTGTTGGGAACATAGCCGAATATAATTGTCTCTAGTTCTAAGTGGAGGCAATATCCGGTGTTGGGAGATCCACACCTACAGTTAGGCGGCTATCACTGGGAGAATGGGTCGTAAAAGCGTATGACAACAATAGAAATACAGGATGCAGTAATGAATCCCGGTGCCTTATTTGAGTGGAAAACACTTACTTACATATGATTGCTAAGCAGAAACAGAATTGTCTAAAATACATACTTTATTCTCCACGGTATGAATCACCAGTTTTATGTCGCGTTTTTTTCTTTCTTGTTAAAACGTTATTTACTGAACCCCTACCAGTAGTACTAACCTTACGTCGTAAGTTATCCCATTTCACCTCTCCAACCTTCATTGAATGTTCTTTTACACACTGTGGCTCCAAGAACTGAGTTTGTATGACAATTATTTTGAAATTTTAAGGCAACAGCTCGTCACTGCCCCGCTCCAAGTAATCGGGACCTATATTCGGTATTCAATATTATGCAATAATAATAATAATAATAATAATAATAATAATAATCCATACGAGCATCCTTTCAGCTTGTGAGGAACAAGTCAATCCATATTTTACCTCGATTTCAAGTAAGTTGTGGCAAAACTTTCATTTTTTTCAACCACCATTGGTGCAGTGGTCACCACGATCACAGGCTCGGTAGGTACCTAAGAACACCTACCTGATTAAAGATGACGTTTAATCAGGTGCGTATTCTTAACGGGATACATCTTCCAGATGTCTCCTGGGTTCTTATATTTTATTGAATAGCTCCCTAGTATACAATATTTTTAATGAACAATCGACTTACCTTTATGTGATGAAAAAAGTCACACGATCAAAATGACTGGTGTTATAGCGGATGAACGAAGGATAATACACGATATCACTATCAAACCAACGAGAAATGAGAAAGAGGCTGTCTCTTTCAAGAAGACACATAATTAGGTGTCTCTTCTGAAAGAGATAGAAAAATGTCATGATAGCCGCCAACTATCTCTTTTAGAAGTTACTGAATAACCATCTCATGGATACTATTAATATCTCTTTTACCAAAAGAGATAGTTGGGCGGAAAATAATTTATCTTTTGCTTCACTAAAAGGGATAGTGAAAAGAGATTATCTGCAAGTATTTTGAAAATCTCCTGGGAGAGATAGTCTCACCCGGGAGACAGTCTCTTCCGATGTCTCCCGGGTTCGTCTATTTTACTGAATAGCTCCCGTGACCTACCTCAACCCGTACTTAGACGGTTTTATTCATGAATCGATAATGAGTATATATTTTTAATGAACAGTCGACTTACCTTTATGAGATGAAAAAACATACACTGTCAAAATGACCGATGTGGTTGCGGATGAACGAAGGATGATACACGATATCACTATCAAACAAACGAGAAATGAGAGAGACTATCTCTTTGAAGAAAATACTACCAGGGGGCCTATTCACTAAGCCAAAGAGACATCTCTTTCAGGTCCGACTCTCTCTTTGGGCCAAATAGATTTTTATAGTATCCATGACAGGGTTATTCAGTAACTTTTCAAAGAGAGAGTTGGCGGCCATCTTGGCATTCTCGATCTCTTTCAGAGAGACACCTAATTAGGTGTGTTCCCTCGAAAGAGAGAGTCTATTTCTCGTTTGTTTCACAGTGATCGTGTAATATCCTCCCTCCTTCATCCGTGTAATATCCTCCTTCATCCGCAACCACATCGGTACTTTTGATCGTGTAATCTTTCATTTCATAAAGTTTTTCATCACAGTCTATGTTGTTCAGCGAAAAACGACCTTATGATCAAGCCTTTTGTGAACATTTTATTGAAACGTTGAGGGTATACTCCGAACCATCGGGATAATAATGCTATGTGGTTTTTAGGGGCACCATGGAGTGGCCCCACAAATTCGAAAAACCGTTGATTTTGGCTCTCATGGCTTGTGGGTTTATGGGTATATACATATTCATCGGTATACATGCTCATCGGACCATCAAAAATTAAAAGATTTTTGTGCCATGACGGCATCATGGTGCCGCTGATTGCCAGAAAATATATACTACCTAATTTTGAGTCTTGCAACTTGACATGTTGTCATTCAATCAGAATTCGCTGAATATTTTATGGCGTCTTAACAGTGGCGCCTGGCGCCAGCATGGCCGTCAGAATTCGCATTTTCTATAGTATTATATAGGGGTTTAGTGCCACCACGGTCTAAGGAGTGGCGCCATATCACTGACAATGGCACCGAGAAATTCAAACAGCTGGGGGCCTATTCACTAAGCCAAAGAGACATCTCTTTCAGGTCCGACTCTCTCTTTGGGCCAAATAGATTTTTATAGTATCCATGACAGGGTTATTCAGTAACTTTTCAAAGAGAGAGTTGGCGGCCATCTTGGCATTCTCGATCTCTTTCAGAGAGACACCTAATTAGGTGTCTTCCCTCGAAAGAGAGAGTCTATTTCTCGTTTGTTTCACAGTGATCGTGTAATATCCTCCTTCATCCGTGTAATATCCTCCTTCATCCGCAACCACATCGGTACTTTTGATCGTGTATTCTTTCATTTCATAAAGATAAGTCAATTTAAATTAAAAATATATAGGTACATACATAATCATTGATTCATGAGTAAAAACGTCCAAGTACGGGTTGAGGTAGGTACCTACCTACCTAAGAGGTTCATTAGGTGTAGATATAACACAAGCATTAAAAGCCCCCTAATTCGACTTTTTCTGTTTATAATTGAGACTTTTTTCAATTTCATTTAAAATTTTATCCGATTCGTGAGTAAAAACGTCCAAGTATGGATTGAGGTAGGTAGGTACCCATTGAATAGGTATTAAGAAATGCGTTCATTTGTTAAGGAATTGAACTCCCGGGGGCACGAACATCTCGCACTTCATGGATACTATGGCATTTTCGTGTATTAGGATCCATATCTCTTTCTCAAGGTCTCTGGAGCTATTCTGTAAAATAGACTAACCCAGAGACATTGGAAGAGACTGTCTTCCCGGGGGAGACTATCTCTCGCGGGAGATTTTCAAAGTAAATAATCTCTTTCCACTGTCTATTTTAGTGAATAGGCCCCCAGGTGTTTCTTTTGAAAGAGGTGGAAAATACCAAGATGGCCGGCAACTATCTCTGAGTAACCCTGTCATGGATACTAAAAAACGCTGCAAAGTCCTTGTCACATGGGTTTATTATTCTATTGGACGTACCTACAGAAATGTTGGCTGTTCATTTATTGTTTCTTTCATGTGCAACAATTGAAATAGCTATTTCTGATGGTTTCCACCAATTTTGGCCCCCAAAACTTAAATTAGGTAGGTACGCTCCTTTTTTTTTTTTTTTTCAAAATTATTGTCGATCATTGGTAGTGCCATTTAGTCGTATTGATCCACGTGTTGAAACTTTTGCTAGTGTTATTCTACAAATTGATGGTGATTTCAGACGATTTCGCAGGTTTTTGACTCATAAAAAATCAATTTTGGGGGCTGAACATCTGGTACAACCTCAATTTTCCACTCTTTGGTCAAAATCGACTTCATATTCGGTCTTCTCGTCCAGAAAAACATGGAAACCGATACCTCAAAAGCTCATGTTACCAATATGTTGCTAAAACGCAAAAAGTACCTATTTTTACACACATTTTCACTCATAACACCCCTGGGTGTATTCCGATCGGGCTGAAAAGTTTCGGGACACAACTAGGGCCCAAATGGAGCATGTGTGCGAAATAACGAATTTTTTAGACCGAAAATGAAGCCTGTACACGTGATACGGCGGACGGCGGACGGACATTGCATTTTTGGAATCTACGCACCTTGAAACGTAAAAGAAAAAAGTTTGAGGGGGTGTTAATAAAAATTTTTTGCTGAGCGAATACATATAGGTGTATTATTCACAGAATAATAAACCAAAAATATCTTTTGCCAAAAGAGATAGTTGGACGGAAATATATATCTATTTTGCCCTCTTGTTTTGCTGAGGGTTAGTTAGTCTATCCCTTAAGGTAGCCACACACGTACAGGCCGAGCCTTGAGGAGTGGACTCAAGGCCTAGGCCTTGGGGTTTGGCCTGAACAGTCCTTGCCCACACACGCGAGGAATTTTTCCTTCAGTTCAGTTCGTGACAGCAATGGAGGACGATATGTTGTTGGCATTAACGAGCTGCTTAATTGCAAAAAATTACATTTCGAAAAAGAAGAAAAGAGTGTTCAAAAGTACGTGGTGTAAACAGTGGTTATTAAAAAGAAGGAGCTTTTCCCATGTGAATGTGTCATGGTATTCTTTACTCTGTACTTTCCATAAACAAGGCTCATTTTCGTATATAGTGAGAAACTGTTCCAAATTCTCGTGATCCGACATAGTCGAAACAAGAAAAACACGTAACCGACGCACGAACACTTCAAAAACTCCAAGCAGACTGAAGGAAACGGCACACACGTGAGGGAGCGGCCTGCACAGTCCCGGCCTCAGAGGCCGTCGGAATGGTTTTTCGATTCGTCTGTTTTGGCCTGTACAGGCCGTTAGGTGGCCTGGAGGTCACGACACTCACGTGAAGGAAATCCTCAAGGCCTGGACTGTTCAGTCCAAACCTTGAGGAAATCCTGCACGTGTGTGGGTATCTTCTGATTTTCTCCCAGAATTTCTGGTATAATAACATATTGAACTATCGACATTACACTTAAATGTTTGGAATTTTGTTGAGGTAGACGTCAACATGTATCCTATAACTTTAAAACCCTCTAGCTGCTTCCTGGTCTGACGGCTTGATGTTTATTTCTACTTCCGACTGGTGCTTATTTACTTCATATCGTTCTAAAAAATTCGTTCTTTCGCACGCATGCTCCATTTGGGCCCTAGTTGAGTCCCGAAACTTTGCAGCCAGATCGGAATATACCCAGGGGTGTTATGAGTGAAAATGTGTATAAAAATAGGTACTTTTTTTGTTTTAGTAACATGTTAGTATCATGTGAACATGAGCTTGTGGTATATCGTTTTCCATGTTTTTTAGGGTTAGGAGACCGAATATTTGGTTGATTTTGACCGACGAGTGAAGAATTTAGGTTGTAACGAAGGTTAAGCTCCCGAAATTAATTTTTTTTAGTCAAAAACATGGGAAATTGTCTAAAATTACCATCAATTTGTATAATAACACTAGAAGTAGTATCAACAGGTGAACCAAGGCCAATTAATGGTACTATCAATGTTCAAAAATAGTCTGTTGAAAAGAAAAGCTGAGCCTTATTCGTGTTTTTGGGGGCCAAAACTGGTGGAAACCATAAAAAATAGCCATTTCAATAATTACACATGAAAGAAACAATAAATGAACAGCCAAAATTTCTATACCTATGTCCAGTAGAATAATAAACCCATGTGACTTTGCAGCGTTTTGGTTTATTATTCTGTGAATAATACACCTATGTATTCGCTCAGCAAAAAATTTTTATAACACCCCCTCAAAATTTTTTCTTTTCCGTTTCAAGGTGCGTAGATTCCAAAAATGCAATGTCCGTCCGCCGTCCGCCGTACGCCGTCCGCCGTACGCCGTATCACGTGTACAGGCTTCATTTTCGGTCTAAAAAAGTCGTTCTTTCGCACACAAGCTCCATTTGGGCCCTAGTTGTGTCCCGAAACTTTTCAGCCCGATCGGAATATACCCAGGGGTGTTATGAGTGAAAATGTGAATAAAAATAGGTACTTTTTGCGTTTTAACAACATGTTAGTAACATTAGCTTTTGAGGTATCTTTTTCCATGTTTTTGAGGACGAGAAGACCGAATATGAAGTCGATTTTGACCAAAGACGCGGAAATTGAGGTTTTACCAAAGGTTCAGCTCCCGAAATTGGTTTTTTATGAGTCAAAAACCTGGGAAACTGTCTGAAATCACCATCAATGTGTACAATAACATTGGAAAAACTGTAAACAGGTGAATCAAGACCATTAAATGCCACTACCAATGATCAAAGATGATCTTAAAAAAAAAAAGCGTACCTATTTCATGTTTTGGGGGCCAAATTGGTGGAAATCATCAGAAATAGCTATTTCAATCATTCCACATGAAAGAAACAATACATTTAACAGCCAAAAAAAATCTCTAGAACTCCAATAGAATAATAAACCCATGTGACAAGGACTTTGCAGCGTTTTTCTTTTACGTTTCAAGGTGCATAGATTCAGAAAATGCAGTGTCCGTCCGCCTTACGCTGTCCGCCGTATCATGCATACCGGGTTCATTTTTGGTCTAAAAAATTCGTTCTTTCGCACACAAGCTCCAATTGGGCCCTACTTGTGTCCCGAAACTTTTCAGCCCGATCGGAATATACCCAGGGGTGTTATGAGTGAAAAACGGCTGTAAAATAGGTATTTTTTGTGTTTTAGTAACATGAGTTTTTGAGGTATCGTTTTCCATGTTTTTTAGGACGGAAAGACCGAATATGAAGTCGATTTCGACCAGTGAGTGGAAAATTGAGGTTCTAACGAAGTTTCAGCCTTAAATTTACGTTAAATTTTGGTATAAAATCGTCGTTCTTCCGCACATAGTTTGGGTCCCCGTTTGGGAACACATTTTTGGGTCCTAGTTGTGCTTCAAAGCTCGGCAGCCCGATCGGAATACACCCAGGGGCGTTATGGGAGAAAAATGGGTGGAAAAGCAGGGATTTTCGAGGTTTTTTGAGGTTTTAATGAACACGAGCTTGTGATGTATCGTTTTCTATGTTTTTTAGTGCGAGAAGACCGAATGTGAAGTTGAATTTGATCCAAGAGTGAAGAATTGAAGTTGTAACGAAGGTTATGCTCCCGAAATTCATTTTTTATGAGTCAGAAACCTGAGAAATTGCCTGAAAACACCATAAATTTGTATAATAACACTAGAAGTAGTATTAGCGGGTGAATCAAGACAATTCAATGGCACTATCAATGTTCAATGATGAACAGCAATATTTCTGTAGGTATGTCCGGTAGAATAAGAACCCCAAGTGACAAGGACTTTGCAGAGTTTCCACACTGGTGTGGTATTACCAGTACTTTTACATTTTGGATTTGATTCTTGTTCAAAGCATGGATTGATGATTGAATACATTGGGGCACCATACACACGAGGAATCGTGCCGAAGCAGACCTAATATTACAAAATGTTTGTGAATAAATATGTTTGTAGTTATTTGAGGTAGGATTTCATCATTCGATGTCCGATGTACAAGTCGACCCCAGAGAGTAATCGACCCCTTATTTTCAAAATCGTAAATATATTTTACAAACATTTTTTTCTCGCAATATCAAGATTATCCAATGAATGACAAAGTTCCAACTTTGCTCCGAACAACCACCATTGCATTTCTGAGCTACCTATAAGAAAACGCTGCAAGTGCTTGTCACATGGGTTTATTTTTCTCGACTGAATACGGCACGATTGAGGCCTCATTGAAGAGACCCACAAAGCTATATTTGGCGGTTTTAATCTCGAATTAGGTTGCTATTTCTGACAAATTATTTTCGGTCAACGAAATTGTCATTGAATTGTCTTGATTACCCCGTTACCGCCTGTGTTATTATACAAATTTCTGAAGATTGCAGCCATTTTCACAGGTTTTTGACCCATAAATATTGAATTTTGAGAGCTTCAACTTCGTTAGAACCTCAGTCCTCCACCACTGACAAAATTCAACTTAAGATTTGGTCTCCTCACCCTAAAAAAAACATGGAAAACGATACCTCACAAGCCCAATTTCACTAAACTTCAAAAATATCTAATTTTGCACCCATTTTTCACCCATTACATTCCTGGGTGTTTTCAGATCGGGCTGCCGAGATAGGGGACACAGCTAGGGCCCAAATGGAGCCTTTGTGCGAAAGAGCGATTTTTTTTAGACTGAAAATTAATGTGGCTATATCGATGCCAGGGCGGACAGACATCGCATTTTTGGAATCTACACACCTTGAAATATAAAATAAAAGTTTTGAGGGGGTGTTCACAAAAAAACCGAACCAAATACATAAATAGGTGTATTATTCCGAATGGTAAACCAAAAGGGGTGTTTAGTAAATACCTACTATCAAAACTCTGATTTCGATAATGATAACGACAGTGTTCCTGAGTTTGTTGGCTACGTAACAGACTGGTGTCATGTACCAAATATTGAAACTATACTTAAAATGTCACTCACAGGAGTCATCCATCTCTGCAATAAGGCAAAAACCAAAGATACTTAAGCAAGTGAGCAAACTCTTCATTGGAAATTGGACGAAGTATGATGACTCTACCATTTTTTGAATTGTTTCCGCTGAGTGTAACTCTTGTGAATATGACGTATCGTAGCTTGTATTATTCTGAATTCATCCTGTAAACACGTCTAAAAATAACAACATGATTCTAATGATTGCAGTGACGAATAGGGCGTTGCTGTCATTCTGATGAACAAAATTATTGATACAGTCGATGAAAGACTTGGAAGTTTCTTTGTAAGAAAAATGCAAAGCTTGGTGGTCGCCCTCTCAGTGTGGTATAAAGTTGGCAAGCGGTCTAACCCAGTTTCATTTACATAGCCTCTTAGTTGTGTTGGAAACCATAAGAACCGTATAGGAATCAACGGATACGAGCATTATATATTATCGCTCTGTAAGAAATGAATGAATATCATACTATTAATAAATTGTGACTTGTGACCGTGGCCAAATTATACCATCTCATTTGCATTCTTTTTGGGTCATTTACTGATTACTAGGTCCCCTCCATTCCGCCTTTAACCCTCACTAATTAGTTCGAGCTTGAATTTTGGTTTATTTGTTGAATAATAAACCTTTAAAATCAATAAAAAATAAAAAATTTGCAGTCCTCTCAAACATTTTTATTCCGGCCGTGTGAACTAGGTACACTTTGCCCCTTTCTAATTATCTCGGTACTTTGAGATTCGGCATTGAAAAAAACGATACATGAATGTTATACCCACAGTGCATGCGGGCCGGTGATGATCCTAGAATATTTTCATAACCTTAGGTCAGCAAGTAGTAATGAAAAGTTGGGTTGACATTTTCAAAACGCCATTGACATTTCAAAAACGTTCAGTAAAAGTATGGGCACAGAGTTTGTGGGTTTCAGGAAAAAGTGAAGTCAGTTTTGGAGTTCGTTGAATTTTATGGGAGACGAATCCGCACTGTCCTCAATATGATTACCTTGCTTTTGTTGAAGTAATTATGGGTGTTTTATTTTATACAGAGCAGTGATCTAGAATGGAAGGGTTATCTATACGGCAAATAAACCTTCATGGGAAGAATTTGGTGTAGATTCAACAGGAGGTTTTATCCGAGTTCCGTAGTTCATCATTTTTGAAATTGTTGTTTCTTTGTGCAAATCCGTTTTGTAACGCCAAATAATATTATACTCTGCATAAATGGTTTGCTGCACATTTTGATAAAATTATTTGAAAAACGGAGGAATTCCCTGGCTATTCCTTGAAACAATATCTCCAGCACAACAAGACGTGTTGCATTACACCTAAGAACTGGTAATAACAGGATTCATCGTTCTGTTTTATTGGCAGACTTTAAATTCCAGCTCCACTTGAATAGGTCGTTTTATGTTGAAATGATTCTCCGTCCGAACATTCTAGGCTTGGTTTTTGTTCTTGTTGTTGAATCATCTTGGAAGAGAGATTTTGCCACTCATTTCGCGTGTATGCAGTGCGTGTATATACGTTATTCAATGGTTGCCAATGATTCGCCGCTCTTTCCTTTTCGTCCAGTGCAAGTGTCCCTCTGTAATGTGCAGCATGTTCAAAATTATGAAATCTAGTGGTTAGCTGTCTCCTTAATGGTACTTACGATGGGTGATGGATCACTCATTTCAAAGGAGTTTCGGTCAGCATTACAAAATTAGGGTTCCGAATGTACCTATGCTGTTGGAGTTTTCGATGTCTCTCTCAGAATGCGGTCAAAATGGTATCTGATGAGCCTGTGATTAATTCTGATGAATAATTCTTCTGTTGAATAATTCTTTGTTAACTCTCTGTGGACATTTCCATGGCTTATTTTCAAATTATAGGAACATAGCGCGAAAACAAACAGTGGCGCCAAAAAGTTGTTCACTTCAGTGTTTTAAATAGGTATTGGGTTTAGTGACAAAAATCCGTTGGAGTTCTATAAACTTCGACTCAATGAGATGGACATTACTGAAGTTCTATGAGGGAAGGAATGGATTTTCTCCTTTAAAATTTGCTAAGATTTTTAATATCTCAAGAATCGCTCGATTGTAAATCTCCTTCAAAATGACTGGTTATTGACTCAGCGTACCTTGGTACGTAACATAGGTAAAAAATAACGGAATAATGATTCAATAATAATGGTACTCGAGGGTTTTAAAATAAATAGCTACTGCCTGCCACTGGGATCCTTCGAATAGTATGTGTTGAAGGTATCATCATCCGGCTAGTATGTTGAGAGGATGAAAATCCGGTTAATATCTTGGTCGGTGACGTAATGTTGGTATCATGATTCACTCGCCTCTGCTATCGGGGTCTTAGAAAAAACACTGCAACATCCTTGTCACATGGGTTTATTCTATTCTGCAGAAATGTTGGCTGTTCATTGTGCAATACTAATTTAAATAGCTATTTTTGATGGTTTCCACCAATTTTGGCCCACAGAAACACTTCGGCCCACTGGGCTCTAATTTTTTTTTCGCAAAAATTATCTTTGATCATTGGTAGTGCCACTAATTGTCTTGATTCACCTGTTGATGTACTTCTAGTGTTATTACACAAATTGTGGTGATTTCATACAATTAACCAAGTTTTTGACTCACAAAAATGAATTTTGGGAGCTGAATTTTCGTTAAAACCTCAATTCTTCACTCTTCGGTCAAAATCAACTTCATATTCGGTCTCCTCGCCCTAAAAAACATGGAAAATGGAAAACACCAAAAAACCTTATTGACACACCCATTTTTCACCCATAACACCCTTGGGTATCTTTCGATCGGACTGCAAATTTTCGGGACACAACTTGGACCCAAAACGGAGCCTGTGTGCGAAAGAACGAATTTTTAGACCGAAAAGAAAGTATATGGATGACATGGCGGACGGACATGGAATTTTTGGAATCTACGCACCTTGAAACGTAAAAGAAAAAATTTTGAGGGGTGTTATAAAAATCTTTTGCTGAGCGAATACATAGGTGTATAATTCACAGAATAATAAAACAAAATCCTTGCACAACGGTTTATCATTTTGTACAGAATACCCTTCTGTTACAGATCACAGCTCTCTGTAGAGATAACTCGTCTATATAATATAATATGTACTATTCTATACATATTATGTAGATCGCAGATCCTCAGTAGGTTTTTACATAACCCCGTACTCGTTACTAGGTACCTAACTTAATCACGAGTTAAATATTGCTAAAATAATTCTGCAGATGACAAACAGTAACTAAAATGGCAAAAAGAAACGCAAATAATGAAGTTCTCAAGGGAATTGTTGATGTGGAGTGAAAAAAGTTGCAAACGTACCTACCAACAAACTCCAGCCCCTTCTACGTAGATGGTATAATGAACCGTTGCGTAATAATTTACCGTTGTGTAATAATTTACCCATCAATAATACTTCAACGTTTGTTCAAGTTTCACTACCTATCAATAAACTTCAAAAGAGCCATCATTTTTCAAATGGAATAATATCACAAAACAACCAACTCGACTTCATACTCCGTGAAAATGATCAGGTGGCCAGCACAGCGGTGTTTCTGGGGTGTTTCTGGGCGCATTCGTGGCCGGTGGAGGCATGATGGCTGGGTGGTGGGGGATGATTGGGTCTTTGAGGTCGTAGGGGGTGTGTGTACCTGTGGCCTTTGCGATGTGATAATCGCGGATCACGGAAATGCAGTTAGAGGCTTGATACAATCCTGGTACCGGTGGAGTTTCTCTAAGGCCTAGACCTACGACTTAGCCTAGACAACGCTACTTGGCTTTGAAGAGGGTGCTGGAGAAGAAGAGCAGCAGACTGGGTGCGGGCTATAAAGTAAATCCCAGTGGTGGAAGAGAATCCCTAGAACAATACTAACCTTAGGAGGGGAAAAAAAGAACGGACTCACTTCGTGGCATCCAAACGGTATTACATTAGTTGAGTCCATAACCATACCCTCACCATTCATGGGATTCTCATAAGCGAAACAATTGAATTCCTGTAGGTACACTGCGGTGGAGGGTTGTCCGTAACAAAGCAAAAGGAGGGGGCTTTATTAGATCAAGAAGAATGTAACGTCCAACACAAACAAGAAAATCCTGGAGACGCTAGTTGCCACTCAGTGTTATAATCCTGCCTAGTAGAGTAGTAAGAAGATGGTCAATGAAGATTCGGAGCGGTACTGAGGGCGCAGGGAGATTTGGAATCCCGATGTACCACAAGGCCCATTTGGGGTCAGATAAACAAAGTTGGAAGTTGCGACAGGTCGGGGATGCGGCATATCGGGATAATCCCTTTATCGCACGCGCCGGTTGTTACCTACGTAACACTAGCCATGGAGGAAACTATGCTCTCAATTGGAACTTGAGGAAAACGGGCTTTCTTGTGGAACTCGCATACGAGTATACCATGTATACTGGACTCCTCCCCTCTTGACTAAGGAAGTCAGTAATGGCTCTCCAGCAGGGTCGCAAGGCCTGAGGGACGTTTAGGCTTCTGCAGATTGGCTCTTGATGCTGTACTACCATTTTATATCCTTCCTTACATGGTTATCGATTGTTCTTTCATTATTCAGATCGTTGTTGGAAAGATGGTAAAGGGAAGTCTGGGTCTCAGTTCAGTCACCCCTATAGTGTGTCCCCAGATCGTACATCAGTAGCATGAGCTCTGTCCCTGCGGGTTGCAATAGTTGGATAGTTCATGCAGCCCACCTCAGAATCATGCTGTAGACTAGAGCGAGCAAACAGCAAATGCTAACCCTAGTGACCTTGGATAGAAAGCTGCAACTCTGCAAAATCAACAAAACAAAACTTTGTTAACAAAGCTGCCTCTTGTTGACCAAGTTGCACAATCCTATTTGTATGACGAATGAACTGCACTCAAAATTGAGTTCCTGATGCATAGGTATGCAGTCCATCGTTTCTACTCAGGTTTCCTTTCCCATGTATGTAACGAATCACTACTATATCTATTTCATCCAGACTTCCGAGTGGCAGTTTGCAATTGTTGGGTAGTAAGTAGCTGCCTATTCAAGGTGTCTAGCATATCTGCTGTGTGCTCATTCTAGGCGCTGATGGACGAGAGAGATCTCAGCAAGAGCTTTCCAAAAAGTTGCAGTATTATACAATTATTGCGAAGGATAGCCAAATTGGAGCGCTCGGTTTGGGACGAAGGTTCGTTATAATGTGGTTGACATACCAAATTGTTTACTGTAAACAAATAATTCATTACAAACATTAAAAGGGCAGAGATGGCAGCAGAAGTTTAATCCTATTAACGGGATGCATCGTGAATAGCTTATTCAGTTGCTCCCATCGTTGGCTGAAGTTGGTTGCGTTACATTCACTATATCGTTAATTTAATGGACACACAGAAGATTTCTATCGCCTTGGAAAACTTTTTCTCCACTCAGCAAAATTGTCACTGTCTGGGACAGTAATCAAATACCTACGCTCTTCCTAATTTGTCAGTGAAGAATACCAGCCTTGGTCTATGCCCGTAGAGACCATCGGACCTCGACTTCAGGAATACCTTGAAGCAGCAGCTTAACTCAAGAGTGGTGGTGGTGGTGGTGGTGGTGGTGGTGATTTCGAGTGGGTGAACAAAACATGTTACTCATTAGGTTAAGCAATTAATTTCATCTAGACAGTTATCGAGAAAATACGGTATCGAGAACCCTTCCTTTTTGGTTTATTATTCTGTGAATAATACACCTATATATTCGCTCAGCAGAAAATTTGTATAACAGCCCCTCGAAATTTGTTCTTTTACGTTTCAAGGTACGTAGATTCAGAAAATGCAATGTGCTTCATTTTCGTTCTAAAAAATTCGTTCTTTCGCACACATGCTCCATTTGGGCCCTAGTTGTGTCTCGAAACTTTGCAGCCCGATCGGAATGTACCCAGGGGAGTGAAAAGGGGTATAAAAATAGGTATTTTTTGTGTTTTAGTAATAGGAGCTTTTGAGGTATCGTTTTACATGTTTTTTGGGACGAGAAGACCTAATATGAAGTCAATTTTTACCAAAGAGTGGAAAATTGAGGTTCTAACGAAGTTCCAGCCTTAAATTTACGTTAAATTTTGGTCTAAAATCGCCGTTCTTGCGCACGCAGTTTGGGTCCCCATTTGGGAACACATTTGGGTCCTAGTTATGCTCCAAAGCTCGGCAGCCCGATCGGCATTCACCCACGCGTGTTATGGGAGAAAAATGGGTATACAAATAGGGGTTTTCGATGGATTTTGAGGTTTTAGTGAACATGAGCTTGTGAGGTATCGTTTTCCATGTTTTTTTTTTTTTTTTTTTTTTTTTTTTTTTTTTTTTAGGGCGAGAAGACCGAATATTAAGTTGGTTTTGACCGAAGAGTGAAGAATTGAGGTTAACGATGGTTAAGGGGGCGCAGACCCTGTTTTTTGTCAGTTTCTTCACGTTTTCTCTGGCTGTGGTTAACTTACAGTTCTGGGGAAGGTCTTAATACGCATTATATTAATCCGTGAATAGAGTTAGGGTCATAGCTCTAAATGATTCCTGAAATTTCCGAAAATTCAAATTCAAAAATGTAGTTTAAAAAACTTTTTCTTGAATGTTTGTTTTTTACGACATTTTCGGAGAGATAATAAAGTTGATAATCCAAGAATCAAAATTTTGTTATGTAAAATAAGAAAGAAAACGTGAAGAAAAATTTTACGTATTTTGAAAAAAGGCTCGAGAAAGGGGGCGCCGCCTGTAGGCGCTCTCTGCGGGCAATGTGCCGAGTCTCTCCCCCTTCACACGCAGCCACCCTGCCCTGTCGCTTCGCTCGTCGTGTAGTCTAGTATAGTATCCATGGCATTATCAGTTCCAGCGG
This sequence comes from Leptopterna dolabrata, assembly GCA_954871275.1. Classification (NCBI taxonomy): domain Eukaryota; kingdom Metazoa; phylum Arthropoda; class Insecta; order Hemiptera; family Miridae; genus Leptopterna; species Leptopterna dolabrata. Next base: position 45,709,309 of record OX940978.1, on the reverse strand, counting down.
CTCTTTGCCTGGGAAGGAGGTAATTTTCAACGTTCTTGGTCGGAGGGGCAAGGGAGGAGGCGGTGTTGCCATATTCACCGAACGAATGGCATCGCTGTAACCCTCACAGTCTGCATCCCAGCTAAGCTTCAGAATATTAGTTCCCTGTTGAGCTGGCCTACCCTTCCACCCTTCCTTCCACATGCTCACCTACCTCAGCCTAATTACCGTCATAGTTTTCACATGATTGGATAAGTAATTTTTACAGTATTTTTCCAATTATGTTGGTTACCTACTTTCCTAATTAAAGCTACAATCCAATCAGCCATAATTTTAGCGAATTTTCGAAGAAAAGGAAGCTATTGTTCTCGGTCCAAAATTTTTAAAACTCGAATTTCCGAAAGATTTTTATACCAAAATCCGTTTCAGACCATCCTGAATTCCCTGCCGAAAGACACCAAAAATTATATGTATATATATATATATATTTATATATATATTTATATATATATTTATATATTTATATATATATTTATATATTTATATATATTTATATATTTATATATATATTTATATATTTATATATATATTTATATATATATTTATATATTTATATATATTTATATATTTATATATATATATTTATATATGTATGTGTCATTCCAGACGATAACTCGAAAGAATTGAGATAAAAAGTTCAAATTTGCACGAAAAATCTGTCTTGGCAATCGACAGGCTAAGTTCGAAGATGGGCAGAATCGGATCACCCTAAGGGGGAGTTTTGGGGAGTTTTAGGGGGGGGAAATTACCCATAAATTCCCAAAATGAAAAAGTCTGACAAGTGACACCTCATTTTGAAGGTTTTTGTACGCTGAACATGATGGTGAAATCAGAATTGCGATATCTCATTCCATTCTCAAACTGGAGCACTTTGAAGATGAAGGAACGTGGTTATTTCTTGAGATGTTCTTCCTGGTTCGTCTGCTCTAATCTGATAACGGAATGGGATATCGCAATTCTGACTTCACCATCGTGTTCAGCGTTGGAAAATCTACAAACCGAGGTGTTACTCGGCAAAAAATGGAACAAAAAATTTGTTACGTACCCAATACCTACTCTTCTGGTATTCAAAACATTTTTGATTTCCCCCTCCCCCTCCTTCCACCCCAAATTTTACTTTGCGTAAAACTACTCCTGTTTTAATTGTGTATGGTATCAAGTTGGGAAAACATTGGCCGAAAATTAATTTTCAGAAAATTTTAGGCGGAGGAGGAAGATGCCGAAAACTTCGAAAATTCGCTCTTATAGCCATGCTGCATGACTGTGGTTTTTATTATTCATAGTAGGTAGCTACCTACCTATTTACGGTACGTATTAATTACGTATATCAATTAAATGTTTCATAAACTGGATTAAATTTAGCAAAATCAATTTAAAAAAAACCACAGTCATGCAGCATGGCTATAAGAGCGAATTTTCGAAGTTTTCGGCATCTTCCTCCTCCGCCTAAAATTTTCTGAAAATTAATTTTCGGCCAATGTTTTCCCAACTTGATACAAAATTGAAACAGGAGTAGTTTTACGCAAAGTAAAATTTGGGGTGGAAGGAGGGGGAGGGGGAAATCAAAAATGTTTTGAATACCAGAAGAGTAGGTATTGGGTACGTAGGTAACAAATTTTTTGTTCCATTTTTTGCCGAGTAACACCTCGGTTTGTAGATTTTCCAACGCTGAACACGATGGTGAAGTCAGAATTGCGATATCCCATTCCGTTATCAGATTAGAGCAGACGAACCAGGAAGAACATCTCAAGAAATAACCACGTTCCTTCATCTTCAAAGTGCTCCAGTTTGAGAACGGAATGAGATATCGCAATTCTGATTTCACCATCGTGTTCAGCGTACAAAAACCTTTAAAATGAGGTGTCACTTGTCAGACTTTTTCATTTTGGGAATTTATGGGTAATTTCCCCCCCCCCTAAAACTCCCCAAAACTCCCCCTTAGGTTGACCCGATTCTGCCCATCTTCGAACTTAGCCTGTCGATTGCCAAGACAGATTTTTCGTGCAAATTTGAACTTTTTATCTCAATTCTTTCGAGAGTTATCGTCTGGAATGACACATACATATATAAATATATATATAAATATATAAATATATATAAATATATAAATATATATATAAATATATATATATACATATAATTTTTGGTGTCTTTCGGCAGGGAATTCAGGATGGTCTGAAACGGATTTTGGTATAAAAATCTTTCGGAAATTCGAGTTTTAAAAATTTTGGACCGAGAACAATAGCTTCTTTTTCTTCGAAAATTCGCTAAAATAGGGGATGATTGTTTTAAGTGGGTAAACAATTGTTTGAGAAATAATCCGCTAGGTAGATCGAAAGTTGGCACCACAATCGCTAGGTGCATACCTGAATTCATTTGAGGAAGTATAGGCATGTACCTACTTAATTTTCTTATTTTAGCGAATTTTCGAAGAAAAGGAAGCTATTGTTCTCGGTCCAAAATTTTTAAAACTCGAATTTCCGAAAGATTTTTATACCAAAATCCGTTTCAGACCATCCTGAATTCCCTGCCGAAAGACACCAAAAATTATATATATATATATATATATATATATATATATATATATATATATATATATATATATATATATATATATATATATATATATATATTTATATATATATTTATATATTTATATATGTATGTGTCATTCCAGACGATAACTCTCGAAAGAATTGAGATAAAAAGTTCAAATTTGCACGAAAAATCTGTCTTGGCAATCGACAGGCTAAGTTCGAAGATGGGCAGAATCGGGTCACCCTAAGGGGGAGTTTTGGGGAGTTTTAGGGGGGGAAAATTACCCATAAATTCCTAAAATGAAAAAGTCTGACAAGTGACACCTCATTTTAAAGGTTTTTGTACGCTGAACACGATGGTGAAATCAGAATTGCGATATCTCATTCCATTCTCAAACTGGAGCACTTTGAAGATGAAGGAACGTGGTTATTTCTTGAGATGTTCTTCCTGGTTCGTCTGCTCTAATCTGATAACGGAATGGGATATCGCAATTCTGACTTCACCATCGTGTTCAGCGTTGGAAAATCTACAAACCGAGGTGTTACTCGGCAAAAAATGGAACAAAAAATTTGTTACGTAGGTACCCAATACCTACTCTTCTGGTATTCAAAACATTTTTGATTTCCCCCTCCCCCTCCTTCCACCCCAAATTTTACTTTGCGTAAAACTACTCCTGTTTTAATTTTGTATGGTATCAAGTTGGGAAAACATTGGCCGAAAATTAATTTTCAGAAAATTTTAGGCGGAGGAGGAAGATGCCGAAAACTTCGAAAATTCGCTCTTATAGCCATGCTGCATGACTGTGGTTTTTTAACTATTCTGCTCGAACTTCTTGTTCGTCACATAATATTATCTGAAAGCCTCGAAACTTACCTTGCCGGCTGAGTGGCGCAAGGTCAATCTCTGACCCATCCGGATTGTTGTAGGTACTATTATTTTTCTGTCTGGGGTACTTTTATGTTACGTAATAATTTAATTTTGAGAGGAGTTTTACTGGGCATTTATATATGTATGTAAATTTGACTGTTAATTTTTATTTATGTAAATCAATGTGTGACCAATGAATGTATCGACTGGACACAGATACCTACCTGTGTGAGACAAATAACTTAGGTACTCCCACACAGTGTGAGATTTGTAATTTCATTTCATTTTTATTAATACTTATGTGTACTTCACTCAAAATTAGACATGACTTTTTTAAAGATTGATTACACACTGTCTAAAGTGTTCTACCTGTCATACTAATACAGAATCAATTCAAAGACAAATTATCCAACATGATTTCAAGTACCTACTTTTAATCATCATACCTTTCACTACCTACTTGAATTGAACGACAATAGGAAGAGGATTAGATAGTAACAAATAAGTTTTCAGGTGTTTGTTTTATTCAATGACTGAAATGTAAACAAATAGAAAAGTAAATTGGAAAGCTCATGAATAATATTATACAGTTACACTGCTCACATTAGCTTTTATTTTATTTTATTGGACACTGAGTTAGTCTGGATCTAGGTAGGTATTCGGAAATCCATTTAGGTTCATGTTCATTTAAATCGGAGTTCAAACTCGCTTCTTGCTGTATATACGACTGGAGTTGTCAACTTCGGATATCTCGTCAATTCTGATCGTCTTCCTGAACAAAAATACACAGTAGCAAATTACAACAGGCATTTCTATAATATTAAATGTAAATGTAAATAAAGTGAATGTAATGTAAATAAAGTTTTCCTACATACACTTATTTCATGTATAGGTGCCATCTTCTATAATGTTAATAAATAATGTCAATGACCCCCAAAAATCCTAATTAGACCCCTGTTCTGTGTGAAAAGCAACTGAAATGGTATTTTTCTGCCTTCACTCACCCTTCCATGCCACTTTCAGTGATTTTATATAACAATTTTAGCAGTTTTTACCAATTTTTGACCCCTTAAAAACTCAAATTTGACCCCCTTCAAATTTTATAAAATTGCTTATCGTTTTGTTTGGCGATAAGAACATTTCGGCGAAATTTGGAATTTTTATCACGTAACCAAGGTCAGGTATCGTCTGGAGTGACACATAAATAAATGTATATAAATATAGGTATACATTTTTGTTAAAATCTAAGGATGAAATCAGGATGATCTGAAACGGATTCGTCTATAAAATAATTTCAAAAACTTATGTTCTGAAAATTTTGGACCCATTGCAATACCTTCATTTTCCTTAAAAATTCGCGAACATTGTTGTGTGTATTTCATCAGTTTATCTTACCTAATGTTATCTGTAACATTTAGTGCTTTGTTAAATTTAATTTAAATTCAGCTTTCTTTGTAATTTCAAACCTTATTACCGAATTTTCAAAGAAAATAAAGCTATTGCTATGGGTAACATTTTCAGAACATGAATTTTTGAAATATTTTTATAGGCAAATCCGGTTCAGAGCATCCTAAGTTCATCCCTAGATTTTAGCAAAAATTTATTACGTAGATTTATGTGCCACTACAGATGATTTCTGTCCTTGGGTAGGCACATGGTAAAAATTCCAGATTTCTCCAAACCGTTTGTATTGCCAAACGAAAGGATGAGTTCGAAGATGAGCAATTTTCAAATGCCAAGGGAGTCAAATTGGAGTTTTTAGGGGCTACATGTCGGCTAAAATTGCTATAAAAATCATTGGAAGTTGTACGGAAGGTTGAGTGAAGACAGAAAAATACCATTTCAGTTGTTTTTCACACAGAATAGGGGTCAGATTTTGATTTTTTGGGGTAAAAAATTGGTATTAATGGTAAAATCAATATTAATTCACCTGACGTTGTGTGGGGTGGTTAATGACGACGGAGGTACTACCTCGATGATAAAACTATTTTTCTCAAAAGCAAGTGGGTCAAATTTGACGTTATTAGGGTCAAACATCGGTAAAAATGGGTAAAATCACGAAAAGTTATAATTTTAAGAAAAGTGGTATGGATTCTCACTATATCATCTTTTTACACAATATCAGGAATATTTCTTTGAAAATTCGCTCTTATAGCCATGCTACGTGAAAGGATGTTTTTTCTATTTCCGATACCCCCCCCCCCCCCCCCCCTTTCAACACTACGCCACTGCGTATTATAAATCTGTGCTGATCTGGCAAAACGTGGTAGGTAAGTCCAATACAGATGATTTTACAGGAGAGCGTGTCAAAGTTTTGCAGGTTCAGAGAAGGGCATGAAGAATCTGGGGAATGTGATATTACAGCGAAATATTTGATCTGCTTCTAATAATAAGAAGTATTACCTGATTTTTACTCAAAGAAAGACCATTTGGTGGGAGACATCACTGTCTGCCAGACTCTGGATCGGATGTTGTTTGGACATGAACTGAGAACAGAAAATAACATAAAATCAGTAAATTTGGGTATACTGATTGCAATGAATTAGAAATATCAATGAAAACCTTAGAAATACATTTTAATCTATCGAGTATCTGCTTGGTGTTTTGACTGATGTGAAGAGTTGGGAATTTACAGTATTTCTTAGGTTTTTATTGAGGTTTCCTAATCTACAAAACCAAAAAACCTTGGAAACACATCCATCTATATTAACCATGGAAACATTCTTTTTTTTTTTTAAACTAAATTGCAATTCAATTTTGACGTTCAGAGTAGGGTAGGTAGCTACCTAAAGATTTTTTTATTCATTGCTCATCGCAGATTGTATCTGCTTGATATTTTGACTGATTGAATTGAAAGAAACAGTAAAGGAACAGCCAACATTTCTGTAGATGTCCAACGGAATCATAACTACGGAGATTTAGCCGCAGGATATTTTACAATAACTTTCCAACGAAGGTTAAAGATTTTCGTGGAATGCTGGGTTGAGTTTTACTCCCAAACTACGGAGAACGTAGGTACTAATTACGTGACAATCATTAGACTAACACAAAATCTGTATACTACTACTACTACATCTGAAAACTATTTCAATTTGTTGCTCTACACAGAAAACACTAAGGATTAATTAGGTACCTAATTATGTAAATCTGCGGTATCAACTTACTGTTCTGCGCCTCTTTTTTTCGCCTTTGTTACCGATGTTTCTCCTGGTCCACTTCTTCGGCGGTGGAGGCATACACTTTGATACACTCGACGGATATCACTACGAATGAACAATAGTATATATACTGATACTAACGTGAATGAACGGCGTGAGAGAAGAAGGAGAACAAAGGAATGAACTAAAAACAACAGAGTATAACCTGTCGAGCGGAAAACTTGCAGAGGGAGAGGAGAAGCTCACGTACCTAATCACGAATGTTATAGTGTCCATAAGGCAATGGAATTGATAACTAAAAACTAACTGCGCACTTACAACAACCATCGAAATTCGGCAGGCGCCCCTACCGGTGGGCGCCAAATCTCCAAATCTCGCTGGGAATCTTCCCGCGGAAGCGATGTGGAAGTGATGTTCAGCGCACTCTCGTGGTTGGGGGTGCTACTGGCCTTCCCGTCCCGCGCCCCCTTAAGCTCCCAAAATTCATTTTTTATTACTCAAAACCTGGGAAATTGTCCGAAATCACCATAAATTTGTATAATAACACCAGAACACCATCAACAGGTGAATCAATACAATTAAATGGTACTGTCAATGATCAAAGATATTCTGTAAAAGGAAAGCCGAGTCTGATTTATGTTTTTGGTGGGCCAAAATTGGTGGAAACCATCAAAAATAGCCATTTCAATTGTTGCACATGAAAGAAGTAAATGAACATTCAACATTTCTGTTGGTACATATGTCTAGTAGAATAATAAACCCATGTGACAAGGACTTTGCAGCGTTTTTATTATTTTAAACTGATTTATTTTATCTTTTTGGTTTAGTTTATTTCGACATTTAGCCATGCAATGTACAACAAGAAATAAAGAAAATATTCATCATGTTATATGTACATAATCTTTACAGTATTATCGTTATAGTTTGTATACGCTCAAATTGTACGTTCGCAAATGAAAATGACAACCACTTTGAAAGAAAACGTATATACTATATTCAACAAAATTTATTCTGACTGGATTTCGGTCTCGTGAATGAATAAATTTCCTCCCACCTTTCTCCATTCTTCCTGCTCAGCAGGGTCTGGTAGTTAAAAGGTCTTATACAGGGTGTCTCACTTATGATCCGAAAATTTTTAACCACGTGTTCTACAACCAATTTCCAACAAAAAGTGTCCCATGAAGTTTTTTTTTAAACCACTAAAAACATGAGTTTTTTCAATGTTAAGATTTTTGTCGTGTTTTCGACCTTTGGTCACTGAAAAGGTCATAAGTCCCTTAATATGAAAAGTAAAACCAAATCTAAGTAAACCGTTGGAAAGAGCGTTAAATTTCCCGTCTTTTGAGCCTCTAACAATAATTTTTTGAAGGGAACTTGAGAGTGAAAAATGAGCCTGAAAAGTTAATTTCGTCAATTCTTGAAAACTGCCTGTTTTTCAAACGATCATTAGGTCCCATAATTCTGGTGATTGGTCATAGCCTGTAAGCCTAAAAAATGCGCAAAAGCCTCAGCTTTCCAACGGTATAGTCATTTTTTATTTTTTAGAGGGAACGTTTTTGAGAAAATTGAGTTTTTTTGCGAAAAAACGTGTGTTTTCAGGCACATTTGAGGGTTTTTCCTTGGGGAAAAAAGTACTGCATGACTAACCACTGATGACTTTGGAGGCGGATTTACGTATTTTTTTTACGCTGAATCTAATGGTGACATACCCAGAGCTTCCTAGCAACGCCGCTCGTCTGTCGATGGGATTGTATGCGAAAAAACGTGTGTTAAACAGAGTGAGGTTTGTTTCTGTTGTTTGTTGTGATGCCCTCTTCTTAGCGTTGATAAGAAAACGTCATGAGGAAAACATCTACGTACAAAGTCTCTCTATTCGACCGAGTTCACCATCACGTTCAATCCGTTCTTCCGCTGCGTTCGATCCAGTTTCCTGTGTTGAAAATTTTCGAAGTTTTTCTTTCCACTATGGCTGCATTCACCTATACCGTCAAAGAGTGCGTCGACATGATTTTCGTATATGGTTACGCACGGAAACGCATCTGCAGCGGGAAGAGAGTACGCGCGGCGTTTCCCCAACAGACATCCTCCTTACAGAGAAACCTTCAGTAGGGTAAATGCACTTCATCATATCAAAAGGTGTTCGTTTTTGTGTTTTGGATTTCGTCATGTTCGGAATGAAGTGTTGTTTGTGCTAACACCCTTATTTAACCCACCCATTTGTGAAGACGCCTGATGGTATGAGTTTAACTACTGGAAATTACTCACAAGGTAAATTCTGTTTTCTACGCCTACGTAATAGCTTCATGACATTTATTCAGCCATAACGACCAGCAATGGTGAATTGCAGCTAACATTTTTCAAATATTAACGCAGGTATGCACACGTGCACGGAACGGGGAATTGTTCCAAATGGTCACTCACAGAGCAAGCGGTCCACGCGATGAATTTCGTGACGAGGCGATATTGGATGGACGCAATAGCTGAGGATTTCACTTCCAGCACCCGCCGATTGGGCTTGCAGCTAGGGGTGCCACAGTGCGTCAGTTCATAGAGCCATAGTGGAAAGAAAAACTTCGAAAATTTTCAACACAGGAAACTGGATCGAACGCAACGGAAGAACGGATTGAACGTGATGGTGAACTCGGTCGAATAGAGAGACTTTGTACGTAGATGTTTTCCTCATGACGATTTTCTTATCAACGCTAAGAAGAGGGCATCACAACAAACAACAGAAACAAACCTCACTCTGTTTAACACACGTTTTTTCGCATACAATCCCATCGACAGACGAGCGGCGTTGCTAGGAAGCTCTGGGTATGTCACCATTAGATTCAGCGTAAAAAAAATACGTAAATCCGCCTCCAAAGTCATCAGTGGTTAGTCATGCAGTACTTTTTTCCCCAAGGAAAAACCCTCAAATGTGCCTGAAAACACACGTTTTTTCGCAAAAAAACTCAATTTTCTCAAAAACGTTCCCTCTAAAAAATAAAAAATGACTATACCGTTGGAAAGCTGAGGCTTTTGCGCATTTTTTAGGCTTACAGGCTATGACCAATCACCAGAATTATGGGACCTAATGATCGTTTGAAAAACAGGCAGTTTTCAAGAATTGACGAAATTAACTTTTCAGGCTCATTTTTCACTCTCAAGTTCCCTTCAAAAAATTATTGTTAGAGGCTCAAAAGACGGGAAATTTAACGCTCTTTCCAACGGTTTACTTAGATTTGGTTTTACTTTTCATATTAAGGGAGTTATGACCTTTTCAGTGACCAAAGGTCGAAAACACGAAAAAAATCTTAACATTGAAAAAACTCATGTTTTTAGTGGTTTAAAAAAAAACTTCAAGGGACACTTTTTGTTGGAAATTGGTTGTAGAACACGTGGTTAAAAATTTTCGGATCATAAGTGAGACACCCTGTATACAGGGTGTCACCCTTTCGGGCGCACCACCGGCCAGGGTTCGATTCTACTACTAATTTGCGACTTTTTTTGTCCTATAACATATATTTTTTAATTCACGCTAAATACCACTTTTTTCACTTTTAAGATTTTTTTCGCATTTTCGACCTTGTTCGCTAAAACTGTCATAACTCCCTTAATTGATGAAGTAAATTCAAATTTGATTATACCATTGGAAAGAGCGTTAAATTTCCTATCTCCGTGACGCCTTTTTAGACAATTTAAAAAAAAATGAACGGGTGAAAAATAAGCTGAAAGTGAAAAATTGGTAAAATTTCGAAAATGTTCACTTTCTTCAAAGCTTGTCTCTCGAAACGTCCTGAACGGAAATTTTTATGCTGCAAGCCTAAAAGTTGCATCTGAATCCGAGCTTTCCAACGGTGTAGTCAATTTTTTTTAAAACCACTTCTTTGGTAAGAAAATGACGTTTTTAAGGCAGAAAACGTTAATTTGCGGGTGAAAATCAGCGTTTTCCACCAGAAGTGCTTTCCAACTTAACAAATTCGTTTGACACGGAATTTTACGTATTTTTTGACGCTGAATCGAATGGTGACACTTTCACATCTCCTCGACAAACAAATAGCGCTTTTCAAGCCCTTTCTGGGTTAAACAGGGCACAACAACTGAGTCCTCGAATCATTTGATTTCTTGAGTATGTTTATTGTTAAAGATGTTCAAAATGTCCCCCGTTTTGTATGAGGCATTCACGGGCTCGTCGTGCTCGACGCTCGCAGCTCGTTGGTGTTCCTTCGGATGTCCTCACTGCAGTGGTAGATCTTATCGAGAAGATCCTCTCGTGTATCCGGAAAAAGATGCCATGGTTTTCAAGCGCAGAGTAAGAAGCAACTGCCTACCTGCACGTCAACGGTTGAACGTTCCAACAATCACAAATGATATTTGTACCCTTGTTATCTACTTGTGTACTTGTTATCTATCGAAAAGAGAAACCTTTCCGGAGATGATCGGGACGATATTTTCGAGACAGCGGGCAAAATTAGGTAGATATAAACAAATTGGGAGGAGTGCGAGTCATTAATAATCCAGACCTCCCTCAATGAAAATTTTGGTTAAAACGAACAACGAAATTGACCCCTTCGCCCAAAGGAAAGGGCTTGAAAAGCGCTATTTGTTTGTCGAGGAGATGTGAAAGTGTCACCATTCGATTCAGCGTCAAAAAATACGTAAAATTCCGTGTCAAACGAATTTGTTAAGTTGGAAAGCACTTCTGGTGGAAAACGCTGATTTTCACCCGCAAATTAACGTTTTCTGCCTTAAAAACGTCATTTTCTTACCAAAGAAGTGGTTTTAAAAAAACATTGACTACACCGTTGGAAAGCTCGAATTCAGATGCAACTTTTAGGCTTGCAGCATAAAAATTTCCGTTCAGGACGTTTCGAGAGACAAGCTTTGAAGAAAGTGAACATTTTCGAAATTTTACCAATTTTTCACTTTCGGCTTATTTTTCACCCGTTCATTTTTTTTTAAATTGTCTAAAAAGGCGTCAGGGAGATAGGAAATTTAACGCTCTTTCCAATGGTATAATCAAATTTGAATTTACTTCATCAATTAAGGGAGTTATGACAGTTTTAGCGAACAAGGTCGAAAATGCGAAAAAAATCTTAAAAGTGAAAAAAGTGGTATTTAGCGTGAATTGAAAAATATATGTTATAGGACAAAAAAAGTCGCAAATTAGTAGTAGAATCGAATCCTGGCCGGTGGTGCGCCCGAAAGGGTGACACCCTGTATACCCTTCCTTCAATCTCAGTTTACTCGTTAACCTTACCCCGCCGTAGATCTCAGATGTATGAGACTGATGTAGTCGTACCTTGCTTGCTGCCGTCGATTAGCGGCACCAACTTATGGTAATCGATTCCACGAGGCTAAGCTCATCATCGTTAGGGTTTCGAGGCTGAATATAGAACATTGGTGGACTGAATGTTCGATAAAAACGTCCATCGAACCGCCTACAACTGCTTGCTTACCTATGCTCTGTATCGAAGTTTGATCCCTATGACATTTTGTTCGAGTCCATTTTTAGCCATCCAAGTTTAATGACCAGGCGAAAAGCTGCTCAGGAAATTCCTTCGTTTGGGTGGGATCGTCAATCAATTAACGTCGATCGCTGCATTAATGACTCAGCGAGAAAGTAAACACGTTGTTGTCTCCCCTGGCTTACGTTGTTCAACCTAAATGAGCTTGAATATTAATCTACTCATGAACACTTGAAAAGGAAGTAAAAGTAACTTGCGTGGACTGGGATGCATCTAGACCCTTCCTGTTCGAAATTTAATTGCCACAGCTGTTCAATATTTTACCCTCATTTTGGTTATAAATATACCTACTCCTCTAACTGTGTGTATAAGAACTGAAGATTTCATGGATTCATCATGGTTGCTCATGTTGCTGTTACCACGTTACAAGGATTTCATCCCATGAGCAGACGCTAATAATTGTTCCACGACCGATAACGATTAATGCTCCATAATTAATATGAAACTCGCAGGTGGTCTTCTGAGACCGAGCACACTTGTCTCCGCATTATATCAGCTTTTTGGACTCAGCCGTTCACTGCATGAAGAATGTTTGGGACTTCATTCAAAAGCTAGACTTGTGTCTAGCAATCTTGGTTTTGATCGATGAACCGATTGTCATCTGTCTCCATGCCTAATAACAACGGTCTCAACTAATTTTTCAAACATAACCCACCTACCCACACAGGTCCAAGTATCACATCCAACACAACAACAATAAACAAATCTGGTACCTACTGATTCACTCCTTATAATGTCATTTGATCAATAACAATAGTCAAACAAAAGAAACCCAATAACCTCAACGTTTGCAATTTTAGTAACGTGCCCAAAAGCCTCTTATCAGCCCAGACGTCAAACAAGCAATTCATAACTTCGAAGCAAAAAGAAGCTACGATGAAATTGCTGCAATCATCGATCGAAAGCACTTCAAAATTCGTATTACTTCACTTGGAAAACCTGGGAAAAGCAAGCTGACATACTCCGACGCATCGTTGAGGGCAGGGCGTTGACTTGTTTTGGGGATAGTTTGATAGCACCGTTGCCGTCCTAAGTAGGTTGGGGACCTCAGACTTCTCTTCTTTAGCGGACGTCGGGGTCGAGTGCCCTAGATCGTTTGTATAAAAACTACCTCGGGCTTTCAAGAAAATTGCAAGTTGAAGGAACTGGCTATTTGTCCGAATAATACCTCTGACTTTTGTCGTCTTCAGTCAACATCAAGTATTAAAATGTGGATACTCCTCTGTATTGATTCTTGCGTACTGGTATACACACAGCCTACGAGTGATAAGTTGAGGTTTGTTGGGTGGTGTTGTACGGTGCTAATCGCTAATTTATTCATTTGCCAAGGTGTAGAACAGAAGATGTAGATACACAGTGTGAATAATGAAAACAAAGAGAAAAAGCTCGGCTTGATTGTGATGGAAAGCTTGGTCAGATTTTCTTTTTGCGAGTGGCGAGCCTCTTCCATGATCTGTGATCTCCCGATTAGTGCAGGTTTGGGACCTATTGACAGCATAGTAGTTAACGTAGAGGTTCGGGTACATCGCCCTATATTTAAAGGAGTCAGTTTTTCTATTTCGGTATTTTATGGTCCAAGATGTAAAGACACACTATTGGTTGGTATAGTCCTCTAGTTTCGATCAGATCGAACCACCAATAAATATATTATTTTACGTAACTAATACTAAGTAATACTAAGCCGTCCCCCTTCCCTCATTCTTAATTATTTCCACCCTAGCCTTGTTTCCGAAATTCCAGTGGTAAGGTTCTGATATTTTGAGAGGTTCACTACGTACCTAATCGTCACTCTTCATTCGAAATCTTACCATAGGTATTCGGCCCGATTTTTGCAATTCCCATGATCATAGATTTATACCCCTGTCAAATTCCCCGTTTTGATCAAATCGGGCCATCGTTAGGTACCTATATTTTTAAATTCATTATTTTGTTGTTTTACGAAGACTATTTCATAATTTTCCCTTCGCTCGTTAGCCTCTCCTGGCCTGATTTTTGACATTCTGATGGTCTTGTTTCACATATCCCCAAAAGTCAAAAGCAGGAATAATGATTCGTGCAGTCGTGCGTAGTGCACTACGTGAGTATTAGTATTTTTCCATTTACTTGTAAATTATTGGAAACTGGATCTCATGTTGAGAATTTCGACCTCCTACTTCCTTGTCCTGTGTTGTTGCGAACCAAGAAAATCGCTTATTTATCTCGTCATTTTCAGCTTGAAAATTCGTCATGATGCGAATAGATTAGTGCGCCTGTAATAAACGGTGTAAGTCGCGTGTGACATCAATATAAATCTGTATAGTTTCATCTTGGGCCCCAGTTGTAGAATGTTTACATTTCTGCTCACCTTCTGCTCTCCTGATACCCCAGCAGCTAGTACCTCCAGTTGACAGGACTTCCTGAGATCCCTCAATAAATGGAATAGCTACATACATTTTTTTTAACGAGGGAAACAGTGGGAAAATCTTGAAAAAGGCAACGCTTTGGAGGGTCCGCACTACGCAGCTGTGTGAGGTTTCACTCACCAAAAACCTACTAAACCTGATCCTCTTGAACTAATCCACCCCGGAATCACTTGTTCAGCATTACTTCGGAGTGGGGTCGATAACTGGGCGATCTCACGCCCTCTTCTGATGTCTTCTTGTGGTCTCCAGTTTATTATTCACCTGAGGAACCGGTCGTCCAGCTTTTTTGCCAGCAGGATTCGGACTGTGTTGGATGCAATCCTCTCCCAGGTTCCCTGCCTGGAGATAATCTTCCCGATCACATTAATTGGTGTGATTTCACCCTCCTGTTCTTCTAGAATCTCCCTTTCCCTGCTTCATCTGGTGCAGTGGAAAAACGTGTGTTCGGCGACGTCGTTTGGTGCATTATACAGTACCAGTACTTTGTGGTGTCTGCTAGTGCCCTTCTGTGCAGATAGAACCAGAAGTATCCATGGCCCGACAGGAACATTGTGGTGTAGAAATCCACATGTCCATGCCTCCTGTCAAGCCATGGGCATGGGCGCACGCAGGTCCGTGCCCCTCTTGTTATCAGTTTCCCACTCATTTTGCCACTGCTGCAATGTTCTTTCTCTCTCCTCCTTCTTGATAAGGGATTTTGACTCTTCCGTGGATTGTCGGAGGTAGATCCGCTTCCTCTCCATTGCTAGGAGGTCGATTGGGATGGGGACACCAGTGGCAGGAAAGGATATGGTACGATAGGCGCTTTCTATTAACAAGGCTCCTCTCGTCTGCACTGACCGCAGGTGGTCTCGGTACTTTTTAACTTGTAGGGCTTCAGCCCACACCTCCATTCCATATAACATGATTGCTTCGGCTGCAGTCATGAGCATCTTCCTTTTCTTGGGCGATGGTCCAATGTTCCAAACCAATGTTTGCCATTAGCCAGCTCAGGTTTGCTTTCACCGCCACTGCTGTTTCTCCTGCTCGCTTGGTGTGCTCCCAGAAAGTCAGCCAGCAGTCAAGGGTCACTCCCAGGTACCGCTCCGAATGAGATGAGTCAATGGTTTCGTCCTCCACCTGAAATTGGGTGACACGGTTGATGTGTCTCTTATTCAGCAGCACTGTTTCGGTTTTGTGAATTGCAAGCTCCAACCCATGCTCCTCCATCCAATGCATGACTCGCCTCATTGATCGGTTGAGCTTCCACCGGAGGCCCTCCAAAGTATGGTCTTTTATCACCACCACTACATCATCGGCATAGCCCACCAGGAACACATCCTCTGGCATGTCCAGCAGAAGGATCCCATCGTAGCTCGCATTCCACAGATCAGGCCCCAATATAGACCCCTGAGCCGCCCCGCTGGTGATCTTCTTCCTGCACATCTTCGCCTCGGACTCATACACTAAGCTGAGGTTCTTTAGGTAGTCACATATGACAGCCAGTAGGTAAGATGGAAGCCCAAAGCACCTCTGGAGGGTGTTGATGATATCCACCCATCTCACAGAATTGAAGGCGTTCTTCATGTCTGGGGTCACTGCCATGCACATCTGTCTTGTACGGTGGTCTCCGTGCTCGGTATCCAATGCAGCTGATACCACCTCCATTACAGCACTCAGGTTGAGCTTCCCTTGACAAAGCAGTACTGCCTACTGGTGAGTCCCCCTGCGAGTGCGATGGCTTCCATGATTCTGGCCTTGAGGGGCTTCTCAAATAGTTTCCCCACTGCATCCAGCAGGCATAGCGGTCTGTAAGCTGAGACAGAGGATGGATCTCCTTTTCCCTTATGGAGACTTCCCTTATGGCGTGACTTTCCACTGGTAAGGGAACACTCCGTCCACTAGGCATCTGTTGTACATTCGGAGCAGCATATCCGGTTCGGTTCTGGTCACAAGTTTCAGGATCTCTGCAGGAATTATGTCTGGCCTTGGCGTCTCCTTATTTTTAAAAGATGATACCGCTCTGGCCAGGTCATCCTTAGTGAATAATGGGATTTCCTGTCATGTAGGACACCTATATGGGGGGTCTCCCTCTCATTCAGGGTGAATAGGAAAGAGGCTATCCACTATTCGGTCCTTGACAGCTGCATTTAGGTTGGCCCCACCTGACATGCCCTTCAGCTTTTTGGTCACAATCCTGTATCCCAGGCCCCAGGGGTTTTCTTCTATTTCTTCCGTGAGTTCCTTCCACTTGGCAGATTTACTTCTGGCTATAGCTTGCCTTAACCTTTTTTTTAGCTGCCTTGAACTCAGCAGTTCTGGTGGGAAAGTTCGGGGAGTCCCTGGTTGTCATTTGAGCCCTACGTACTAGTCTGAGGCATGTTCTTCGGAGATATCTGCAATTTCGTCGTATGACCAATAAGCAGGTCGCCTTTGGTCCTTCCCTTTCATAGGCATAGCTGCACTTCAGACCTGCTGTATAAGGTTCGTCGTGACCTTGATCAGGTCTTCTGCTGTAGGGTATGTGGTAGCCTGAAGGGAACCATTTCCAATGGCGATTATGGTGGAGAATAAGCCCTCATCGATCTTTTCCACGTTGCACTGAGCTCTCTTACGATTTGGGGGCCCTGGTGGCACGGGTGTGCTGGTCTACAATTGTGTACTTGATGTACTGGTGGTCGCTTGCTGTGTATATTTCCGAAACGCGCCAGTCTCTAACTTGGCCTCCCAGTCTCTCTGTTGCAAAGGTTACATCTGGAATGGTACCTCCACAACCGGGCCTCCTGAATGTGGGCACATTACCTCTGTTGAGAATCATCATGTTCAGTCCATCCGCCATTTCACCGATGGCATTGCCCCTACTACCTGTGTGGCCCATCCCCCACTCCACAGACTTCGCATTGAGATCACCAGCTAGGAGCACGTCACCAGATAACCTGCTAATCGTGTCCTCCAGGGCCTGCAGCTTTCCTTCAAACTCTGCAGCTTGGTCGTTCGGGGAAAAATAGCAGCTGATATATGTGGTGCCCCCTGCCTTCACCCACACAAATCCTTCCCCCACCCCATGTACCGTGACTGCCAGCTTTTGAGGGCTTGTTACCAAATTGCTGCTGTACCGAGGGTATGTGAGAACCATTGCTGGTTGTCTCTCCGTCGGTACTGTTCACAGAGAAGATTTATGTCCACTGGTCGTTCAAATAGTATCTGTTCTAGTAGAGCGTGGGCCACTCTGTTCCTGTTCATATTTCCCTGCAGGATGTGTATCATCCCCTTTTTTGGCAGCCTCCAGTGCCCGCTTGAAGGCAGTGCACCCTTTTTTGCCAAGGGAATGGTCAGATGGCTCCCCAAGGTCTTCACAGAGGACACATTTTGCAGGCTGGCTGCAGTTTGTGGCTCTGTGGTCACGCTCCCCGCACTTGAAGCAGGCATTTGCTCTGTCCGCCCCATTACAGTTCCAGGCTTGATGACCAAAACCAAGGCCTAAATCATCGAACTAACTGGGTACACAGGCGTACTCAGCAGTTCATAAACCCTATGCGGATGCGCTCTGTTACCAACAGCTCCTTAGCACCCTTCATATCCAGTGATACAATGGCAAGTCGCTGTTGTCTCGTGTTGGGTTGCGTGACAAAAACCTTCATCTGCCCTTCTGCTCCCTTCAGCCTTTGTGCTAGGGCCTCTTTTACCTCCTCTTCTGTGGTGAAGACGTCCAGGTCTCAGATCTCCACTGAGGCCTGAGGCGTCAGCTCTCGGACATCCCCTGCCTCACCTACTGCTCCTTTAAGAAGGTTACTAAAGGCAACTTTGTCCTCATCCTGGTCGAGCTCTATGAGCAGATCGCCTCTCATAGGTTAGCGCATTCAGCGTACACCTTTCCCAATTTGCTCTGGCTTTACATTCTATCTTACCTTCTGAAGGACATCTGCATAGGTCTTCCCATCTGCCGCCTTGATCATGATCGTGATCTCACCCTCTTTTTCTTAGGGGCTTTACCTTCTTCCATGGGGACTCGGACTCGGAAACCGAAGACTTTGTGGTTGGCACTTTATCGTTCTTCTTTTTGAGTTTCCGCTTAGGGGTCTCCTCTGGGGTGTTGGGCTCTCCATCAGAACTGCTGTCCTTCTTCCCAGGTGCATTCTGGGTCTCGGTAGCTCTGCGGACAACAGCAGTGCTGGGGCCCTCCGTACCTGTATGCCCTATGGCTGTCAATTTTTTCCTATTTCCTTGCAGATCTTGCAGCGAATCGAAGATGTCTGCAAACTCTGCCAGTCCTTTCTTTATGCCCTGTGGCATTGTTTTCTGGGACTTTGCCAGGTCCAGCATTCTATTCAGCAATGTTTTCCACCTTTCTTCTGCCTCTTTCTGATTTATTGTGGTGAGCTGATTCATGTCTGTGGGTAACAGTGGATTGCACCCTACCTCTTCTGTCTCTGGCTCTTTAGTTGTGTTATGAACTATTGTATTTGGTGAATTCATTTTTATGTTGATACCAGCATATCATGTAAAGAGAGGCGGACCGAAATAGTTGGGAGCGGGTATACCCTTGGAATTTATCCTAACCCAGTACTCTGAGGCCCAACCTTCGCTTTATTACTCCGGAAATACCCACATCCTGGCGCTTGCCCGGAGCAAGTGGGGTCGGACACCCCACAACCAATGTACACTCCTAGATCACGGCACGAAGGGGCTGATCTCAGAGCAAGCTCACATCAGCCGTGATTTTAACACAAATCCGGCACTCCCCGCGCTCCAGCAGGACTGACCAATCTTTAATCAAGCCGGCAGATTAGCTGCCATAGCTAATCTCCTCATGGCTCATCTACATACATAAAAGAAGAGTAAATGCGCATACTGACTACAGACTGTAACGGAACCAAATTTTTTATTCATTAGGTACCTATGTACCTGAATTGCTAAATGCGAGTGAAAAAAATATTCTCACTTTTGACGATACCGATTTTAGATCTTTTTCTGTTTGACTAAAAAGATTAGATACACCTTCTTTACATAAACATGCGTCTCTACTTTCAAGTCGGGAAGAAGACAAAATTCCTTGCAAGTCGATATTTGTGAAACTTCTCAAAGCTCTTGCATACTTACTTGTTGACGGAATTCCTTTAAAATTAGCATGGTCGTTAATTAAATTGTAAATTTATTATAGAAGTAAATATTGAACATTTACAAAATGTAGTGTTATGGAGGTAGATTATTCCGCTACCACTCGCACACGTAATGCTGAATGCAGTGGGTTTTTCCCACCGATTTTCGATTGTTGAGTATAATCATTACAAAATTTGTTGGCGTGTTCATCAGTCTCGAGACTGTTATCATATAATGCCAACCCGTAATATTAGTAAACAGCCTCTCTTGTTGCTCTCACTCAGTGAAATTTATCAGCTTGAAAGCGGTTGATAAAAGCTTGATAACAACGGTGAAAAAAATAGTGATAAGACACTCTTTGGAACCGAATCTCTTTTAACTACTTATTTCCATGTCTTCTCGTCAACAACACTCATTCTATGTTCACTTGGTCAACATGAATTGAATATATATTTTTTAAATATATTGTATAATATTATTTTTTATTGTATTATTATTTATTATATATTATGTTCTTTTTTTGTATACGATGCAGCAAGTAATAAGTGGAAATTCATAGTCACGAGGTAAACGAACCGAGTACCTGGGTATCCTATGTAAAACCCATACATAACAAATGGAATTGGAAAATGCGGCGTATCCCCAATTTTCCAAGTGTCATACGGAAATGAGAACAATAAACCAAAACCAAAAGATAGGTATTTCTCGCGAAATCGAAGTTTCGTTTTGTATGGTTGTTTTGTTGAGGAAAGGACCCAGTAAGTCAGTAAGTGTTGGTAATCTCTTTGCTCCCGTCTTCATACAATAGATGGTATTCACAAACACTTCAAAGGGAAAACGAAGGTAATACCAAAACGCGTAGAATATAAGACAGGCACTAATAGAACTTACTAGTGCACCATCACTGCTCCTAACTCTTCAATCCCCATTCAGAATCTCATTTCCCACTAGAAAATATGCGTATAAATTACATTTAAGCTTACATTTAGTTACCTGCTTTACATTCAACTCATCAAAAACCTTATCAATCACCTTCAATCACCATCACTCTTTCCATCCTATCCTCCAAATCCTTCTCATTCTCCCTCTCTCCTTCAACAACTCAGTCAACAGCAATAAACCATCTATAAAAATGCATTTTTCTTGAAAATTCAAGTTCGAAACTGCCAAAACTTTCTGCAAGAAAAACACGTGGGCTTCCTGAAGAAAAACACTGAAGGTTATGGAATGGCAAGTCAACATGGATACTATAAGATAGATACTATAGGTTCGTTCGCCCTGGCTTTTCTGATGGTTAGCCCTCCTGGAAAACCGTAAGAACCATCCATGATCCAATGCCATATTGATAAGCGTTTTAGGAGGGTTCGATAATGGTTGAGAATTGAGAGGCAGTGAATGATCAGTTCTCGTCCACCCAGTTCTCTGTGGACTGGAATGACAATAAGAAAACTGGCTTTGAATAGCCAGACAACACTGCGAACAGCCGGTCTGATGGATACTATATAGCCAGAGTCCGAGAGTCACTGCCAGCAGCAGAACAGTCCAATAACCGTCAGATGGTCATTGTGAACAAACCTTATGTAATTACGTGGATTCGAGCAACAGGCTGGAGGTCGCATGTCTACTTAACCATTTACCTAGCTTGGAGAAACTCTTCCTGAAAAACTAATACATATCACAGTTCGTCTCTTAAATTCTCCGTGGCTATTTCTCTACCTTTCATATCTATAATAATAATTATTAATATTTTACTTAATAGGCACATACTCTTGCTCATATCTGTGTTGGTGAATCACAGATGACCAATGCAGGAAATCTTGACAAAACGTTTTGTTTCATTATGTTCAACGATGAAGCTATTATCAGTGAAGTTCAATGATTTACTTCAGCATAAATAATCCTTTTCTACCGTCTTTAACCCCCAAAAACTAAATAATTCATCGCTCAGCGCCCATCAAATAATATTATTACTATTTAAATAATTATTGTGCTACAAACTTACCACCTTCTTGTATAATGGTTGACTTAACGATATTTACTTTTTGAACCATTTTCAAAGTGAAAAAACTCAATATTTGATCAACATTCTACAAAAAATGTTGGTTATTGGAATAGTATTTAGTAGCTAATAGTATTTTCCATACTAACATAATGTCTTGTTTAAAAAAGTATTTGATATAATCAGCTCAACCAGTGGTATTTGTAGTTGATGGTTTAGCTTCTGGTCTTGATGAGATTCCAGAGATTCCACATGGTCCTCGCCATCTAAACGCGGTTCTTATCGTTCTATGGAATTGTTACATGTGCCCTGGAAAAGTCTCTCACGGTAGTAGAGACCTGAATAGTTGCAGTATACTTCGTTAATTTGGGATCGGTTGCACCAAGAAGGTCATTCTTCCTTTCCTACCTACTATGATAAAGGTCCAAGTTTACATTCACCATCCGCATCAAGTAGGTACATGATGATTAGGACGTCATAAAAAATCGCGTTGGGTTTTTAAAATTTTTAAATTATCATTCATCAATCTTATTCTTCCTGTCAGACAGAACGAAAAGAAGAGCCAAACTGAAAAGCGTATCTTCCTCCAAAAGTATCAAGAGAACCTCGGGCGTTCATTCAGGAGAGTCGGGCTTCATTCAGCTGCCTTATGGTAAGAACTGGATATCCCTAGATGAACCACTCGGGGATGGTTCTCGAAACGAAATAACTTCGTGAGCAAGGCTTTTTTTTCTTGTTTTTATTTATCGGCCTTCCGCAAGAGGCGTAGACCGTGAACTGCCAGGAGGCGCAGTTTTATAAATCGTCTCCTGCAATGTCCTTCGCTATAATAATCATCATTATCATCATTAAGTAGGAGATCTTGCCCTTCTTCGTGATGAGATCTCATTTCTGCTTGCTCACGACTCGGAAACAACTGATCTTGTACTTTCTGTTAACTTATACGCAAATTGAAATAAGCACGAAAAATGAATATGCGAAATCGGAACTATTCCTGATGTATTTGAATATGTTACCTCAGAAACAAGTACCTACTCCGAAGGTGGAGCATTAAGGTGGAGGAGGAAAATCGGACGTCTCCAAAAAACATTATCCCAAGTTGAACATTTTATAATTTTTAGGATCTTCCAGCTCCCAAAACTCAAAATTTTTTTTCAGGGATGTTCGTTATCACAACTTTTTGGGACTAGCCCCAAAAAAGGGTTCGGGGTGTTGGGGCTCTGTCTGAGTTTTCAACTTCTAGTTTTTTTCTAACGTTGGGATTTAATTAAGATCCTGGTTTTCCGAATGAGGGAAGAAGGGGGTTCATTGCAGAGATCCCGAGTGATGAAAAATACCAAATATTGACAAAATAAGCAAACGATATGCCTCAAAAATTAACTATTTTCAAAAACATAAAGTAGTAAATAAAATTTAAGTTTTTGTGAATCGAAAATCGCTCAAAATCGTCAACAATTATTATTGTTAAAATCAGCAAACATGCTTCAAAATCACCGAAAAATTTTACAATAAACAATAATTTATTTTTGAAAATAACTATTAGGTAGGTACCTATTTAAATAATGCTGTATGGCTGAAACTTTTCGGTTTTCTTAACGGCGTTGCAAAATCTGTGTAGAGATAGGAAGTTGAGGAAATTAGAGAATAGGGAGGAGTTTAGCAGTTTTTGTGCCGCCGGTTTTTCGGAGTGTTTTTCGAAGCGCTCTATATAATCTTGTTGATGATTCATCAATGCTAAAATATATTTGTGACCCTAAATACCCCCCCCCCCCCAAATACCCCCCCCCCTACCCCCCCCCTTACCCTAAATATTTGAAGTGTGACCTCACATTCTGAAATAACGCTGATGGAGAAATCATTCATGAAAGAAATGAAAGTTCCCTCTCAACCGTAGCGTTGGTCTCGAAAACGAAGTGGGTATTTTAATGGTTCTAGTATGAGATTTAGTTCAGATCTTGACTAAGCCTTCTCCACTAAAAGGCTTTCGCCATAATCGCTAAATTCTGTTGAACATTGTCATATAGTTGTATTGGTCCCTTTTCTCGCTTTTTAGGTGAGATGTTTCGCTGTACTCGTGGAACCTGGTTCTACGAGTCTTGGCAGCCACTGGACGAGGAAGCAGCGGACATCATCGAGCAAGATCACTTGAAAGTTTTCCTAGGAAAGAAAGCCTCCGATTTCGCAGTTGATACCAAACGTGAGTTAAATGATTACACTAATTATTCATCTTGAAAATACTCGTACCAGGGGAATAACGTATGATTTATACTTTAAAAATAATCTAGAGCAGAAATTGTCTAGGTTATTAAATTGTCCGTACTATTTTGTTCATGATCGTTTACGCGTTTTTTTTCCAAACTCCAAATTCAATATCTTTCAAATGTTTCGGAAATAAGTTTGACATTTGAGTTTTAACCCGTTAACACCCTCCCCCGGGAGATGCTTTCCCTGTATTTACTCGGCTGCTGACCCGCCCGATCCACATGTGTGAAGACTAATAACCCCTACCCTTTATGAGGCTCTTATTGCCACGACACTGCCAGGGAGCAGCGCCTTGACGCCTTCAATGGATCCCAGAAACAGATTATATTGGGTCTTATATTACTACTTGTTACTATGAGGGTATGTTTGTTAGCCCATCAGGTATATGAGGGTATGTTCGTTATGAGTGTAGACATGTTTGTTAGCCCATCAGAATTTGCTGTATTTGTTTATGCACCGACATGAATCCAAAATGGAAATTGAACGGTAGGTACAGTCACCCTATCCTGCCTGAGAAATACACGTGAACATGTTCGCCCTACTGCCAGTAATGGCGCCATGAGATATACCTAAGTGTTTGGTGTTGATTTTGAAGTTTTCAGTTTAATTACTGTTCAATTGAACTTTAGAACACAATGGGTCAAGTTTGGTTTCTATGGTTCACACAGGTGTCACTGGTGCTAACGAAAATTGCCGTATTTAATATACAGTTTCTGATCATACGTGATGCTCCTGGTCAGCAGGTGCGCCAGTTAAAAAACCCTTTAGGCCATGCTTGTAAAATAAAACCCTACCTAGACCATGGTTGTAAAAACCTCAAGTTGTAGTTAGCAAGAACATCCCGCAAACCCCATGGATCATGTAATACAGGACTACCAAGTTGTATAAATACCACTCTCAGTCTCTTTCAAGTACCTTTAATCTTTTTCAAGTCTTTTTCGAGCAAGATAAATACCAATACTTTCAATACATTTATAATTTTAATATTTCGAGACGATGTGAAAGTTCTGATAGGTTGATCTTGCGATTTTGCGTTTACCTGCCTGCCGCGAGCTTAGCGCGTGAAAATTCACGGGTCTGGTATAATCATGGTTACATAACTCTTCTTTCCAATACTTTACATTAGTCCAGACAGGGCCCTTACAAACACTGACAGAACTGTTTCAGTCTATAGCTCATCAGTTGGGTGTAAAGACAGTTGTCTCCTTTTGACATTGGATTTCATTATGGTGGTGGTTAATTTTCATTAAAAATGGACTGCATTCATCTACAGGCATTCCTAGAACTGGTCAGTTGCCTGTGTTACCTCCTATGATTGAGTTCACCTTATGGGTTGATCTGTAGCTGCTTAGTTCGTAAGGTCACAAATGAGAGTCATGTGTAATGAATTGAATTTTTTTCTATTTCTCCACTGTGTTGGAATTGGAATTCTGCTCGAGTGTAGTTCGCATAGACACCTTTTTGACCCCTGATTAATCTGGAAGAGACAACCTTGGTGTTTGGTCGGATGGGATGCTCGCGAGGATCCCTTCGCAAGTAACCACCATTATGAGCCTGCAAGGAATCCGTTGCGCAACATAGAATTATTCCACCCATTGAACCGGATCAAATGGAACAAAAATTACGCTACCGACGACGACCAGGTTAGACCTTTCTTAAAGTAGCTGTTCACGTCACGATTTACTGACTTGATATTTTTATTGTATCAGTCACAAATCAGTTTTGGGTTTACAATCCCTCCGTTATATAATATAATTATTTGTGATTTACGTGTCATATAGTACCTTGTTAGTTACTTAATACTAACCAGGTACCTACGTGTAGACAGGTTGTGGATGCTGGATTTTGTTTTGTTTTCTTTCTTTGTTTTCCCTCCCGTCTTTTTGCGTTCTCTTGAATTCATGATGTGATAGAGAATTCTTGAATGAAAACACTGTGATGCACAGTCACTAGATATTTTCGTTTCTTCGGTCGGTTCCCCGTTCCTAAACGGCGTAGAAAAATCCAGATGGCATTGTATTGTGCGGTTCGAGGACCTTTTGTTCATTCGCAAGCATTGTTCTCCCTATTTCATGCTGCTGAAGGCGTTTTTTTCTCGCTCAATATTCCTGGGCGTGTCAATGGGATGTCGGCTAATCGCTGACCTGGTCGGCTAATAGATCTATACGAGAATCCACTAATAATAATCTCACTAATTGGTTGACAAACCGTCCAAGTTCTGCGATTTGCTGTTTATTGATACTTTAATCTGCTGTTGGCGAAAACTTTAGTTACCGGATTGAGATTAATTAATTATAGGTTAGGTATTAATTATATTTAGGGATCCATATATTGTATTAAGTAGGGTCTGATTGTGTTATTGGGCAGTTGATGAACTGAGTATTGACGCAAGAATTATTGCTAGTTGTTGAACGCGGTTTGATGTTCATTCACCGTCCCCTGTCGACCTGTATTCAAATACAGATGAGTGGTCCTTGTTCTGATCAATCGTTGAGCAATGTCGCGTTAAATTTGTTTCAGCTTTTATGAACCACATTTATTCATCTCAATGGTGTTAGTATCAGACGATGTGTAAAAAGGTTTAATGCTGCGTTGAGGAAGTATATCAAGTTTACTGAAGCAGTAAATGCCCCTACATGTCATTTATTTTTCCTGTTGCTTTTTTTGAGAAGCTGTTGTCAAATAAAAAACATCTGCCTAGTTGGGTAGGCAGTATAGCTACCTCACCTATGTAACATGGACGTATATAATTAGTTGGTGGGTCCATTCGGTGGACAGATGGAGAATTGACGCGTATGGATTTCAAATTGACGGGTTCAAAAATGACAAAATAGTAGGATGGAATAGGAGTTGTAGTTATAGGATTAATGATAAGCGTAGTAGCATTATAATAGGCATTCATGTAAGTGTTGAATATTTGTGGTATATTACCCCTTGAAGGATAAGTATTTCAAAAATGTCGAAGCAAGTTACAATACATTACAAGATTTTATACTGAAACAAATGAGTAAAACTCATTAAAATTGAGAGATAAATCCAAATACTTGTCGTTTTAAGTTTAAATCCAAGTACATATAATTTTCTAGGATAGTTATATGGGCTCTACTAGGATTTCACGTTCGCGCATGCGCAGACGAAGGTTGCTGTACTCTGTCAATGACTTTAATGTGGGACTCTGTGGCCCAACCCTCTCCTACCCTCAAACCACATTGGTTCATGACGATTTCTAGGGTATTTGTGGGTTCTAGAAGGATTTCACGTTGGCGCGTGCGCAGACGAAAGTTACAGTAATTTTTTAATGAATTTATTATGGGACCGTCCGTGTTACAACCCGCGCCTACCCTCCAAATTTCGGTTCACTACGACTATTTTTTCGGGTGGTTATGGGCGGTACAAGGAATTGGCAACTATTTCATGTTTGCGCATGCGCATCCGAATGTAACAGTCTGAATTTGATGAAATGACCATGCGCATCCGAATGTAACAGTCTGAATTTGATGTGGGACCATGAGGGTACCATTCTGCATCTACGCTCCAACTTTCAGCTTTTTCTGACGATTTCTAGGGTAGTTATGAGGTTTACAGGTACTTCACTTCGTGCGCAGATGAAAGTAACAGTACAGTTTTAATGAATTTAATATGGTACCATCTGTGGCCAAACCTGAACTTAATCTCCGAATTTCAACTCATTACGACCATTATTTAATATAGTTTTACCCGGGGCAAGGAATTGACCACAGGCAGACAGACACGGAACCAAATATGTTCCTTGATGTCTGAAACGTAAAACGTTAGTGGATTTTTTTCGACTCTTGCATTTAACATGAATAATTTTCAACATTACAACGATGGTATTGTAATAAGAACAATATTTCACCATTAGTCACTTTATCTGCTGTTGGTTCCATCCAGCAGCACTGGCAACCGTTCCGACCTCGGACAGTAGGGAGGGCAGTTCATCATTTGATTTGCCGCCCAGTTGATGGAGGGAGGCTTGAGCCTCTTCTGGATGTGCCAGCAGGCGGCTTCTCTCCTCCCCATTAAAGGTTTGAGTTCAGCTCCGGGCCCCACGGCAGCGCCCCCATGGTCGGTCGGCCACAGGCTGAGCAGCCGTTCTCCTGAATGCAGACCATATAAGCGCTCCTTCTGTTAGGACTCGCGTGGTCATCCATTCAAGTATGAATTCTGGGTAGCCCACCCTCAAAGAAAAAACGGAGTTATTGACAAAATAGTCTATTTCCACTAATACACGAAAAACCCGATACCGGTTTCGGTGATCAAACCATCGTCAGTAACAAACAATAAACCGGTATAACAGTGTTTTTCGCGTGTTTTCGTGTATTAGTGGAAATAGACTATTTTTTCAATAACTCAGTTTTTCTTTGAAGAATAACATCCTCAGCCCTCCATACCCCCACCTGCAACCCATCAGGGCCACATGCAGTATTGTCGGTTCAGAGTTACAGATGTCATCCTCTGTTATTGGCGCCCATACTTGGTGCATGGATGGGTCCTAAGGGTGACGCACCACCTCAGCAGTTCATTGCCGGTACGGTAGTGACCATTGATCAGCCCAATAGCACCGCATTTGTTGGTCTGTATGCCTTGGCCTGTGCTCTTCCATTGCCGAGGATATCTTCCACTACGGCAGTTCTATCCCCATCTCACAGCCTCATGAAACTAGCAAATCTATCTCTTCTCGTTTCTGGTGGTGTGTTATTGCTCCGAATGTGGTCTCTGGGTGGACGAGATGCTGGACCAGCTGTGTGTGATAGCCAGAGGAATAGGTCGTCCTAGGGGTTGTGGTCTTGCACGACCATTCTCACTGCGATGGCCTTGATCTTGTTCTGCCACCTGTTGAGTCAAGCCAGTACCCATAAGTATTGCATTGTCAAACGAGTGTTGGGAAACCTCCTGCCAGGGGTTTGACTGTGCTGGAGTTTCATCTTTGGTCTGAAAATCCTATCAACCATTTTTGTGGCAAGAGCTCGATTCATTTGGGTCCCCTGTAGCTGAAGCTGATTGCTGCCATGATGCTCATTTCCTCTTGTGACCAGTCTCTGCATCGTTTCCCTTCTCATCAAGGGCACACTGCTCTCGATGAGCTGACCTAATATGTTTAGGAAGTCCTATGCGTGAGCCAAAGGTTCTTTCACACTGGCCACATTGATGTTCCTGCATTCTACTGGCCGTAATCTGTTGCTTGGATTGCCGCCTCCTTCGCCTTAGTGTACACAGTACATTTTGGGTCACCTACAGTTATGTGCTTGGCAGGACATGCACTCTATCTCTGACTGCTGCTTCATACAAAGAGCAGCCTTATGGCCTTTTTCTCCACAGCGTCTACAACACTCCTCCCCTGGGAGACAAACTGTACAATCCACAGAGCAATGACCCACTCTTGAGCACCTGAAACACGGCAGAACAGGTATGTACGGAGTCAAAGGGCATCGGCACCACCCTATGTACAACTTTGGATCGATAGTCGCCCTATGAAGCTGAGTTTCCATCTTGACCCCCTGATCATCCTGTTGGGGCTGAATCTGGCCTTGAATGCGTCTAGGTTCATGTCCACGAAGTTTGTTCCCAGACAGCAGACTGGAGTTGCTCAGCTGTCAAGAAGACTCTCCCTTATTCCACCAACAACTATGCATGGTCTCCTTTTTGGCATCAACTCCATTTTCAAACCAGCACCCCCCTGTACTGGTATCTGCCATGATCTTCCTGGCTTCTTGAAGGTTTGCTGTTTCTAGAATGACTTATTTGTCTCGCCCTGGCCTCATGTTGACCAGCTGCCGTCCCTTTGATTTCGGGTCCACCTTTTCTGCCAAAGATTTTATGACCACTTCAGGTGAATCCATTGTGGTGTTGTTATCAGCTGGCTGGACAGCAACAAAACGGCCGCCTTTGCAGCCGTGGCATAAGATATTGTATTGGCCCCAGTCGTGGGGGGCTCGGTCCGACACGTGGCGTCGGGGCTGTGGTGTCCGTGGTATTGCAGCACCAATCTCCACGTCTGGGCCCTGGTGAGTGGCTCTGACTAGCCTCCGCTGGGGCACCAACAGCAGGCAGAGCCATGGTGGTGGTCTGCAGCGAGGTTGCAATCAGACAGGTCCTGATTCTGCTGCTGCACCAAGTAACCCCTAGAGCCTAGAAGCTGCCACACCTTCCAGCGTTTTGATCCTCAAGTCCTTCTGTACGACTCGCCTCAGAATTGCCGGCACAGCCTCACTTGTAGTCTTGAGGGTACTCTGACCTCTGTCTTGACCCACCTTCATGTTACAACAGATTCTTAGGAAGTCGGCTGATGTGGAATCCCATAGGTCCCGTAATTCTAATGTGGCATCGAAACCCCCAGTGTCAACTGGTGGCCTTGTCACAGCCGTGAATCCTCTTTCCCCTGGCTGTTCAGATTCTTCTTCACCACTACTGCTCCCCATTCCCCCATGTTTCTGAGTGGCGAATGCGCCTCTCTCGGGGTGTAGGGTGGTAATGCCTCTTCCTGTATAGTAGGGCTTCGGGGCTCCTCTGGGTGGGCACTTAGTCCACCAGTCAAAGTTAGATCAGCCCACTGCTATCTCTGTTTGAGAGAGGGACCAAGAGTAGTGAAGGCCGTTTTATTCAACAGAGATGGTTGGTGGCGTTCCCAGTCTGCCTGGATCCACTTGTCTCCCCTTTCAGCCTCCTCCGCACAACTCTTCTCATACTTTCCGTCTCTTCTCTTCGCCCCCTCAATCACTGAACATATGGCTCCATAAAATGCAGCGATAAGCCCTTTGCTGCTCCTCTTTCGATTTATTATTTTGGTGCTCCATATAAGCTCTATAGCCCTCGGGCCCCCATGGTGCGTCATGGCTTTTTGTTCATTGCCTTCATCAAGTGACACAAAGTGCCTCACGATTGGTTCACGAGGCTCTTCTGGGTCCCTCCCAGGGAACCACAGGGGACCACGTTGGTCATGGATTCGACCGCATATTTCGCAGCAAGTGCAGCCGCATCGATTACTGAGTGCCAGTTGTTGTTGGCAACTGCATCCGCAGAGAGCGCCATTATGGCGTTCCTATCTGCTTCCCTGATTTGTTGGGTCGATGTAGCAGTGTGATATCGTGCTATTTCTTTGTTGTAGTCCACTGGTGGGCCGGTATTAATTCTGTGCCCTGGACGGTGAAAACCGCGTTGAGCCATTTAAAGGACGAAAGGAAGGCGTTGTTCCTTTAAAGGAAATTTAAAGGGACCAGGAGGGGAAAAAACAAAGAAAATGGAGGCCCCGTTCCCGATGCGCGCGTTGGGCGCCTTTTCAGCACTTCGCCGGAGCCAACAACCAGGGTCAAATTGTCGAGCACCACACAAGAGGACGAACAGTTAGTAGCCCAGGACCTTGGAAGGGCTCGAACGCACTTGGAGACAGTACTAATGCTTAGCACTTAACATGCTGTTTCCGCGGAACTAAGTTTCTTAATAAAATTTGCTCATGAAACCGGGTAAATCGACGGTATAACACGGAGAGTTTGGTCGAGCTGTTAACACCGCGAGAACCAGAACTGAACTGAACAAGCACGAACTAACCAGAACTTGCACGAACACAGCTTCCCTACCTTCGTTAGTGAGGAAGCAAAATTGAAATAAAGAATGCGTTTAAATGTTGACGTGCTGAGCACGCCAACATGTGCGTGTGCATGTGCGTTTGGTTCAACAATCTCTTTTCCATGCAAGACCTAAATAAAACAATGTGTTTATTATTTACCTGTATAGATGCGCCTTCTGCGTTGATCACTGTTTTCTGTGGTCAGTACCTACCCTCGAGCCCCCCCCCCCCTCCCCCAAGAAAGCCCTAAATGGAGTACAGGAGCCGGCCCGGGAATTACAGTCACATAAAAAGCATTATGTAAAATGGCAAAACACAGATATAGTTCTGAGGTAAATAGTTGTTGTGGAGAGCCTTCAGCGTGGGATTCCGACGCCCAGCCCACTGAGCTACCCACAGGTAACATGCAAGTGATGTGCGGTCTCAATCCAGGTTGATGCCTGCATACACGCTGCTCTATAGGGCAAATTCAAATTTTATGGCAACATCGTAGAATGCTCCGGATGGTCTCAAAAATTCAGAAAAAATCGAACTATTTAAAAATGTGAGAAAACCCACACCTCGAAATACAGTTTTCCGAGATAGGGATACTCTGGGTATTTCAACCCCCTATTTTCACCCAAAGAGTTGACAGTAACGCTGAGATTCGAGGACCAACTAGAGCCCAAACGGGACTCATACCGAATTTCTTGAATTTTGGTTCTTGGGAACTAGAGAAAAAGCTGCGTACGGCGGACGGACGGATTTTTTTAAATTCGATATTCGTATTCTACGTCCCTTGAAACGTAAACTTTGAGGGGGAGGGGGGGGGAGTTTAAAAAATTTGTTTTCATGGTCGTTTCCGAAGTTTCATTATTGAAAATAATAAACAAAAATTTCTTCTCAAATTTTATGTTCAAGATAACAAATTTTGTTTGGTCTCTTCTGAACTCCTTGTAATTACCTTGTCCCCTGTGTCGCCCCTTATGAGTTCCATCGTGATCAATTGCCTCAGTTGATTCAAGATCATGCGCAAACAAAATAGGGTATTGAAGTTACTAGGGAATCCTTGGAATTTTTGGACATTTTCACGCTGTTTTTAGATATCCCTTAATAATATTTTTTCCATTGGATCACAGCAGGTATTTTACATCTGCGCATGCGGAATCTCGAAACTGTATTTAAACGCCTTGGAAAATGCCCTAGTTTGAATGGTAGCTTGAGAGTGATTTATGTTCCTACGAATCAGTCTTGCTATTGAAATAATAACTATCATCCTTTGAATTGAAATAATAATTATTGAAATAATAATCACAATAATTATTGTGACTTTTCGAGTAGAGCCACTAGTATTTTAGGCCATTTTAGAGCCACTACTATGAAGCATCCTTATGAGGATGCTAATTTTGCTTCTTCAGGGAGTACAAGATATCAAATCAGCCTCAAAATAAGGTCAAGCTTAAAGATACATCCTGAGTAGTAGTACACCGCAGCAATGATCATTCCTACTTTCCCGAGTTAACAAATATTATTCTGGTTAATGTTCAACTGTATGCATTTCGATTATTACCTCTAGTTGTGGATTGTCGTCGACAATGCACCTATCTTTCGTTCGATTGCTCAAGCTTCTAGGCGTCCTCAAACTTTCAGTACCTATTCTGTCGGCGTGGGCTGCTGACTAGATTAGTGAACCTCATTCCTGAGTCTCTGCAAATGGATTCGGCCTTGTGAGGCGCATGACCATTCCCCTTCCATTTTTCAGTGACCTATCATCAAAAGAGAGGCGACAGAGCTGGTAAACTGCTCGATTCCTCATTCGCGGCATTGCTTTGTTGTCCTGTTTAAACGATTCATGCCTGACGGGCGGCTTCCTGTTTGAAATGCCTTGGCTGTAATAATTGATGACAAAATCTTGACGTTTTTCGCACGAAACTGGGCTTGGATTTGATTCCTTGAATGGCCGTCAGTCAGGCGCGATTAGTATTAAAAACTGTATGAGTAGTGCATCATTGGCATCAGCAAGTGTAAGCCTCACTTCCTATTTCTCTGCTTTCTATTCGGCAATAACTGAAAAGCACTAAAGATGAACTGAATGAAAATCAATGACATTCTGCATTTCAGCCATCGATCGACTTCCTCTCCGGCTCTTTGTTTCTCACCCCATATGCAACTTTGCCTCCTGACAAGCTAAAAAGGCCTGGTTCAAAAGTGGTTCAAAATCACTTCAAAGCCCCCCCCCCCCCCCATTTTTCACTGTAGAGCAGTAAGACGATTGTTCCATTATATTTCCCCTTGGCCTTTTTCCTCTTTGCCACAGCAGGAGAACCTCGAGAACATCTTGGCGGACAAGATGAAGGGCGGGGAGGGGAGATACTGTCTAAAATGGTGGTAACATGATAAATATTCTTGTTTTGTACTAAAATTGATGTGTTTCTTCCGTGGGGAACGAAATGAGTGTCAGCTCCTTCCCCCTCTTACAAAATCGCCAGCTTATTTTTGCAAGAATTTACCTTTTTGAGGTTTGGCCTGAGAGAGCAGTTTACCATACGCTAACTATAGAACTACATGCTTAGCATAGTTTCCAAAAGGGCTGGATACATTACAAATTCAGTGACTGATGGCCATGGGTAATGACAGTTCGGTGGTGGCCTTAGGCTTCTGAATTCTAGACTTCAATAGCTCTATATAATTTTTGATAAGTTTGAGGTCTCATATTTTCCTTATTAATATTGGTACCCATGGCTGATACCCAAGAACGAAATACCAACATGTGTTACCCTTAAACACTGCGATAAACATTAAATATTTTAAACCGATGAAGAGACCTGGAACCATTTAAGCGTGCTCTAGTTTCAGTTTTGGCTCAGTTTTTGTAAGCTCATGTCAAGGTGTTGGAGATCTTGCTTCTTATCATGCAATATGCTAGTCTGAATTTACTGCTGGAACCACAGCGTTGATTTAGAACTCGAATAAATTGATTGGTGGCGCAAACATCAATCTTAGTGAACTCGGATTTTAAATCTCAAACCCATGAGTGTAATTGATCACTTTGATAAGTTGCATAGTGGCTTGTTGTTGTGGGATTGTTGATTTCCATTTTCAGATTGATCCCCTATTGCCCACCCATTTGACAAATGGCCTTACTTGTGTGTTTCGTTTGGGCCCCCTAATTCATACTCCAGCCTCTCTAAAACCGCTGCCCTTGATATCGGCGCCGTGCAGATTGTATTGATTTGGTTCAATGAATACGGATTACTTGTAATCACTTTTCTCACTGCTTGTCTGAAACGAGACGAAATAAACATCAGGCCCGGCCGCTCACGAGCCTACGGATCATTAGCATATTGCATAATACATCAACCATGTCTCCAATTTGTATGATATAACTCATCACTCAACCTCAACCGTAATTATCTCTCTTCTCTTGCCTTCGGTAAATATTTTATCTGATGGAAGCAGTCGCTCTGCGAAGATGACACAATTTGACTGGGCAACAAATCTTATTGTTTTCTTCAAAGTTTTACATATCGCTGTGATTAACTTTCATTGAAATGACGAGGTCGATTGACAAACCTGTTTAACAGAGTGTCTTAAACCAATTTATATCTTATAATATAGACGTTAGCAACGTCATTGTAATCCCGGTTTGCGGTTATTTTCGGCCGCTTCATATATTCTTCCTAGATCTATTCTAGAAATAGCTGTAAATGTCATACTTCCCAATTATTGTCAACAAGGGGAAAGTTG
The DNA here is from genome assembly GCA_954871275.1 of Leptopterna dolabrata. Lineage (NCBI taxonomy): Eukaryota > Metazoa > Arthropoda > Insecta > Hemiptera > Miridae > Leptopterna > Leptopterna dolabrata. The sequence goes on along the minus strand of OX940978.1, from coordinate 45,674,144 downwards.
GTATCAGGGATGGAGAACTATCGATAGTTCCGATACTGTCGTCCCAAACTATCGATACTATCGTCGATAGTTTTCTGCCTCGTCATTTCCTAGTAGGTACCTACCTATAGGTACAATTTGGAGACAATTATAGTGTCAGTTCACTTCAATATTTGTTTTATCCCGTCACTGATAGCTCTTATATGTACTTTTGATTCCCCACTACCGGGAGGTAGGAATCCTTGGATTCGTAATTGTGTAAAAAAAATGTATGTCCTCCAAAATGAAAATGTCCACTACCATTTGCGTTTCAGACATCATTGAACATTTTTGGTTCCATGTCTGTCCGTCTGTGTGGCTATCTGCCTATGGTCAGTTCCTAGCCTATGGTCGAAATGGGCTGAAATTTGGAGGGTAGGTGTGGGTTGGACCACAGATTATCCCATACCAAAATCATTGGAAGTACTGTAACTTCGTCTGCGCATGCGCAAACGTGAAATACTTGAAACTCCCATATCTACCTTAAATATCGTTGAAATGAGTGACCATTTCCTTGTAACGCTTTTTAACTGCGCGAAAGTAGTCGTAGAGAGCTGAAATTTTGTGGGGATACGCGGCTTAGATCGCAGATGGTCCCTCATCAAATCATTGAAATTGTACCGTAACTTCTGTCTGCGGAGGCGCAGACGTGAAATACTTCACAATCCCATAACTATCTTAAATATTATTGAAATGAGTTGAAAGTTGGAGGGTCCATCAGGAATGATAGTTCGGTAGTTCCGTATGAATTTCATTGGAATCGTACTGTAACTTTCTTCTGCGCATGCGCGTACATTAAATGTTGACCATTTCCTTGTATTGCTTCTAACTACGCGAAAGAGAGCTGAACCTTCCCAATACCCAATTAATTCTGTTAGTCCATGTGACCTGAGTCGTTTAGTCATTAACCCATGCATGGATACTCCACCTGTCATGTGACAAGTCTCCACCGTTCATGTGATTCAAGTGAGGAAGCTATACTGCCTACTCGAATTGGCAGGCGTTTTTTGAATAGTTATGGTTCATTTATTAAAATCCTAGACTATTAGCTAAAAACTGGTGGACGGACTCCGTTTTGTGCAATTTAAACAAGTCTCATTCTTCATTGTCCTAATATTTTTACCTAGTTCTCCCGACTAATTTCTAGAAAAATTTCTAGTACGAGTATATTTTATTGAGGGAACATATTAATCTTAGTGAGGTGTATGTTCTTGAAATTATTCCTGTAATCGTTAACGTCTTTGGTAGCTTGTCCTTTCTATTAAAGATTTTAGATTTAAAGGTATACAGTATGTGGCTTTTGAAGAAAAATATTGGAGAATTACGCATTTTTAATGTTTTAAATTAGGTAAGTACTCTAATTTTTACTCTAGGTATTAAGTATATAATTTTGTTAAAAATTGGTTCGGGGGAATTCTGAATTTGATTTACAAAATTTCGACAGATTTATATATTTTTTAAATGAGTTTTCATAAGTTTCGATAGCGAATGGTAAAAAAATTGTTACGCAACGGTTTATTATTTACCTGTACAGAAGCCCCTTTTGCGTAGGTCACTGTTTTCTGTGGTCAATACCTACCCTCGAGCTTCCCCCAGGAAAGCCCTAAATAGAGTACTGGAGCCGGCCCGGGAATTACAGTTTCATAAAAACCAGTATGTAAAATGGCAAAATTCAGATCGGCTGAGATTCGAACTTGTCCTTCAGCGTGTCCGACGCCTAGCCCACTGAGCAGCGGGCCCACATGAGTAAGAGGCAAGTGATGTACGCTCTCAATCCAGATTGGTCCCTGCATACATGCTGCTCTTTAGGGCAAATTCAATTTTATGGCAACATTGTAGAATGCTCCGGATGGTCTCAAAAATTCAGAAAATCAAACTATTTAAAAATGCAAGAAAGCTATTTCAACCCGTATTTTTCACTCTTTACAGTTGCGTATTTTAATTCGATATTCATATTCTACGTCTCTGAAACGTAAACCATGAAATGGGGTGGGGTGGGGGGGGGGGGTGGGTCATGGTCGATTCCAACGGTTTATTATGGAAAAGTATAAACCAAAACTAACGGTAATCCTGATAGTCCAAAACTATCGGTAGGTACTATCGGTCGTGATATCGATTGCTCTTCATTCCTATTTGATATGCTTCTTCCCTCTACGCGCAAACCACATAAAGCTTAAGTACTAGTCTTACTGAAAATTCGCCTTATCTCTGAGTTTTGCCTTCCTATTTTGAAATATATTCTTACTTATGTAGATCCTAAATAGTGTTGGTTTGCTCTGAAAACATTTGTATTTAGGTAGCGTTCTAAAAGTCCGATAATGTATTGTTCTGTCTCGTCTGAATAGCTCTCGTTAAAACCCAGCTACGTAACCTCCACAAATCAGTCAACGGAAACAATATTTACCCACCGGTTTCTCCTTAGCGTTTTCATAAATTTTGTCTGCAGTGACTTGTACTTCCAGTTCCATAATCTATTTTGTCTGCGAAGCGTTTGATTGACCGTTGTTTCTTCTGTTCAATACGTTTATTTTTTGCAGCACTTCACTATCAGAGCGTCACGGATTTTAACGTAGACTGGTACTCACCGAACGAGGTCTACATTTACAGCCGAGGCACCCCTTCAAAACTGGTTCGGAGTTTCACGAAAAAACTCGGATATTTTCAAAAATGTGAGTTGGTTTTATCGGTTTTATCGGCCATCAACGATTCGTTTATTTTATTTATTTTTAATGAATCCCGAGTCCTTGCGCAATTAAGCCTTTTCATAATGCGAAGACTCATCAATAATTTCGAATTTCCAGTTATTTGTATGACAGTGAAAATGAAAGATACACGATTCTCTCGAGATTCGTTCTCTTTCCACAAGAATTAATCAAATTTCATTTAACTTGGGATTGGATTTTCCCCAGAATTGCAAATTGGGCTATATGGGATTTTTCATAGCGATTAAGGTGTAGTAAAGAGGAGAGCAGCATGTAGCTTGCAAGAAGAAGTCCATTTATTCATACGTTTGTACAGTTGAACTCGTGTGAACACGAAAGAACATTCTTTACGTATCTATGCTATGATCTAGGTACCTAATAATAATCGTGAAAATAATTTTCGAGCGAATTCCGGGTCTCGAAACATTGAGTTTCTGTATCATTAACTCGCTCATTTTATGATGTTTGAATAACCAAATACACAATGCCATTCATGGAGTCTCACATCCAATGGTTTGCAGCTAATTCATCGTGTATTCAGAATGTAATCCTATGTGCAAATCTCTCAAAAATAAGTGAAAATGTCTGACGTTTCATATTATTTAATGAAGATACTCCGGAAAAAACGTTCAATCAATGACGCTAGAATATACTAGACCGTTTATTGTAACTGACCACCCTTAAATAAACCTGTTCTAAAAGAAATACCCAGAATTTGATTTGGTCAACAGTCATAGTCATTATGAGAGTTCAGTAGACTTACGAGTAGAATCACTTCAGAAGAGGATTATTTTATTTGCGTTGCAGCTGCTGGTACACGTGTCCTCAGAAGCTACAAGTCTCTGGCCACGGATGCTGATAAACACAAGGACATCTCTCATCTTGTGTTCGTCGTCCATGGAATCGGTCAAAAAATGAACATCGGTGCCCAGATTTTTCGGAATACTTGCGTGTATGTAGTGATTGCAATCAGACATTTCGTATGTAGCATTATTGTGCAAATCTGCTGGTATGGACCAGAACGAAGTACCACTGGCATTCCTCACCTAGTAGGTACCTAGTACGTAGCCGTTGAATACAAATGCTAGAGTTTTATTCTGTAATATTTTCACATAGAATTAAACCTTTTTCAGTATTAAACCCGTTTCTCCTTAATTAAACAGTTTTCCCTTTCAATAAATTAAACTAAGTCAGAAAAGTGAATGTGGAAAAAAATGAACCTAAATTAGGGAGGAATCTGCATTAGGTACCTACCAACATATGAGTTACGTATCAGTTCCTTCTGTATAAGAATAGAAGGTGCATTTTGGTAATTAATTTGAGGGACCCCCCCCCCCCCCCTTTTGAATTTTATATATTATATTAATTTTATATATTATTTTTTGTTTTTTCTTGTTAATTAGTTAACATAAAAATTACCTTCATATTTCTGAATTAGCTAGCTACATAATTTTTTAATTTGTTTACCAACATAAAACTTTGTCGAAATATGAATATGTAAAGTGAAAAAGGTTCAGTGCGATGTGAACATTCTGTATAATATTGATAATATTGATGTTATTCCGTTTATTCTCTCTTGGGTTCGTTCTCTTGAATTCCTAGAGTCTACAACTGAAAATTAATATGTATTATTGTTGATTTGATATTAATATTGTGCGTACGTAGGTATCCTAGGAAAATTGGGTTACTTTTATTAAATTTTCTCCAAATAAACAGGTTTCGGAAACGGTTGGGTGTATGGTTGAATCTCACTATGAACCTAGTAACCAGATTCACCTAAATCATCTTGCTGTTAGTCGGCCCTTTCGTGCTTTTTGTTTGGACTTTCTGTCTCTCCGGCTCTGTCTTCTTTTTGTGCTGGGTTTGGCGTGGAAATTCTTCCACAATCCGACTTGTCAAAACGAGCGAATGGTTTCTTGTTACCATACGTGAATATTGATTGTCGCTAGAACGGAAGTGCACTGGGCGAGAATATTATACAGGGTGTCTGCTTTTGACTTCGAAATGACAAATCTGACTTCATACCAATCTGCATACCCCCCCCCCCCCCCTCCCCTCCTCCTACAAAGTGAGCTTCATTAAAGAACTCATTAGGTGTTTTTGCCATCAGTAACCAAAGGAGGATTAAAAGAAGATCTCGTCCGACGTTGTCCAAAGTCATAGGTACTAAGAAGTTCTCCTCTGCCGATTTTTTCAGGGGTTATTATTAGTGGTTAGAGTAATTTTTATGAAATTTACCAATAAACACTGCAGTAATGTAGTTCAGATTTTTCAACCGCGTACCTGGGCATAGTAGCGGGGGATTTGCCGGTCCTGGCACTCTGGAGAAACTGAAAAGCGTATCAAAAGGTATCCTCGAAGTCATGCTAGGGAAGACATGGCGGTAACCTACCTATCATGTATCAAACGTCCACGTCAAATATTTATTAGAACTCACTTCTTCATTCCACAAAATCCCTTGGTAGCATCACAAATCTCAAAACAAATCCTCAAATAACTTTCTGACTCGTTTTCCATTAATCAGAATGTAAGTAATCCCAACCCACATCTAACTTGACAACGAAATACTCTTTTATCCACTCAATTTAAATAATACATTAGTTTATCCCTGACCATGAAAGAGGAAAAAAGCATGGCGAAGAAAAGTTTGTACTGGGTTCATTGATGAGAGACAAACCGACAAGTTCGTAGTTATCAGTAATGCGCGAAGGCTCCATGGAAAAGAATCTCTGGTCGGGTATTATAAGTAGTATGATATTATCCTTCCAAATTGCAAATTCTTTAAATTTTCTATTTACTAGAGTTGAGATAAAATTTTTCTCTAAATCTTCCATTAGAGTTGAAATAAAATTCATTTTCTTAATTGTAGTAAATGTGTTGTAACTGTTCGTGAGAACTGTAGAAATTTTGAAAGATGCTGAAAGACCCAGAATCTTGCTCGGTAACTTGGGTTTATAACTGAGCAATATCATTCTGGTTGCTTCTTTATTTTTTTAACATCCTAATTTTAATTAACCGAATCGATCATTCAGTTTGAAATTAATTTATCGACTTTTTTAATGAAAGTTGTTACTTCATAATAAACGTCACTAATTCACAGGATTCGTGAACGAGTCGCTACGTTGAAAGAGAAGTATTTTCCTGAAAGCAATCAGCGTGCCGAGTTCTTCCCTGTCGAGTGGAGAAGCAATTTGGTGCTGGATGGTGGTAAGCAAAACGATCAATTATCAATAGACCAATTATGTGATTTTTCTGTATTCTATCAAGATAAGAGTTGAAGTGGGACTTCGAGGGGAGTTGTGGTTGTTGATTCCTGCATAACTTTGCTTGGGGGGCGTTCAGTTTTATTCCAAAATTATTCATCAGCTGTTTTTTAGTGGTAAATTTGTTTCATTTTGACGTTTCAAACATAATTGTCTACATAAATTTATTTACCTGCAGTAGCTATGGATTCTTCCAGTGAATCGGCATTTGTACTGGTAATTCGAAATCTGAATCTCACCTGTAGGCTAATCGAGGATAAAAAGGAAAGCATACTACTACCTGCCCTTTGGTACTTCTATCCTATCGACGTTTTAAACATCAATAGAAAGCTCAAAAACTCGGGTTGAATTTTGAGTTTTTTATTCCGTTATACATGTACGAGTGTCTGCTTACTTATAACTTTCTCTACTCTTCTGTCAATACTAACTCATTTTTACCTATTACGCTTAGGTACCGTTGATGCAATCACGCCTCCCCACATCAAGTATCTCCGTCAAGTCCTCAACACCTCCGCTATGGACATCATGTACTACACGAGTCCAATTTACTGTGGCGAGATTCAGGAAGGAGTGGCTGCCGAAATGAACCGCCTGTACAACATGTTTTGTGAGAGGAACCCTCACATCAAACCTAAAATATCTGTGATCGCCCACTCGCTTGGTGCTGTGATAGTTTATGATATAGTTACTGGATATATACCGCAGGTAAATAGCCATTATTATTCATCATTTTCATCCTATTCTCTCCCTGATTGTTTTCAGAGGGGTTTTTGGTGTATCTGCTAGATTTATTGTGTCCTGAGCTATGTTTCAGCTCCTTTTCTTTATTATCAACTTGCCAACATATTCTGAACCAGCAGTATGAGATATTCAGATATCGTTGGGGGAGATTACCCCGGGTCGCCTTTGAGGGAGAAAATATTGAGCGGCAGATGATGTAAGGGCTCATTTTCAACAGACTAACCAAATTAAGTAAAATTCTCTAAATTTCGAACCAAACTTGACGATATATTTCAAAAAATAAAGACCAAACAATTGGGGGAAAAACTGTGAAATGGAAAAGAAACAACATGATCATGTATATGTGATTTCCGACCAATATTGTTACCTGTTGCAATAGCGTATTGTCGTCGAAAATTTATTAAAAGATTCATCATTAAAAATAGTGGGTCAACAGGAAAAAAGAAGGTATCTAGAGATGTGAAGTCGAATACTGTAGTCACTCAATGGAAGAGAGAAAAAGTGCTTTCATTTAATCACTATCTTAATCTAAAAGCAGATGTAATTTCATAATTACACACATCAATCATATTCATCATATTTTTTCGGGGATCATTCTTTCGGAAATGCCTAATCGTTGTTTACCGAATTTTCCATTAATGTTGATGAATTTCAGCAAAATTCACTCATCAATGGTTCTCAATGGCTGATTTGGCATTTCCATTTATACGGCCATCTAGTGGCCATTTCAAATCCCCTCCTTCACGTTGGATCCAATGCAAAATGTTTTACGAAATGATGCGCTGTCCGAATAATCAGGATGTCAATGCATAAATAGTGAAAATTCTCATCATTATTAGTGATTTTTAGGGGCCTTTTGTTTTCCGACACGTAAGGTCTTCTGGCGTTGATCTTTTACGCTATCGATTCTGGTTGATACCTACATATTATGAAAAGCCAATTTCTGTGTATTAATTTGTTGTACATACGTATAATTTTCACAGGGCTTTAACACCGATGGATCTTTCATTCCTGGAAAGTCACGACTTAACTTTGAGGTAAGTCACAACGAAGGTTTATGGAGCTAGTTTTGCTAGGTTCCGAGCTGTTGCTAGTTTTAGACAACTATTCTTCCCCTCTTTTATTCATGTTTAACTAGATTTCATTTTAAGCTTCTCTATTATATTGATTTATTTATTTAGAGATATAGGACACATGTCTGTTGTCTCGTAGCAGAACACACTACCCATCCAAGGTGAATTTATCAGCAATCATCTTCGCCAAATATTATGTCGGTGACTCATGATGCTCTGTCGAAACTTCCACCTTAGATATTGTTGGCTCACTATATTGCATCCTCATCCCTATTTCAGCTTTCCCGGTGTTAGTATTTACTTTATTTCATTGCCACAGTTACTGAGATAAGGGGGTTGTATTGTGAGGCAGTTATGCAAGAATAGTGTCATTGAGTTTTTGAAAAACTCGCCGTATTTATGGAACACCAATGATTGTTAACTAAAACGCCAATGTTTGTTGATATTTATGGAACGCCAATGGTTGTTGAGTTGAATAAAAATTACTGGTTCAGTGTCTTTCTCCTGAAATTCCAGTCCGGTCATTGAAGGGGTTGTAGAGAACACGGTGAGGAGAAAATTTCTTTCTTCAGGAATGTTTTGGGAGTAGTTGGGAGATAAACATAGTATAAGTCCCCGGTTCTAAGTGGAACGCTGAGGGTGGAGAGGGTGTTGGAAAGGCTTCATTCATTTTTTTCCTATCCCTAGTTTTCGAGATATCGGCCTGCAAAAATAGCTTAATAAAGTTCTAAAAAAAATTTTTTGCCTCACGTTTTTCGTCTAACTTGCGTTTTTAGCTCCTTCAGCCCTTCGACTTGCAGTAAAAGTCCTCAGAATAGAGGTTGTACATAACTATATTCAGTGGGCAGCTGGAGTTTTCTATAATCTGTCCTCGTCACACGATGAAGTTGGGGAAGCTGGAAAACAATGCATATTGAGGTGGTATCTACGGAGCCCCAGCGAAGGAGAAATCATCACCTCTACCAGTAATTTCTCAAGTCTTTTGCTGATATAAAGACACTCATTATCTCTCCTGCCTGAGCATTTCTTATGTACAATTCTCGTTGGGTAACGAATTACCACCTCACCAGAATCGTGGGGCTGGAAGCGCTAGGCTACCAACAATCTTGCTCCAGTGCTCACCAAAGATCCAGCCGCACCTGATGATGAAACACTTAACATGATATTCTGCTGATGCTTTATTACCCAACAAGAGCTCTCTCTATATCTCAAAAACTATTGTGGGCGGGAGGAAAAAAAAATGAATAAGTTGTAGGGAAAAAGTGGCCTTTTATTCTGTAAAGGAATAAGTTTTCCTTACAAAAAAAAAATCTGGACATTTCCACCTATCCTCCCCTTCCCCCTCAACAGGCTACCTAGAACGGGGACTTTTAGTATGTTCATCTTGTTACTACTCCCAACACATTCCTGAAGAAAAGTTCATTGTTGTCATACTCTACACCATTTTCCCAGTTAAATACGCAGATTTCTCACTATGTTTGGTCCTAATGTAGATAAATGTTTTGTAAAAAATGAAACCCAATAGTCGTATAGGGTCGTTATTTAATGAAGAAACTAATGATTTTCTTTCAAAATGTTTTGGAGGGGTTATTTTAATTAATTTTATTTTGAATGAATGAGCTCGGATGTCATAGGATAGTCAATATGCTGTGTCTCTCAAGGATACTAAACAGGTATTTGTATCACCATCGACCTACTGACGCTTTAAGGCTAAATGCAACGAGTTTAGTTGCAAAATCCGCCACCACGTAGCAGCACCAAAATGAATCAATTTTATTCTACTTCTCATTTGAGAATGGAGCGAGATATTTCAATTAGGAAAACTGATTTCTCATCAATATTCACGTAGAATTCCGGGTAATTGGTTCAAAAAGTGTGCAGATTCTTTTACCCACTGTTCCAAAAAAATTTGTAGTTGGTTCCAAAACAACTATGTAGTTGGTTTGGGAAGTTGACATTTTTTGCCCCCTGTTCAATAAACCGTTGAGTAGGAAAGTATCAGTTCAAATTTTGAACATACTATAATACGAATTATGAAAGGTATTAAAATGATTAATAGTTGTACGTAATTGTAGATAACGATAAACTGAATACGAATAATTCCTTCTTAGTTGAAGAGGGTTTACCTTGCCTCTTCCCAACTGAAATTTCTTCCCACTTCTTTTTCTTGTTGTTTGGAAGCGTTCTCAGAAGGGCTCAAAGTCCTACAGTTCTTTTCGACCCCCCCACCCCACCCTTCCTCTCCCTCTCCCTCTCCCTCTCCCTCTCCCTGTGGGCCAAAATAAGCATACTTTGTGAACCTACTATTCCTAGTGCAACTACGAACTAAGAGAAATACCTGTTTCAAAAAATGATTGAAATTTGAACAATCACCTACTACCTAAGAGTTAATGAACAGTGGGCAAACAATTGCGCACTGTCTGAACCAATTATGTAGTGTTATCTAGTGCAAGTAGGTCTGGGAACATTTTCCAAATATGATTACTATGTGAACAAATACGTGCAAGTAACAATTTTTTGAGCAGTTGACAGAAATGTGCACACTTCCTGTGCCAGTTTATTACTGCATCCAGTTTATTCAATATAAGGACAGGGAAGTTGAAAAATGGGAAGATTTGAGGTGGTCAAGATCTCTCTACCCCCCACAAGCAGCCAGAATCTTCCGATCTCGACCCTTCTACCCAAAATCCTGGAAACGAAAATCCGACGGCTACAGTCAGTTTAGAAAAATTTTGAAAACGGGTTTGTAGTCTCTAGAGTCCAACGCAAGTGATTAAGCCACTTTTTGAAAATGTTCAAAATTTGATCAAATTGTGTTGGAACAGTGAGCAAACAATTTTGAACACTTGGAACCAATTACCTGGAATTCTACGTTAATATTGTTGAGAAATCCGTTTTCCGAATTGAAATATCGCGCTCCGTTCTCAGATAAGAAGTAGTCGAAATTTGGCCTCGATGGTGCTGCCATCTCTTATTACAGATTCTCACCAAAACGTCGTGACATTGCCTTAATTGTCATATTCTCTCGAACCTATTCGTAACTTATGTTTTCATTCCATGTCTTTCACTTCATATGTCTGATGAAGTATCCGTTGTATAATTTCAGCTGGACAAATTCTTTTGCCTCGGCTCTCCACTCTCTGTGTTCCTAGCTCTTCGTTCGAAAAAGGGAGAACATGGTTACCACTTATTCCCTCCCTCATTGTGCAGTCGATTGTATAATGTTTACCATCTGACAGATCCTGTTGCGTACAGGTAAATAAGATAGTTACGCCCTATTATTTATTAATCTGTTTGTTATTTTAAATTATTTTCACAAATGAAACTAGCAATGTCTCGCTGGTGTCGGGTAGCTCTTGAGGCGATTTATGCATTGGAATGGCTTACTTGGAATGGAGTTACTTGGAACTGTGTTAATGAACACAAGAAGGGGAGGGGACTCCCTATTCATATCTATGAAAACAGCATCTAAGCTAACAAATAATGTATATATTTGTATAAACATACATATCTAAAATCTCTAACAATTTATATTGTAGATACGTTCACAATATTGTACTTAGTATTTACATCAACACCTTTTGAGTTGTTTTGCAAAAATTTATCATCGACTAGGTATCTATACTGAATTTTCTGTTGGTAATATAGTTCATCTTGCAGTCAGAGTTTCTTATAATATTTGAGAAAATTGTGTAAGCTCAACTGTTTTTCATAGTGTGGATTACCAATCTACCAGGCTGCTGTAGTCACTCAGCTTTCAGTTTTCTCAAGATTGTGTTGGCAGGGCTTGCGAGTGAGGGCCTAACATTTGTGAGAAGGCTGGAAAAGGATTGCGAACTCTCGACTATCTGCATTGTAGTAATAATCCCATCATCTAGAAGTAACTAACTGTCTTCAGTGATTCTACTTTTGGGCACATTACTTCTCACCTGTTTCAGGATTGAGTTGGTAACTGTTTGATGTTATACAATAGATATGTGTGCTTGATACGACATGGAAAGACATCACTGCTCGAGGGAGAGGTGTAGCACTCTTGCAGTATGACTACCAAATATGTGCCACTACAACTACAGATTCCGAATCTATATATGTAACTCAGGAGTAGGTAACTATGATTTTCGTACTATCGCCCATTTATCAGAACCATGTGTCCACCTTTAGGTTGGAGCCGCTGGTGTTGAAGGATTATTGCAAGATTGCACCTCTGCCTATTCACCCGTGTAACGCTGTGAAACCATTGCCCTATTCGGAAATGCCGTTGGAGATCGAAGAGACTGAAGGTTTTCTATCCACCACTCCAGGCAGTGCTTCGGGCACTGTTTCTGCTGCAGTTGCTGGTGCTTGTGCTGCTGCTGTCCCTTCTGCTGGTCTAGGCGAATCTTCATCTACCACCTCACCTGCAGACACTCCATGCAAAGGTATTGTACTTGAACTGTAAGATTGTATAAACTATCTTTTATATTGTTTGCAAATTGTGGTGCAACAATAGATTTATTATTCCCCATTTAATTGAATACCATCAAAAAGTTGGTAAATTAACATTCTGAATAATTATCAATAGCTTTAGAACAACTATTGGCTGTCCTTATATTTTGAAATGTGCATTACCTATCATTTTGCAATGGCGTTTAGAAAAACACAAACACATTCTATTTCTCCTCCAAGCCTTATAAAATCTAAATAATTTGTTTTCTAATATTGGGAACATTTGATCATGTTTTCCAGATAAAGGATGGAGTATTTGGAATACGATATGGAAAAACCAGAAGAATCAAGAAAGTGGTGGAGGATCTCCTCATCACATGGATTCTCCATCCCAAGGTGATTGTATTTTAATATTTAATATTCCTGCGTGACCTAAAAATGACCTCCATTTTCCACACTCAACTAATTACTTTTTTACAAAGTTCTAATATACTCGAACAGCATGCAGTTCCATGCAGGTTTTAGGTTGACGAAACGCATGATGAATGACAATTTTATCGAATTTGCCTCTGTAGCCACGTATAGGCATCTAGGGTAAATAATGCAGGGCAAAAGCAACATAGATTTCATTTTTTATAATTTATTCATCATTATTACACACTTCGTGTCCATCTAGATCTAGACTCTGACACATTTCGTGTAGTCCATTTAGGTAATGAAAATATGATAATCCATTGTGATCAAATTCACAAGAGATTGAAATTGTTACAACATAAGCCCCGTTCACGAGCGGACCGGGCCGGATAAATCAGGGGAGTGCAGCAAGTGTGTCCGTCCGCCCTGCCGTGTAAACGCTTCTCCGGGCCGGTTATGGGCGTTCCCACTTGCTAGGGAGGCCCGATGGAAATTCCTTCGGATCTAGGGTCCCCCCATCGGGCGATCCTACTCACCCCACCCGTTCGCCCTGTCACCCCGTGATGTAAACGCATATCCGCTCAGGATCTTCTCCAGGAATAGGTACCTACCTACCTATAAACATGCATATAGTTTAAAAAACGCTGCAAAGTCCTTGTCACATGGGTTTATTATTCTACTGGACATACCTATAGAAATGCTGGCTGTTCATTAATTGTTGCATCATATAAAATAATTGAAATAGCTATTTCTGATGGTTTCCACCAATTTTGGCCCCCAAAACTTGAATTAGGTACGCTTCTTTTGGTTTATTATTTTCAATAATGAACCATTGGAATCGAGCATGAAAAAAAAAATTCTTACCCCCCCTCAAAATTTGATGGTTTACGTTTCAAGGTATGTAGAATCCAAAACTGCAATAAAAATATTTCTGTCTGTCCGCCGTACGCCGTACGCCGTACGCCGTACGCCGTACGGGCCACTTTTCTTAGTTACCATGAAAAAAAATTGATGAAATTCGGGTTATAGGTTCCGTTCGGCGTCTAGTTGGTCCTCGAAGCTCGACGTTACTGTGAGTCATCTCTAAGGGGTTCAAAATAGGGGTTGAAATTTTCAAAACGCCTATACAATTTGTTTACGTAAATATTTTTACGGTTTTAAATAATTCTTGAACTTGCGAGTTTTTTAAGACCATCCGGAGCATCGTACGTCCAGCCGTTCGTTCACAGTAAGGCCCCGAAGTTTGCACCCACAGGCATTTTCGACTCCAGTGTGAATGAAATTGTATACAATTCAAACCAATTCTCGTAACCAGAGACGCGCCCACAATAGGAATTTGTGAATACGGCCAATCATTGGTAGGGATCACCTGATTATATTGGCGGAGTATGAAGTCGAGTTGGTTGTTCTGTGATATTATTTAATTTGAAAAATGATGGCTCTTTTGGAGTTTGTTCGTAGGTAGTGAAACTTGAACAAACGTTGAAGTATTATTGATGGGTAAATTATTACTACGGTAAATCATTACTCAACGGTAAATTATTACACAACGGTTCATTATACCATCTACGTAGAAGGGGCTGGAGTTTGTTGGTAGGTACTTTTGCAACTTTTTTCACTCCTCATCAACAATTTCTTTTCAGAACTTCATTATGTGTGTTTCTTTTTGTTAGGTACTGTTTGTCATCGGCAGAATTATTTTAGCAACATTTAACTCGTGATTTAGGTAGGTACCTAGTAACGAGTACGGGGTTAGGTACTAACCTACGGAGGGTCTGCGATCTACATAATTATGCATAGAATAGTACATATTATATTATATAGACGGGTTATCTATACATAGAGCTGTGATCTGTAACAGAAGGGTATTCTATACAAAATAATAAACCGTTGTGCAGGGATTTGCAGCGTTTTTTCATAGTCTGTTAAAATCGCTCCCCCTCCTTTTGGCTCAGATCAAAACAATTGTGACACTAACAGAAGTTTTTGCAAGGTTTCCAGCGGTACCAAAACGATTTTTGTGGGATAAGCGGTTCGGGTTATTCTGTACAAAATAATAAACCGTTGTGCAGGGATTTGCAGCGTTTTAGCGAATTTTCAAAGAAAATGAAGCTATTGCAATGGCTTCGAAATTTAAATAATATAAATTTTTGGAAATTTTCTTCATAGAAATCCGTTTCAGACCATTCTAAAACGATTCCTGAAATTTAACACTTTTTTATATGTATATATATATATATATATATATATATATATTTATTTATATATGTGTCACTCCAGACGATAACTCTCGATAGAATTGAGATAAACAGCTCAAATTTGCACAAAAAATCTATCTTGGCAATCGAAAGGCTAAGTTCGAAGATGGGCGAAATTGGCCTACTCTAAGGAGGGTTTTGGCGCATTTAAAGTGCGCAAAAATTACCCAAAAATCCCCAAAATGTTATTTTCCAACAAGTGACCCCTCATTTTAAAGGTTTTTGCACGCTGAACACGATGGTGGAATCGGATTTTAGATATCTTGATCCGTTCTCAAATTAGAGCATTTAAAGTGCGCAAAAATTACCCAAAAATCCCCAAAATGTTATTTTCTAACAAGTGACCCCTCATTTTAAAGGTTTTTGCACGCTGAACACGATGGTGAAATCGGATTTTAGATATCTAAATCCGTTCTTAAATTAGAGCATTTAAAGTGCGCAAAAATTACCCAAAACTAGGATAATCTTTAAACTCCCCCCCCCCCCCCCACCCCCTTAGAGTGGTCAGATTGAAAAATGTGAGAAGTATTAATTGAAGACGAGAGTTCGAAGCAAAAAAGGGGGAGGCAAACGATTAGTACAACTCCTTGAATTTCCCATTTGACATATAATTGTTATGATACCTTCATAGATAGACAAGTACCGGCCCACGTATTACTAGAAGGAAGACGAAAGAAAAAATCTATTTCAAATTATTCAATTTAGGTACTAACAGTAGGAGGAAGAAGTTTTCCTTTATTCAAAACCATAGCCATTAATTCGAATATTTCTTTGAAAATTCGCTCATTAAGTCATGCTGCATGACTGGTTTTTTTGTTTTTATTTCAAATGATTTCCGATCATTGGTAGTGTCATTTAATCGTCTTGATCCACGTGTTGACACTTTTCCTAGTGTTATTCTACAAATTGATTGTGATTTCAGATGATTTCGCAGGTTTTTGACTAAAAAAAAACGCTGCAAAGTCCTTGTCACATGGGTTTATTATTCTATTGGACATACCTACAGAGATGTTGGCTGTTTATTTATTGTTTCTTTCATATAAAATGATTGAAATAGCTATTTCTGGTGGTTTCCACCAATTTTGGCCCCCAAAACACGAATAAGGTACGCTCCTTCTTTTTTTTTTAAATAAATTATCTCTGATCATTGATAGTACCATTTAATCGTCTTGATCCACCTGTTGACACTTTTTCCAGTGTTATTCTACAAATTGATGGTGATTTCAGACGATTTCGCAGGTTTTTGACTCATAAAAATTCAATTTCGGGAGCTGAACATCTGGTAGAACCTCAATTTTCTACTCTTTAGTCAAAACCGACTTCATATTCGGTCTTCTCGTCCCCAAAAACATGAAAAACGATACCTTAAAAGCTCATGTTACCAACATGTTGCTAAAACGCAAAAAGTACCTATTTTTATACACATTTTCACTCATAACTCCCCTGGATATATTCCGATCGGGCTGAAAAGTTTCGGGACACAACTAGGGCCCAAATGGAGCATGTGTGCGAAAGAACGATTTTTTTAGACCGAAAATGAAGCCTGTACACGTGATACGGCGGACGGACATTGCATTTTTGGAATCTATGCACCTTGAAACGAAAAAGAAAAAATTTTGAGGGGGTGTTATAAAAATTTTTTGCTGAGCGAAATCATAGGTGTATTATTCACAGAATAATAAACCAAAATCAATTTTGGGAGCTGAACATCTGGTACAACCTCAATTTTCCACTCCTTGGTCAAAATCGACTTCATATTCGGTCTTCTCGTCCCCAAAAACATGGAAAACGACACCTCAAACTCTCATGTCGCTAAAACGCAAAAAGTACCTATTTTTACACACATTTCCACTTATAACACCCCTGGGAATATTCCGATCGGGCTGAAAAGTTTCGGGACACAACTAGGGCCCAAATGGAGCATGTGTGCGAAAGAACGACTTTTTTAGACCTTAAATGAAGCCTGTACACGTGATACGGCGGACGGACATTGCATTTTGGTTTATTATTCTCTGAATAATACACCTATGTAATCGCTCAGCAAACAATTTTTATAACCCCCCCTCAAAATTTTTTCTTTTCCGTTTCAAGGTGCGTAGATTCAAAAAATGCAATGTCCGTCCGCCGTATCACGTGTACAGGCTTCATTTTCGGTCTAAAAAAGTCGTTCTTTCGCACACATGCTCTATTTGGGCCCTAGTTGTGTCCCGAAACTTTTCTGCCCGATCGGAATATACCCAGGGGTGTTGTGAGTGAAAATGTGTGTAAAAATAGGTACTTTTTGCGTTTTAGCAACATGTTGGTAACATGAGCTTTTGAGGTATCGTTTTCCATGTTTTTGGGGACGAGAAGATCGAATATGAGGTCGATTTTGGCCAAGGAGTGGAAAATTGAGGTTGTACCAGATGTTCAGCTCCCAAAATTGATTTTGTATGAGTCAAAAATCTGCGAAATCGTCTGAAATCACCATCAGTTTGTAGAATAACACTAGAAAAAGTGTCAAAACGTGGATCAAGACGATTAAATGGCACTACCAATGATCAAAGTTAATTTGAAAAAAAAAAAAAAAAAAGATCGTACCTACCTAATTTGTGTTTTGGGGGCCAAAATTGGTGGAAACCATCAGAAATAGCTATTTCAATTATTTCACATGAAACAAACAATAAATGTACAGCCAACATTTCTGTAGAATAATAAACCCCATGTGACAAGGACTTTGCAGCGTTTTTGGAATCTCCGCACCTTGGAAGGGAAAAGAAAAAATGTTGAGGGGGTGTTATAAAATTTTTTTGCTGAGCGAATACATAGGTGTATTATTCACAGAATAATAAACCAAAACGCTTCAAAGTCCTTGTCACATGGGCTTATTATTCTATTGGACAACCTGCAGAAATTTTGGCCTTTCATTATTTCTAATGGTTTCCACCAATTTTGGCCCCCAAAACACGAATTAGGTACGTTCTTTGTTTCTTCCATTTATCTTTGATCATTGGTAGTGCCATTTAATGGTCTTGATTCACCTGTTCACACTTTTTCTAGTGTTATTATATAAATTGATGGTGATTTCAGACAATTTCCCAGGTTTTTGACTCATACAAAATCAGTTTTGGGAACTGAACCTTTGGACCTCAATTTTCGCCTCTTTGGCAAAAATCGACTTTATATACGATCTTCTCGTTCCAAAAACATGTAAAAGGGGTACCTACTTCAAAAGCTCATGTTACTAACATGTTATTGAAACACAAAAAGTACCTATTTTTATACCCATTTTCACTCATAACACCCTTGGGTATATTGCGATCGGGCTGCAAAGTTTCGGGACACAACTAGGGCCCAAATGGAGCATGTGTGCGTAAGAACGACTTTTTAAGACAGAAATTGAAGCCGGTATGGATGATACGGCCTACGGCGGACAGACATTGCATTTTCGGAATCTACGCGCCTTGAAACGTAAAAGAAAAAAATGCCGGGATGTTATAAACATTTTTTGCTGAGCGAATACATTATTCACAGAATAATAAACCAAAACGGTGGATATTGTTACACAACGGCTTACTGTGTTCTTGTAGATGCCCCTTCTGCGTAGATCACTGTTTTCTGTGGTCAATATCTACCCTCGGCCGTCCAGACAATGAATAGTAACGATGACTTGTTGGTGTTTATATTAAAGCAGGTTTATATAAAGCAGGTTCCATTCTAAGAATTTTGAGACTAACCCCCTAGGCCTCTCCTAGGATGAATTGTTCTTGTTCTATGATTTTTCGAAGATTCTAGCGGAAAACGAGTCTGTACGCGGTCCGGTCGTGTAAACGGCTGCCCGATAGGAAGGAAGCCCCACCCCCTCGGAGCGAGTCAGGAGGCTCCTGGCCAGGAGCATCGGATTTATCCGGCCCGGTCCGCTCGTGTAAATGGGGCTTTATCTAGCACTTCTGGGAAATGGCGTCAGTTCATTTGATGCCTACCAAATTATTTCTGTCATAAGAACTGTTGTGGGGGTCGCAACAAGCCTTAATAAACCATTGGAAGGAGACCAGCCAGGTGGATACTACTGCCCATAGTGCCTCACCTTTGGGTGGGACGCATCGGCATCGGAAACGTTGCAACGATAGGCAGTAGCCCTCCGTGTTATTTATAATCCACGGTTAGGGTAATACAGTCTGACCCCAACATTCATGGGGGGTCGGGACCGTGAAAGTGCCGAATGTTGAAACCATGGATGTTGAGTCTATTAACCTATGTTAAAACGCTGCAAAGGCCTTGTCACATGGGTTTATTATTCTACTGGACATACCTACAGAAATGCTGGCTGTTCATTTATTGTTGCTTTCATGTAAAATAATTGAAATAGCTATTTCTGGTGGTTTCCACCAATTTTGGCCCCCAAAACTTGAATTGGGAACACTTTTTTCTTCTAATTATCTTTGATCATTGGTAGTGCCATTTAATCGTCTTGATCCACGTGTTGACACTTTTCCTAGTGTTATTCTACAAATTGATGGTGATTTCAGACGATTTCGTAGGTTTTTGACTCATAAAAAATCAATTTTGGGAGCTGAACATCTGGTACAACCTCAATTTTCAACTCCTTGGTCAAAATCGACTTCATATTCGGTCTTCTCGTCCCAAAAAACATGGAAAACGATACCTCAAAAGCTCATTTTACTAAAATGTTACTAAAACACAAAAAGTACCTATTTTTATACACATTTTCACTCATAACACCCTTGGGTATATTCCGATCGGGCTGAAAAGTTTCGGGACACAACTAGGGCCCAAATGGAGCATGTGTGCGAAAGAGCGAATTTTTTAGACCGAAAATGAAGCCGGTACACGTGATACGGCGGACGGACATTGCATTTTTCGAATCTACGCACCTTAAAACGGAAAAGAAAAAAGTTTGAGGGGGTGTTATAAAAATTTTTTGCTGAGCGAATACATACTAGGTGTATTATTCACAGGATAATAAACCAAAAGGGGGGTCAGGACCACAGAAATTGAGGATATACAGGGTGTAACATGAGTGATGCAAAACCTCTCTCCCACGTGTTCTACATCTAATTTCCGACCAAAAGTGTCCTATAACTTTTTTTTTAACTCCGCTTAATACCCCACTTTTTTCACTTTTAAAATTTTTTTTCGAGTTTCCGACCTCGTCTTACTAAAGCAGATATAATTTCCTTAATTTAAAAAAATAAATTCAAATTTAGAGATACCGCTGGAAAGAGCGTTAAATTTCCTGTCTCTCTAATGCCTAACAAAATTTTTTTAGGAGGATTTGAGGAGTGAAAATGGAGTTTGAAAAGTGAATTTTGTCAAAATCTTAAAATCGTCTGTTTTTTCAAACGCTTGGTGATCCTATTAATTCTTGTAGCAGAATGGTGAAGGTAAGCTAAAAAATGCGCCAAAATGTCAGTTTTCCAAGGGACTAATCAAAACGGTTTTTGGAACCCTCCAACCTCCTTGGACTCTGTTCAATCCTTTATTTCCTCAAAATGGCGAATACAGAGACGGTTCGTTTGTGAAGGGTCCATAGGTGGCAGCGAAAAAGATAAGAACTCATCCCAATCATTCGTAGAGGAACAACGGTCGTCTCACGGATCTTTCAATCCTCTTCGCTTAACTTCCATAGTTCCATTCTTCGTAATGCCAACACCCTTGGACTAAAATGAAAATAACGACCAAATACATACAGGGAGATGATGTGAGGTGTCACCATTCGATTTGAAAATTACCCCATAGTTGACTCACTACTTCACAAAAGGTACATTTTTCATGAAAAACCCACATTCAGCCGAAACAACACGTTTTTTCGTATTCAAACCTCATTTTCTCTCTTGAAATCAATTCCAAAAACCGTTTTGATTAGTCCCTTGGAAAGCTGACATTTTGGCGCATTTTTTAGCTTACCTTCACCATTCTGCTACAAGAATTAATAGGATCACCAAGCGTTTGAAAAAACAGACGATTTTGAGATTTTGACCAAATTCACTTTTCAAACTCCATTTTCACTCCTCAAATCCTGCTAAAAATTTTTTGTTAGGCATTAGAGAGACAGGAAATTTAACGCTCTTTCCAGCGGTATCTCTAAATTTGAATTTACTTTCTAAATTAAGGAAATTATAGCTGCTTTAGTAAGACGAGGTCGGAAACTCGAAAAAAATCTTAAAAGTGAAAAAAGTGGGGTATTAAGCGGAGTAAAAAAAAAAAAATGTTATAGGACACTTTTGGTCGGAAATTAGATGTAGAACACGTGGGAGAGAGGTTTTGCATCTCTCATGTTACACCCTGTATAATGTATATGTGTAAAGTTTATTATTAATTATGGAAAATTATGGGAGAAATAAGAAGTGACTGTTTTCTGTTTAGCATCATGTCTCATTGTTGTTTGGAGGTCCCTTTATGGAAAGGAGGCCAAGTGAATACGGTTGTGAAATCGAACCACTCTGTCCAGATCAGGGTCTTCATCAATGGCTAGGTTGATGGCTTCTTCTAAATTTGAGAGCAAGCTGTTCACAGTCTGCATGGGAAAAAAAAAGAAAGAAAAATAATATCTCACCTAACAAACTTGCATCATTTTTAAAAACAAGAAAACGGTGTGGAATTCATACCTGGACATTCATTTTCCTTGCTGGCTGTTCCTCAATTTCTTCACCGATTGTTGCTCATTTGGCTGTATCAGTTCGATAAGTCAGTCCCTCAGCTGAGGCATCCACCAATTTATTCCTGAACTTCTTCTGAGGTCATGTCACCTCTTCCCAATTCAGCTTCTTTGCTTTTTATTGATCTGATTTTTTATTTGAGTTTTTGATTTATCCCAAAAGCAGGTCCAAAACTCGCAAAACTTCGACCTTTTTTTAACCTATCTAAAATTAAAATTGTGTCTGCCACAGATAACATTTTGCTTTCCGCTTTGGTTTCGAGCTTAGATCAACATGAAAGGCCATCACAATACTGAGCCTCACACTGACGCCGATAATAACTCTACTGAATAGAAACTGTAAACAGCAAAATATGTAAACATTCCTCTTATGTGCTGAAAACAGCCTTAAACCGCCTTGAACTCTCGGGCCGACCCCGCCAATGTTGAGACACGACCCCGCGAATTTTGAAACCAGGTAGCTGTTTTTCTCATCTGCGAATGTTGAAACCACAGATGTTGGACCGCGAATATTGGGGTCCTGCTGTACGATGGTGAAACTACAAGGATTCTTGCTTGAAAAGTGAGAAAGCGAAATTGTGTAAAAATGTTGCATCCAGCAATGAGGATCAAACGCTAGACATTAACCTCCAGGATCAAATGGCTTAGGCACCTGATCCAGTTCATCAGCTGAATCCTGTGACGTTCCAAACTTATTTCTGCTTGAAACATCGCGTTCTGAACATCTTGTGTACAGCTCAACGGCCTTATCAGGTGGAATAAATATCTGATAATCTTGCTGGTCTAGGAGGGAGACTCGAGGGTCCACCGTCACTGTCTTCCTCACTGTCACAAGGTTGGGCAGAAAAGCAAGTTATTTTGTTGGGCGAATCCCTTTTATTATTCTGTGAATAATACACCTATGTATGTATTTGCTCAGCAAAAAAAAGTTCATAACCCCCTCAAAATTTTTTCTTTTCCATTTCAAGGTGCGCAGATTCAAAAAATGCAATGTTTGTCCGCCGTACGCCGTACCATCCATATCTACTTTATTTAAGGTGTAAAAAATTCGTTCTTTCGCACACAGGCTCCATTTGGGCCCTAGTTGTGTCGCGAAACTTTGCAGCGGAGTATACTCAAGGGTGTTATGGGTGTAAAAAGGATGTAAAAATAGGTTTTTTTGGTGTTTTAGTAACATGAGCTTGTGAGGTATCGTTTTCCATGTTTTTTTAGGGCGAGGAGACCGAATATGAAGTTGATTTTGACCAAAGAATAAAGAATTGAGGTTCAGCTCCAAAAATTCATTTTTTGTGAGTCAGAAACCTGGGAAATTGTCTGAAAGCATCATAAATTTGTATAACACTAGAAGTAGTATCAACAGATGAATCAAGACAGTTAAATGGCGCTATCAATTATCATATATAATTTGTAAGTTATTGCACATGAAAGAAACAATACATTCACAGCCTGCTTTTCTGTACGTATGTCTAATAGAATAATAAACCCATGTGACGAGGACTTAGCAGCGTTTTTTGTCGTGCAATTGATCATCTTTTGTGCTGGACAGTTTAATATCTCGCCGGCCTCACTTGTTCGTGGCGTTTCGCTGGGGGGACACGTTGTTTTCGTGCAGTTCAATATATCCTAATGTAAAATGCTTTCAGTTTATTCCTTGAATGAATTCTAGTGATTAATTTGGTTATTCCCAGTTGCAATCAAGCATCAATCTACTGGTTGACGAGTATTAGTAAATTATAGTAAGGCAATGATGAGAAAATAAAAAAACCTGTAGTAGAAAATTAATATGACTGGATACCTCACCTTCCTCCAGACAAAAACTTGATGGAGAGTTTACAATGATCTGAGCGCTGTTTTTGGTATCTTGTGAACTGTCTGCTCTTGATCCCGTAAACGTATTGGCGATCTGTCCTCCATGAGTCCTATAAGTTATAGATTCATTTGTTTGCATCATATTTATTTTTACAACATCATGTTTCACCTCGTAAATCTGTTTGAAGGTTTGGAGCATCGCCTTGACTATGTACTAACCTCAGGAGCAGCTATGCCGTTCGTCGTACGCTCCGTTCTCGTTTCCCATACGGCCTACTGGAGCAACAATGATGTCGCTTTCTTTGTACTCACGAGGATATTCCCCGAACTAGAGGATGAGCTTTGCTCTGAGGAGAGATATGGTATAGCAACCTCAAAGTGATCATAAAATCCTTTTGCTGCCACTTGCCAATAATCTCCTCTCACCCGATAACTCCTGCTTGCCCTTCCAACCGACCAGTGCTGCATGGTGCTTTTCCGATATATTTTCATATTCCTTGGTGCTTTTGATTATTCACTTCCAAGTTTTCAAGATCCAGTATTTTAATTTATTTATTTATAAATAAATTAAAATACAGGATCTTGAAAACAGTTTTTCTTTTGTATTTGGCACACCCCTGCTTTTATATATTTTCCTCTTATAGCTTCTGTTGGAAAGTGAATTGTAGACCTGCTAAGTAACTCGACACATATTGTCCGAATTCAGAACACAGGGATCTTGTTTAACGTGGAGTGGTTCAGAGTGTGCTATTGCGGTGTTGGGGTTACATAGATTTCTATTTGGCTTTCTGTTTTATGTGACCAACCGACTACTCAGCTTCAAGTTTCGTGTAGATTTAAAATGGTTTCAAATGATTACTTCCTGTTTTATGTTCCAACTGTTAGTCAGAAATTGAACAGACTTGTGGAAAGTATCCATTCCTAGCTATATTTATTCGGGTGATCGCTGTTATGAATAGAACGTAGTACAAATGAATAGGTTACATAATTTTTCAGGAACTAAGAAACGTAGGAAGCGGAATCACAGAATTGTGATTTGCAAGCTTTCCTCACATGGGTGTACTCACACCAAGGTAATCCAAATGAACTGAATGACTAGTACTCATGTTCTGGGTGTGTTTGTTTGAATGTTTAACCCAACAAGTGCAGTATGTTCGGAGCCCTTGGAGGTAGTTTTTTCTAGCTACTATTCTTTATAACGGTTAAGGGGTCATAACTTTCACACAATCAACCTCGTTGTAAACGGAAAAAACTGCTATTCTTTATAGTGGTCAAAGGGTCATAACGTTCATCTAATCAACCTCGTTGTAAGCGGGAAAAACTACTGTTCTTTATAACGGTTGAAGACTCATTACTTTCACCTAATCAACCTCGTTGTAAACGGGAAAAAACTACAACAAATTCAAGTATACTAACAATGTACACAATATAAATATAAAATGAGTACAATGGATTAGTAGATGGTGGGTTTACGAAGTGTTGTTTTGTCCATAATTATGCTCCCCTCCAACCATTTTTGTATGTCATTGAATTTTGATAGTAATGTTTATACATTACCTCATGTCATCCTCGAACTCTCATTCATTGTGAAGTTCAGCATAAATGCATGAATGCACGAATTTCCCCGTGTAGCAGTAGGGGCTAATGTAGAGATGTATGTGTATTTTCCGGCTCTTTCCCAACAAACGAGGCAGGCGAAGTCATGAGAGAGTCTTTTGGAAGTAGCGCCATCTTTGCACCCTTTAACAGTATTTGAAAAAAGTTGGTTGAAGTAAACAACCAACATTCCATGCAGGTACCTATACTTCAACTCTCTGTAATTAAGAAGATCGGAATTCTCACGAGTATAAAATTCTTGAGCCCATCATTTCACTCGAGGTTGGACATTGTCCCCCGTCTTGGGTTGGAACAAGAAGGATCTCTCGATTCTGCATTTGAGAGGTGGAAAGATGAATCTTGTGATGTTGGTGGTTGATGGTGTCCTGCGTGATGTTTCAAGATGCCAGGATCCACTTTCTTGGGTTCTTGCTACTCTCCCTGCTTTGGGCCTTCTTGTAATCAATACCTATCAGTGGAAGGTATGTTTAATTAGATACACCCACAGATGTCGCGTGATCTTCCAAGACATCAACCCCCATCAACTTAACCGCACTGATAGTTTAGAGTTATTGATTGTATCATTCCCAGAAAGGGCAATATTTCCCTCTGGACAAGTACAGCCCAATCCCGTCCAAATCGATTCCTCACCCACATAGGTAACTACCAACTTATTTATGCTACGTACGCACTGTGTTATGCACCTACTATTGATCATTTGTAGGTAGTAATGTTAATGGCTTGTAGGATACATTTAGCATGACCGTTAGTATTCAGTCACTCCCAACATTATTATTTCATTGCGTGGACACATTTATTTACTTGAGCTAAGCGATAATTCTTGATGCCATCTGTCGTGTGGATTCGACTTCTTAATACTATCATCCTGTTCAACCAATTTGTAAATTAGCAAAAAAAAAGAAGTAATTGATTAGATAGTTTGCATTTTTCAATTTCACCAAGTTCACGCTCGTGGATATTTTCTCAGCCATCTTGTACTCTTGTGATCTCCCATTCCTCCGTGTGAAAAATAAGTGGCAGTAATTGGATCGGACGTGTCTGTCTCTTGAAAATTCACGTTTTTACGAAACGAAACTCATTTTATAACTGTTATAAAACCTCTAGTTGAATTGATTTAGCAAAAATATTTTATTGTTATCTCTTTTGGGACAATGTGTTGAATGAATTTAATGTGAAATGAATAGTTAGTTAATATTAATATAATTCTATGTGTATTAAAACGTGAAATACAATAAGTGTGCCCTTTGCTAACATTGTGCATGGAATTTCTTGATCTTTCGCATACTAATCAGTGTACCTTCCCTATAACACTCCTTTTCATTACCCACGTTCGGTTGGTCGAGGTCATTCTGGCGTTGAGTTTGTTGCTAATAACTTTCTTCGGTTTTTTCGTGCTTTAGAAAACAGGAAACTGCAAAAGCATAGACATTTTGTCTCCTCACTCTTCCCCCCTCCCCCCCATTGGATTGGGACCTATGTCCTTGGAATACCGTTGGGACACCCTGACCACCTCATCCACAGCTGCCTTTGTACGGAAAAACCTCATTTGGGATATCTTTTGGACGGGCGCTCTCTGCTCATAAAAATTGGGTTAACTGATCTCATGTTCTTTTGACTAGCAACAGTAGTTGCCTTTGGTTAAGAATACCTAACTGTAAGTTTCAAAACTAACTACCTACTTCATTTATTCCTGCTACTTACGAGGGTGAGCAAAAACACCTCCTTACAGATTTTTGAGAGCATGTTTATTACTGAGCTTCAAATTTTACTTCAGTATTGAAGTGAAAAGTCCATTCTACTGCTATTGCTTACTTCTACTCGTTGCTAGTTGTATGATCTATGATACTTAATTTCAAAAGCTCTATAAGTTTGTGAAACACTGTTTGGTTTCGTAATTATTATGAGTAAAAGATAATTAGGACTGTACGGTAGCAATTTTCAGTTACTATAATTATTCACATCTCTTGTGTGGTCCCTGTAGTAGGTATGCATTGTTGAATCCCTGGAGCTGTTTCACAAGTATAGATCCGATTTTTGCTTAGGTATCTACCTAATCAAGAACCACTCACGTTTTACCAACAGACTTATAAAGTTTTGCTTTACATGGCGCAAGTGGCAATTATATATCTACCCTTTCAAATGCATCCTTCATGGCACAATCTGATTGACTGTTTGGAGACAGAAGACCAGTAACACCATGTCCTAATTGGGACGTCATCGTACGACCGTGCGTTCAGCGATGGTCCAATTCGGACACATCCCTTCTAGGAAAAGGTTTGATTACATGCGTCCGTACGGAGTTCGATGACGTCCCAATTAGGACATAGTGTTAGATTTCATTGTGTGTTATTTTTTTCTTGTGTGTAAAATTGTATATGTAAAGCAGTGAATTTGAAGGTTACCAAATCATTGACATAGTCAGGGCATAGGTTTTTTCACTTCAGCTGATCAGCTGATAGTGTGGGGGAGTGTAGTGGAATTTGAAGTAGGTACCTAAGATACAAAGACCAATTTGCTTTTTTGAATTTAGTTTGCTGTCACAATAATAACTTTAATAATAACTTCAATAATAACGTTTCTGTGATGGTGGGGATGTTAGTAGGAGCTGCCAGTTGATTTTTGTTGTACCGTTTTTGTTTTTTCCTGACAAGGTGATTGAAACAAGTACATAGGTATTGTACATCTTTGGTCAGACAGTACTCGACAAAGAAACGTCGAGGAAGTTGCAATAGTCTTGGTCGGTCGAGCTGCCATTACCTGTCCAAATATTTGCAGTGGAGCCATGGTCAGTCGAGCCGACATTACCTTCCTAAAGTTTGCCTTTTGCAATGCAGCCATGTTTTGCCGTTTCAAATGGAGCCATGATCCGTCTTGTAAGCCATGAGCAAGATCTTGTTTAGCTGTTTGTTCCAATCATTTCTCAGGTTCATTGTACAGATTTGTGCATGGTGTTTTTGTCTGACTCAAAGCGTGCGGTCTGATGGGCTTTGAAGCTGGAATGAATTTGAAGTTAAGTGAATATGATAGTATCATCTGTCATTCAGGTGATCAGAGAGTGATTAGATGTATTTATCAGGAACTATAAACAGCATATTATGAAGGAGCATGGGTCACCTGGCCCCAGGGTTTAGTATAATTTTGAGAAATAAACATGATCCAAGTCCGGGGAACACTGTAGTTTTGCGCATGATATGTTTCCCGGGCTTAGGTATAGGTAGCCCAATTTGATAGTAACTAATATGGTGGCCTTACGCAGAGTTTTTCCTGCCTTCCAGTCTTTTTTCCCATCAAATATCCCTGTGGCTGAGGTGGAAATGGGTTAAATCTCGCGTTTTACAAAGCTTGATCCCCTACCTCTAATTTTTCCAGTTTCCTGTTTCCGAATTTGAAAACCATTCCCAGGCAGAACGGTGCAAATATCTAAGTATCTTCGGATTTTCGTCAGCGTGTTTTAATTGTGAACATTGTTTTTTTTGTTTTGTCTCGGCTTTTTTTAGCGAAACCTAACGGACGACGAAAACATAAACGGAGGAGGGGCTCCAGTAAGGGTAGTTGGACCCGGAAAAGGAAGTTCGACGCCACGTACCGTTCTTTCAGTAAATGCGTTAGCCAAACCAAAAGGCGCATTACCAGGATTTGGTCGACTTGAAACTTGAACTGTTCCCATCTATGCAATGCTCCTCGATAACCAGAGAATGTTGCATTTTTCGGGAATTAAAAAATTGTCTTCAGCTGTATTTCAAGCTTTCCAGATAGTATTTATTAACATTTGAAACGTATTTTAGTATGATCCGTATTCATGAAAGTGGTACTTCCTAATTTGTTGTCCTCCGTTGACTAATCCCTTCTGTCTAGTAAGGGCTTATTTTCCAAAGGATTTCTTCCCATTGTTGCGTTTTCCGATGCTCGAACGTTGTTGACTTGAAATGTACATAATTCGTTTCATTTTTTATCATTTTTAATCTCAAGTATTGGTCATTGTAAAACTGTTTGACGCTCAGGACGCTTGTCTTGAGTGAATCGTCAGTTCCCGGTGCATCTGATGGGTGTGGGGAAATATGAACATAAATCGAGCTGTTTGTGTACATAAATTAATGTAAAAAGCTAAAGGAGTCTCGGTTAGATTTCGAACCCAAGCCTTTATAATTACTGGGATTTTTCACTGGACGTGAGATGTTTCACCTAAATTTAAAATTTTCTCACTCCTTACTCGGCTATATGCAGTGACTAAAGAATATTAGCTCAGGTTAAATCGTTCACATTTTATGCGTTTGTTACAAAAATGTTATCTTCACAAGTATTCCTCGCGACAATTAATTATACTGGTAGGAGGTAGGTACTCAGGGCGTCAACATCTCCTTGCTAGATGAAAATCATGACGTGGATAGTTGCGGCGTCTCTCTTCTATTGTCCCTTCTCAACTAAATCATACTTATTATAGTGCATAGTACCTACTGCCTAATCCACATATTTTGACAAACTGGACGAACCTCGTCCTTTTATCCGTACTCAGAAATGTCAAGAAATTCGTAAATCATAAGGGGCACGTTTTGCATGAAAATAAAGTCGTTTAAAATGAATAAAACAATATTTTTAGAGTAAAGTGTACTGGTGTAGACGTTTTCATCACGATTTTTGATAAAGATAAATAAATATTTTCCGTCCGAACAGTTCATGACATAAATAATGACTACAACATGACTGGACTATTTTGATTAAAATGATATGATATCTTTTTTTTCATAATCTAGGTCTGAATAGCATTTAGGTTGGTTGTATACCCGTAGATTTTCCTATTTGGGAATTTTTTTGTACAGGGTTGTCAGCTTAGTGCTTTAGATAATTTGTTGTTTTCGTTAATGTAATAAAATGTAAGCTGTGCAACATGGTTTAATTTATTTATATTCTGTTTTCTATTACGATTTTGTGCCAATAAGGACTCATGTGATGTTCTGCCGACTTATTTGTATACCGTACTTGTAAAAGTGTAAATTGCTGAAAGAGTATTTTTGTGGTAGCATACGAGTGGTCTTCTTACTGAAAGATTTTCGAAAACCGACTGCAAGGAAATGGAATATTATTTGTTTGATTTAGGAATGTGACGCTTTGAAATGTTACGTGGGTACTTATGCATCATCACGGTGAACTTACAACCAATTACTTCTTAATGAAGAATTGGAATTATTATTTCATTGAAAGATCGCGTTTGGTTAGAGGCGATGGATATATATTATACATTTTGTTTTTTCAGATGTTATTGTTCAAGTACTGTGGGGTGTTTTGGTGATGTTTAGCTGGTTACTATGGATATTCAGAGTATATGATCCATGGCTCGATAGCATCTGTTCCAGCCTTGTTAAGAGATATTATTTTCTTCCTAGCACCATGTAAAGGAAGAATCTTTTCAGTTGGCCGTAATGTACACTTCACGTTTTGAGCGAATTTCAACCGGGGGGAGGGGGGGAGTTTCTTCATGTTTCGAGGTGTTTGTTAGGAATTTTGAGCTGCAATTGGGCACACCAGCATTTCCAATTGGAAAGATGAAATAAATAATGGCACTCATTTTTAGGCTCGAGCCCCATTTCGAAATCCAAGTAAATTGCTGTTTTATTCGATTGATTTATATTTTCCCATAATTCATCAACCTAAAACATGAAAATGAAGGAAAATCAAATAACTGTCCAATGGTCATTCTCCTTTGGCAATGCGTTGAATAATTGGGTAATGATTCTATGCCTCAATCTATTGAAATTAATGACAAGGCTTTTCCACACATTCTGATGCATGAAGAACAAAAATTACTTTCTTCTGATTTCCGCAAATCTTTCTGTCTGATTATTGCATCCTAAAAGAATAAAAATACATTTCATTCTTACGAATGTTTTCAAGGTATAATACACATTCATCGCTTGCCGATTCCTCAAGTTCTTGACATATCCTTGAATATTTATATTCACTGGATTTCTCTCAAATTAATGGTTGCACCAAATCTTAGATTTTCATTTGATATTACAATCCATGACCTCATTTTTAAACTTTTTGAGATGCAAATTTATTCTTTTCTTCATTATTTTCAAAAATGTTTTATGTTCGACACTGTGATATCCACCAAAAATTGTTTTCCTTGAAATACTTACCTCAATAGTTCCCCTTCACGCCGGTAATTACGCTGGCTTAAGGGGCTATGTTTTGTGGTTTGCAATCGTTGAGTTTTTCTTTTTTTTCTACCTTAATACTTATAGAGAATAATATTTGTATGATATGATAATTTAAAAATATATGAATGTATTGCCGGTGGTCAAATAAGTGTTTTCTCTGTCATGTTTTTTAACCTAGGTAATAATCTGCTAACCCATGTATGGGTTCAGGGAGTTCCAGCCAGAAGTGGGTACCTACCTAATCCCAATGGTTGAGCCCCGCCTTAACGAACTGAAAAAAAAAGAAATTTGCGCAGTGCAATTCTGAATTGCAACTAGCCTAGAACACAGCTTGTCGATCCGAATTGGTCGAGCACTTACGAAGCACCACGTTTACCCCTTCTCTTCAGCAGCTGCTGAATTTCCTCCAAAGTTTTCCCCCGTGTTTCAATCATCACGAATTTGGAGAAAAATATGCAGAACACGGTTGTAATCAGTATTTTTGCGAAATTGAAGTACATACCCAGGCGTCTCGATATGTCGTAGAAAAATGCGTTGTTGATGCCGTCAACGAAAGATGCTGTCATCGAACTAAGAGCGACAGCTCGGGTTTTTATGTTAACTGGGAAAACTTCAGCGTTCACTACGGTCGGGATGTTGAAGATACCGCATGTTTCGAAGATTCCGGCTACGATGAGAGTCGCTAGGGGGATCCAAGTAGTTGCAGTTGTGTCGAAGTCAGTTTCGTCTCTCAAGTAGAACCAAATTGTCGTGCCAAGAATAGCTAGGGCTGTACCGACACTCGATACAAACAGCAGTGTTCGTCTGTTTACGAAATCCATCACTACGCAGCTAAATACCCCCGATGCAATCCAAGTACAACAAAGAATAGTGTACCCGTTTTGTGAAGACACCCAAGTGTTTTCGAAAATTGTTGTTGAAAAGGAGAATAGCATCATTAAACTAGAATTTCCTACAATAATCATTAGGCACTGAACTATTAAGAATGCTCTTAAATTTTCAGAAGTTGTGAACATAACAGACAGAGAGCTTTTATTATTCAACTGTTCATTGACGGCGATTTCCATTTCGTCCATCTCTTCTGTTTTCATAGATCCCCTCAGCCATACCATATTTGTCACAGCTGTTTTCCTGTCTTTCTTCATCAAGTAAAAATAAGGGCTCTCAGGGATTATGATCAGCCCGAATAGTAGGATAAACGAAGGCAAGGCGCATGATAATATTATAGTGCGGTAACTCATATGCATAAGTAAACTCGTATATAGAACACCGATGAAGAACATCGGTTCTCCTAGTGACGTCAGCGATCCCCTCAGTTGTGGTGACGTGATTTCGCCGACGTAAACTGGCACGGCGGAGTATTCGAAGCTCACCCACATCCCGGTGATGAATTTCGCCAGGTAGATGGGGACAGGAGTTGTCGAGAACAGGAGGATGACCCAAGAGATCGTCGTGAGCAAGTTGAAGAGAATGATAGAGTTCCTCCTGCCGAAGTGGTCCATGACGTAGCCGCTTGGCAATGGGCTGACGAACGATCCTGTTTATAGGTAGGCATAATATAAATTCAATAAATAAATAATTGTACTAACAATACCGTTGGTTAATAGAAGATACTATAACCGGAGAAACGAAACGATAGGTTCCTACTCAGCACGAACTTTTCACTTTGGCAAGGTCTATAGTTACGCTCAATGACTCTGGAACGCTGATGGTAGGTGGAGGGGGGGGGGGGCTCTTTTAACGGGCTCCTTACCACCTACTAGTACTGTACAGAAAAACATAATACAGAATATTATTAAATTGAAACGTTCTGATAGTAGAAACCTTTTGAAATCAAAACCTTTAGAGGTCTTGACAATTCATGTTCGTTACAGTCGGTTCCTACATATCAATTGAAATTGATAGCTACCAGTATATAAAGTTTCGGAAAATATAGTTGTGCAAATTGCTGAGTTGCTTCATCCACCATTAATAGCGGTCTGGTCGCGTGTTAGCTACGACTTCCCCTTTTTCTCACGCAAATTTCTCCTATTAGAACAGATTTCCTCTCATTTTCCCCTTTAAAACATTCTTTTTAGTCAGTGACGGTTCTAGCCCCAGTTTTCCCGGATTTTTTTTCTTTGAAGAAATTTTTATTAGCAGAGCTTATTTTGAAGAGAAAAAAGAACTTGATATATTTTGAAACTTGAGAGTTTTGATCCTGAAAAAAAAAAGTCGATGTTGAAAATCAGTCAGTGATTGTACACCCTAGACACTATTGAACTGATTGATGGTTAAGAAGATTATTTGGACATGTGGTCACTAACAAAAATTAATGTAAATTTCAGAAAAAATGAGGTCAAAGAAAAGTACAATAATTTATTTTATTTAAATAACTAAATTCGTAAACTTCCATTATTTTTTGAGTTGACTTTAGCGACGATGTAATAGTTGTTAACACAAGTTTTTGTAATTTAGATGATTACCTACCTGTTTCATTTTCATCCAGGGTTTTGCTGAAATGGAGTTTTTGGAGGGTAATTTTGGTTTATTATTTTCAATAATGAACCATTGGAATCGAGCATGAAAACAAAATTCTAACCCCCCTCAAAATTTGATGGTCTACGTTTCAAGGTATTTAGAATCCGAAAATGCAATAAAAAACGCTGCAAATCCCTGCACAACTACCTACTATGATGGTAATACTATTCTACACATATTATGTAGATCGCGGACCCTCCGTAGGTTAGTACCTAACCCCGTACTCGTTACTAGGTACCTACCTAAACCGTTGTGTAATAATTTACCTGTATAGGCTCCCCTTCTACGGAGATAGAATAATGAACCGTTGTGTAATAATTTGCCCATCAATAATACTTCAACGGTTGTTCAAGTTGCAAAAGTACCTATCAACAAAATCCAGCCCCTTCTTGGTAGATGAGCCTTTGTGTAATTATTTACCGTTGTGTAATAATTTACCGTTGTGTAATAATTTGCCATTGTTTCCCCATCAATATTACTTCAACGGTTGTTCAAGTTGCAAAAGTACCTACCTATCAACAAAATCCATCCCCTTCTGGGTAGGTGAGCCGTTGTGTAATAATTTACCGTTGTGTAATAATTTGCCATTGTGTAAAATTTACCCATTAATAATACTTCAACAGTTGTTTAAGTTGCAAAAGTACCTATCAACAAAATCCAGCCCCTTCTGGGTAGGTGAGCCGTTGTGTAATAATTTACCGTTGTGTAATAATTTGCCATTGTGTAATAATTTACCCATTAATAATACTTCAACAGTTGTTTAAGTTGCAAAAGTACGTCTATCAACAAAATCCAGCCCCTTCTGGGTAGATGAGCCGTTGTGTAATAATTTACCGTGGTATAATAATTTACCGTTGTGTAATAATTTGCCGGTGTAATAATTTGCCATTGTGTAATAATTTACCCATCAATAATACTTCAACGTTTGTTCAAGTTTCAGAAGTACCTACCAACAAAATCCAACAGTCCATCACTTGTCAAATGAAATAATATCGCTGAACAAACAACTCGACTTCATACAGCCATCCTTGATTATAATCAGATGCTCCGTATTTATGATATCCGGGCCGGATTTATACCGTTTGATTCACGATCGTGTTGACGAAGCTTTTTGGTGCTCACGAACGGCTGGACGTACGATGCTCCGGGTGGTCTCAAAAAATTGTTTAGCTCAAGACAAATTTAATAATAAATAATAATAAGAAGGTAAAAAAACCCATACGCTTCTATCGGAAGTTTTCGAGCTACGGCGTTCTGAAAATTTCAACCCCTATTTTGAACCCCTTAGAGATGACTGACAGTAACGTCGAGCTTCGAGGACCAACTAGACGCCGAACGGAACCTATAACCCGAATTTCATCAATTTTGTTTCATGGTAACTAAGAAAAGTGGCCCTTACGGCGTACGGCGGACAGACAGAAATATTGTTATTGCAGTTTTGGATTCTACATACCTTGAAACGTAAACCATCAAATTTTGAGGGGGGGTAAGAATTTTTTTTTCATGCTCGATTCCAATGGTTCATTATTGAAAATAATAAACCAATATTTCTGTCTGTCCGCCGTACGCCGTACTGACCACTTTTCTTAGTTACCATGAATCTAAATTGATGAAATTCGGGTTATAGGTTCCGTTCGGGGTCTAGTTGGTCCTCGAAGCTCGCCGTTACTGTCAGTCATCTCTAAGGGGTTCAAAATAGGGGTTGACATTTTCAGAACGCCGTCGTAGCTCGAAAACTTCCGATAGAAGGGTATGGTTTTTTTTTACGTTATTAAATTTGTCTTGAGCTAAACAATTTTTTGAGACCACCCGGAGCATCGTACGTCCAGCCGTTCGTGAGCACCAAAAAGCTTCGTCAACACGATCGTGAATCAAACGGTATAAATCCGGCCCGGATATCATCACTACGGAGCACCTGATTATAATCAAGGATGGCTGTATGAAGTCGAGTTGTTTGTTCTGCGATGTTATTTCATTTGATAAGTGATGGCCTATTGGATTTTATTGGTAGGTACTTCTGAAACTTGAACAAACGTTGAAGTATTATTGATGGGCAAGTTATTACACAACGGTTCATTATACTTGACCACGAGGGTAGGAATTGACCACAGAAAAAAGTGATCTACGCAGAAGGGGCATCTATTTCACTCCACATCAACAATTTTCCTTCAGAACTTCATTATTTGCGTTTATTTTTGCCATATTTTAGTTGCTGTTTGTTATCGACAGAATTATTTTAGCAACATTTAACTCGTGATTTGGTAGGTACCTAGTTACGAGTACGGGGTTAGGTACTAACCTGCGGAGGGTCTGCGATCTACATGATATCTATACAATAGTACATATATTATATGAAGGGTTATCTATACGGAGACCTGTGATCTGTAACAGAAGAGTATTCTGTACAAAATAATACACCGTTGTGCAGGGATTTGCAGCGTTCTCGTTTCAAATGACCAATCAATTTTCAGCAAGAAATGGGTTGAAATAGAAGTTCTGTGAGGTTGATTTTCCCACAAGTGGAGGGGGGGGGGGCTGTTAAAAAGGCGGTTTTGTTGAGAAAAAAAATTAGTTTTAGCTGCTTTTAGCTCAATTTCGAAGACAGTTATTGAGTGGGTTGGAGTGAAAGTTGAAATTAGGCGCTAGAACAGAAGTCGGCCCTTTGTTACTAATTTATTCCCCCAATATGGAAACCCAGGTCTCGTTTCTTTTCTACCCCCGTTTCTACGCTCATCTAGCTTGGTTGGTTAGGCATATTCATTGATAGGGTGATAGAGTGATAAGGTGGATGTACTGTTATTTCAACTCGCTTACCTACCTAAAAGCCTTATCCTATAGTAAAATACAGTACCTACCAGCTATTCAGTGAACTCTTGAGGGTTCCAAGTCCACCATATTAAGTAGGCGTGGGTGATGCGTGTAATTACCTGCAGACATGATTCCAAGCATGAAGGAAATTTCAGATTCAGACAACGTAAACCCGGCCGATCCTGATGTCAGCTGCGGGATGACTGCACTTGGCAAACCCATCATTACACCGCTCACAAACGAAGCGACGGAAACTGCAAAAAAAAGTAATCGGGCGGATATCAAAACTCAATCGTCAAGTCAATCGGCTCCCTTTCTAAAGCCAAATATGTCTATTTAGGTAAGCAGTGGGCGATTTTACCTCGCGAGATTACTTAAGAAATAAGTAACTTGCTATCAATAAATTTCTATAAAATCACCCAAATGGTAGGTATCAAAGAAATGTTTTGCTTGAAAATGTATCGGAAATTGAGTTTTTTCCTTGACTTGATTAGGTACACTTAATTCAAAATCTGATTTGAATTCTGTGTTATGCATAGAATA
Organism: Leptopterna dolabrata; assembly: GCA_954871275.1. Classification (NCBI taxonomy): domain Eukaryota; kingdom Metazoa; phylum Arthropoda; class Insecta; order Hemiptera; family Miridae; genus Leptopterna; species Leptopterna dolabrata. The sequence continues at coordinate 45,637,137 of OX940978.1, read as the reverse complement.
GGGGAAAGGTGATAATTTGGTAGGTACGATAAAGATTTATTTGAATACCCAATAACGTTTAAGCTGGCTATGAACTGTTGAAAAATTTATAGTTTTTACTGTTAAAAAGGGTTTGATGAGCTACAAATTGTAAATGAACGGCGGAATGAGCAGCTATATTACCTAGCTACGTCGAAAAGTGACTCACTGCACGACAAACTTTTGAGGCGCTATTTCATTTCGTTCAATGAAAGTCACACACATTTCGTTTTCATTATATGGTCTAGAGTAATCCATGGATTGCATGGATTAAAATGACGCGTGATTATGATTCAGCGCAACCGAAATAGAATCATTAAAATAATAATGAATGCAATTAAATAATGAGTGCAATAAAAAAAAAATGTAAATCCCCATTTCATTATTTATTTTATTGATTGTATTTCGGTTGCGCTGAGTCATAATCACGCGTCATTTTAATCCATGCAACCCATGGATTACTCCAGACCATAATATATAATGAAAACCTACGGTTCGTTGTTCCAGTATCCGTGAGTTAAAATTACTGTGTTGTATCTTCCCCCTCTCCATTAAAGTGCGATACTAATATATATACTAGAATATTTATTTTTTCATTGACTGCTGAGATGCGTACCTACTGATTAATAAAATTAAAAAAAGGTGCGTGTAGGACCACTTTACCTGCAGATCTTTATGAAAAGCTCACAGTAATGGTCTCCATTTGAACATTATTACCTACGTTATTGATGGATTTCGTTTTTGTCGTGTTATTACCTGTACATCAAGGTTAGGTGTTGAGATAATGAAGATCAGGGGGTGGCAAGGATTTGCACACTCGCTTAACACACATACAAATACTATATAAGTGAACCTGTGATTTCGGGACGATTCCAACTAACTTCGAGTCCTTCGCGAAGGACTATGCGAGTGCCAAACACGGAAGAATATTACGTCATCTCATTCTTGGGTCACACCAACGAGCTACGACAGACTGATGAAACTTCCGAAGCCGATGAATGGAGACCCTGAGTTTTTAGTAAGTAGAAATCACATTAACTTAAACCCCATCATCGACTTCGGTAAGGACCCTGGTTTCTAAAATATATCAACATCGACTGAATGCCCTATGCTGTCGCATGTGAACTTAGGTACCTACGCCTCCCCAGAGATACACTTAGATTTAAACATAGACTAAAAACACCCCGCGCCGCTGCGAGTAAAAAGGCATATTTTACCCGCAATCCCAGCGATATCTTCCTACCTACCTACCATCGACTGGACACCCTGTTGTGTTGAAAACAAAATTACCTTAGTTATTCTCAACTCCCGAGCGATTTACAGTGAATTGTTATCCATAATTTACTACAAATAGAATTTTAAATAACTTACAAAAAATTTTCAGCCATAACTGATGCTTTTCGGAATATGCTCAGGCTATTATCATTTCTGATCTCTTCCGCAGTTTTGAAGTCGTGAAAACCTGGTCAAGTTCTTCACTCACCATGCAATTCCAAAAACTATAATTTCCGATAATGAAGCGGAATTCGACCCCTCATTAGTCAGAGAACAAAATAAATGGTAGGTTCATTTGCTCATTTGCCTAATTTGTTCATTTGCAGCCAAAATACAGATAAAGAGTACCTGAAAAATTCTACCATCTACGTAAAAAATAAACAGAAAATTAGGAAAACTAAGAGCCCCTATAATAAAGAACACCTGAACGAAATTAACCTGGAAAGAAAAACAGGAAAAGCACCAAAGCTAAAATACGCTTATCAGAAATGTCAACAGACCTAGAAAGTCAGAAAAACAGGAAAAAACCTCAAAAATCCCTGACTCTAATCAAGACGACTGGCCTAAAGAAATTTGGATTACAATTCCAGGTTCTGGTTGGCTGGGCCAGCGCAGGAGCAGAGATCAAAAATCTAGACGGCAATACCTAGAGGTATAATAATCCTCATCATCCTTGGATTAGCCAGAGTGGAAGATAATTATACTGAACCCATACTGATTCAGCATTGCGACTTGTCAGGCATCTACTAAAAGTTAAACGACTTAAATTCCAACTACTCCCGAGTCATGTTCCATGTTCAAACCACTCGACGCTATAGATAAAATGGGTGAATACTGTGAACTCTAAAAACACTTAGTACAACTAACAGCTTCCAACATCCGACACCACGAAAGCCGTAGGCAAAAGAGAGGTCTCGGCGTGGGAACAGTCATACAGCCGTAACTAGGAATCTAGACAATGATGAAGGGATTGAACGGCCAAATTCTCTATGACTTTGACAACAAAGATCGTGCAGTAGGTACAGATTTCAAATTTTAAATTTAGGTACCATCTCCAAACATTTTGTCCCTAAATTTAACCCAAATGCCTATGCAGTTCGACGACTTTAACTCAACTTGAGCCGCCTGTCATTTGACTCGCTCTCGATTCCTGTAGTATCTACTAGCCTGTGGCCAATTATAATGCTATTATAACACTCTGGATCTTCTGTTCAGCTATGCTAACTTGGCTTGTCACCATTTCCGCAATACACGAAAAATATAACTAAATATACGGGCTCTAGAGCGGGAGTTTTCCTTTTTGCTCCCGGGCCCCTGAAAAAAGCCCTTTTCCCTCCCGGCCAGAAGAGCTCGCTGGACGTTATGCTCCCACCAGTTGGCCCAGTAAGCCCCCTTATACTCCCAGCGTCCAGTTCTCTTCCAGCCTTCCTTAACCATTTGACTGAAATATCCAGCCTTCCTTGAACACCTGACTGAAATATCACCCAAGCATTAGAAATTAGGAACAAGAAGGACTTGACTTGAAAAACATAGTATCATTATTTTATTTCCTTTATTTAGCAATATAAATCATTTCTGACTAGAAATTCGTTGTAAAACTAAGGATTTGGAATTCTTCTTTATTGCTTGTAACATTATTTCTCATATTAATTGCTATGCAATTTTAACGCCGGGGGTCATGTGAAAAAAATGTCCTGTCACAATATCCTGTCACAAAAACGCGTCACGCAAAGAGGAATGTGATGAAGATGAGCACAAAGAGGAATGTGATAAAGATGAGCACAAAGAGGAATGTGATAAAGATGAGCACAAAGAGGAACGTGATAAAGATGAGCACATAGAGGAATGTGATAAAGATGAGCACAAAGAGGAATGTGATAAAGAATTACCAACGTTATCTTTGTTACCTATGAATAACTAGTTACCTACATTTCATGGTAACGGGCGCCGCTTGGCATTTTTTAATGTGTTCTATGGAAATTGGCCCCGTATTGGCAACGGCTCGTTTGTGTGTTGGTGGTGTGGGGGGGGGGGGTAAATTGCATAGCAAATTCTCCTTTGTTATACGAAGTATAAGAACACATCCTTCGGGGGTGAGGAACGGCGAAGCCGTTCCGAGGGGGCGGAGCCCCCTTTGGGGGTCCAGGGGGCTTGCCCCCTGGCGAGGCCCGAAGGGCCGAGTATATATATATATATATATATATATATATATATATATATATATATATATATATATATATATATATATATGTCCTTATTGGGGGCTTGCCCCCTGGCGAGGCCCGAAGGGCCGAGTATATATATATATATATATATATATATAAGTAGTAAGTGGGTACGTTGGGGACACTTTCACTTGACTCTCTGATGTTTTTTATTTTCACTTGACTCTCTGATGTTTTTTATTTTCACTTGACTCTCTGATGTTTTTTATTTCCACTTGACTCTCTGATGTTTTTTATTTCCACTTGAATCTCTGATGTTTTTTATTTCCACTTGAATCTCTGATGCTTTTTATTTTCACTTGAATCTCTGATGTTTTTTATTTTCACTTGAATCTCTGATGTTTTTATTTTCACTTGAATCCTTGATGTTTTTTATTTTCACTTGAATCTCTGATAAAACTTTTTTACCACAAAACATCAGAACCAGCGACTTTTTCTTTTGGGGGGGTTAGTTAAAAGAATGTATTCTATAATAAAAATGAGTAAAAGCGCATTATTACAAAAACTTAATTTTGAACAAACATACAACAAACTCTCGGATTTGGTTGAGGGAAAGTCTTACCAGATTCTCGGTGGAGAATTTAAGAAAACAAAAAACGGTGGAGCTATTCTCCTCAACTTGGAGAACGATTTTAATGTTTATTTACCATCTCGATACAACGATATGTTAACTAAAAACGATTTAACTAAAATGGTTAAGGACCAAGTTAAAATCGTTTATAATGGTATGAAAAAATATAACGGAAAAGATATGCATGCTTTAAAATTCGTAGAATGACATGCATAACATCAAGTTTGTTTAATTATTAATTTTAATAAAAAAATGTTTTATTGGAATTTTTCCACTAAAACAATAATATTATACTAAGTTGTTAAAATATTTTAATTTAAGGCGTTCATTTTTTTTTTCAAGTGAAAAAACAAGAATGTGTCCCCAACGTACCCACTTACTACTGATTTTTATATAAAGAGCTTCTTAAATGTTTACGTTTAATACCCCCAAGGTAAAGTATCAATAATATCGGTTTCTTTGTTTTCAATTATATTTCGTTTATCATACAGAAATCTAAACTCTTTTTCCACTTCTTTGTTTACTAATGTTTTATCTTTTACATTTCGCGTAATCATGTTAAATTTAAGCTTAACGTTGTTTATTTCTTTCGTTAAAACTTTGTTCATAGTTTCTCTATTTAATGATTTGCCGTTTTGGTAATTTAAAGTAAATCCTTTAATTTTAATAGTTTCTTTCCCTTGATTGGTTATATAAGAGTAACTCTTTGGACCAGTACTAAGCCATTCTACGATGTGATTATTTTTTCCCAATTCATCAGTCCACTCACCTAACATACAACCTGTTTTTACAAGAGTTTTTCCATCATCAATGTAAACAATACTATCAGTATCATAATACGCGACATTATCTCCCAATTTATCAAGCATATCATATAGTCTCAATCTTGCATTTGATGTAGTAAAAGCCGCAACGAAAACATTTGTTGAAAAACTATCTTCGATGTATTGATTCAAAAATTTATAAGATATTTGTACGATGTTGTCATTCAGAAAATGGCATGAGCCAATTTCTAGTCTGTCATCTAAAAGTATATCGTACCATCTTTTTACATCTATAATGTATTCAGATTGTGACATGTTCAATCTTTGTCCAAACTTCCCCCACAAAGAATTCAAACAAATCTTTGCTACTGCTCTTCGTCCAGGATTTGGTTGAATTCTTTCTTTTTCTAAATCTATATCGAGACTTTCTTTAATGCTTTTTATATATTCTTCAATAGTTTCAAAGTCGCTTTCCCACGGGCTAGTCTCTAGTTTTATTTTCATAAATTTTTTTACATATTCTTTGAACAATTCATTACTTTTTTCTTTGAAATGCCATACTTCGTAAATTTCTTGAATCTTATAACCTTTTTCAATAGCTTTATTTACTTCATCTGTAGTCCAAGTATCAACCAGAGCTCTTTCATTTTCATCGTGTGAACAAGTATTACATTTATCTTCAAAACATTTTTCGCATAAAATAAATAGAAGTTTATCTCTTTTGATCGGGAGAACTGGGTGATATAATTTTTTAGGAGGTAATATTTTACATTTGATTAAACCGTACCAATTTTCATCATATTTCTCAGGTTTATGAATTTTTGTTGGATGACCTAAGGGATAATAATCGAAATATTGAACTGTTGGATACAAACTACAAACATCGATATATCTTAATTTTTTATTTACGACTTTCAATTTACTAGCATTGGTTCTACCGCCATAGAACGCATCTCTAGGATTTAATGGTTCAATAACCCTTATATTTTTATTTAATGATGATTTATAAGCTTCCGATTTTAACCAAATACATTCCCACTTTTCTATCAATTTAAAACCGGCATTTTTTATTTGATTACTCCTTTGATTAGTTTTTTCTAACAAATCGCCCATAGTTTCATTGTTTACATTATTAATAGTATCTTCGTGGAAACATTTTTGACATCCATGCCAAAAACAACCATGATACTGGTACACGGTATTTGTTTTTTTATCGTAGCCATCAACCTTTGCTCCACAAATTGTAACTTCTCCACCGTTTAAAGCATGTTGTACATTTTTAAAATTACTAAGCCAAGCTATTGAACCTTTACTAAATGTTTCTTTTCTAATTTCTTTATTCACAGCGATAGTATTTTCTTTGAGATGCATTGACCGAAAAATGGCCATGCAAACACTCGCTATAGTTAAATATTGGAAAGGATCGATATTAGCTATGTCTAAAAATTGCTTCCTAAATTCAATACAACCCCTTCGCAAAATATCGACATCTGATTCACAATATTCTAATATTTCTTTCTGAAAGTCGAATATATAATTTTCCTTTACTTTTTCAGCGTGCCATTTCAAAAATGCTTTTCTTACTTCGGGTTTCATTGAATCAGGCCCATAAAATTTAGTATCAGGAATTGGCCCAACGTAATTTTGATTATCTCGAGTATTGAAATAATGGGGAAAATATCCTTTTTTGAGTTCTGTTAATCCGAACGTTTTTGGAAAAGCAGATAACGGAGATGCAACGAAGTTAGAGCTATCGATTATTCTTATTATTCCTTTAATTTCTAATAACATTAGTTTAGTTCCATTATAAATAGTGTAAGGTTTCAGAGTATTTTCGACGCAGTATTTCAAAATGAACTGAGAATCATATCCTTTTGCATAATGTACTATGGCAGTGTATCCTTTGTGTTCTTTAGAAATTAGCCACTTGCAAAATTCTTCGTTAGTTTTGAAATTCATTTTGGTTCCATCGAAATAATTTTGAACAATTACATTCGGCACGTGAACACCGGTTTCCTGCATTGCTTCGTAATCAAATGTTATGTATTTTTCGGTGTAAGTACAACTTTCGAGTTTCTTACTGGATTGCTTATTACAAACGCAAGGCCCAGTACAATACCCGCCGTTTGACCGTCTTGCTAACATAAAACATTCATGATTACCTATATCGTCGAATATTTCTTGACAGTTTCGACATTTTCCAGAACCACATCTATGTTCGTCGGTTCTTTTGCAAATTTTCCCGCAGTTTAAACATTTATAGGTTATTTTACAAACTTCTTTATGATTTTTAAAGCAATTATCATTATAACAATAACGGTTACAATCGTTACAGAATATTTTATTTTTATCTTTTTCATCGTGTTGTATTTGTTTACAGAGTGTACAGACATTTTTATTTCTAGTCATTTTGCATTCGTGTTTGTTATTGTTATTATAAGGAGTATCACATTTTTTACAGTAATAAGATGAAGCGTAAAAGGCTGCTACACTATTAATCACGTCAAAATGATTTCCGTCTTTATAAAGATAAATTATAGTATCTTTCTTTTCTCCTTCGTAAATAACGGTATTGAAATTTTCGGCGCAGATAACTTTAACTTGAATGTCTAATAATTCTTCAACAACTTTGATATCTTGCAATGTGAAACCTTCCTCGGTGTATGAACCCATTTTTTCGCAAAGTTCTGTGGCTAATTTTGTTTGAATTTTTCGGCCCTTTCTTAAAACTTTTATATCGTTTTTTGTAAGTTTTCTACCGAAAATTTTATTAGTATGATAAGTTAACGCGGTAATTATGGCTCTTGGACAACACAGATTATCGGAATTTTTTATTTGAGTAATACATTGTTTCGTATGTTTACTTTTGGCTAAGTTCAATATTTTGGCGCCTTTTGCTCCTCTCGGTAAATTAATGATTTTAATGTGAAACGTAGTATTTGTTATGTCAACGTATTCGTTGGAACTAATAATGTTGCTTACGTGTTGGATAAATTCTTTAGCTTGTATACGAGATAAAACATTTGATTTACTACTTAAATCTTTCGATATATCATGGTGAAAATGAGGGTTTTGGGCAACGATCATAATTTTATCCCCGGTTTGGAAATTAGATTTTTCTTTAGCCAAATTTAACATAGCAAATACAGCTTTTTCGACTTGTATGATATTAGATAATTTTATAGTATAATCGATTTCTGTAGTTTTAAATTTTTTAATGAATCGAGATTTAGTTTCTATAATAGTAAAAGGAGATTTTCGTTTTTCTTTGTTTTCATTAATCAAGTCATCGTCGAAATTGAACATTTTTACTGTTTTTACTTTAAATGCATGCCCTTGTGGGTGCATTAGATGTTCGATGATATTGATTTTTTTATTCGGTTTTTTAATTTTAATATGTTTTTCTTTAGCTATTTCGCGTAGTTCTTTAACAGTTAGTTTTTCTAGATCACTTTTCTTAAAGTATACATTTTTAATATCATTTAAAGCTGTAATAAGATTATTTTTCTTCATTGTATAAATACCTTTTAAATTGTAATCTTTCGCTTCATTTCTCAAATCTTTAACTCTGAATCCTTTCTCAATGGTTCTTTGTCGAGGTTTAAGAGTTCGGTCAGGGTCGTTTTTCTCATGGCTCTTAGACTTTAGGTGTCTAGCCCAATTTTTATAGGTGATGTTAACATCGCACTTTTCACAATGTTTTTTAATATTATCCATTTTATTATAGGATATATAATTTTTTTTCGTATCGTTCATTTTTATTAGAAAAGAGATTCCTTTAACTAACCCCTCATTTTTTTTATCCACCCACTTTTTCTTTTTGTCTATTCTTGTATGGATACTACTTATCATAGGATGGATAATGAACCAGTTAGCAACATGAGCTCGTTGTGTTCATTTTATTTATATAAAAGAAATCTTTTATATAAATCATTTTATTCATAATTCTAGAATTCTGTTTTTTGTAGTTCTTGAGCATAGAAAGATCCTTCAATATCTTCATCATTTAAATCTTTGATTTTGTATGTTATTGGATTAGTAGAGAGAATATCAGAAACCACAAAAATTTCTCTGGTCCAATTTGCTTCATATTTATTTACAAAAGTTTTTTTAAATCTTTTGATGCGAACCCTATCACCAACACTGAATTTAACTTTCTGTAAATTTTTTTTGTTTCCAAATAATCGTACTGTAACGTCATTTTGATTTAATTTTGTGACTTCTGATGGTTTCATACCAATAGATCTATGAAAATCTTTATAATTGTATTCATTAATTAAATCCTGTAGAAAATCAACCCATTTTTTATCATTCTCAACTTCAAAAAGAATTTTCATTTTACCATTCAATGTACGATTAAATCTTTCAATAATGGCAGATTTTTCTTCATTCTGTGTATGATACATTTTTATTTGGTGATTTTTCAGAAAATCTTTGAAAAGTTTATTTTCAAACTCCAATCCTTTATCCGTATGAAGCAAATTGGGGGCATTATGATTTTGAGATTTTGCTTTTTCTATTATTTTCTCAAAAGCTTTAACAACATTTTTTCCATCCTTTTTCTTCAAGGGTAAGGCCCATGCAAATTTTGAAAATGTATCGATAACATTAAGCATATAGCCGTATCCATCATTCTCTTTTTCATAATTTTTCATGATTATCAAATCAGCAGCCCACAAATCATCAATACCTTTAGTAAATATTGTCCTTTTTTGAAATTTATTTCTTATTGGCTTGTGTAATTCTTTAGCAAGAGATAATTTTTCATCATCATTCAGATCTTCTACTACAGGTTCTTCAGAATTTTCTTTCTCAGGTGAAGTGATAAATTTACTCTTTTTGGTTTTACATTTTGAGCATTTAGCAGCCACTCTCCATCTCCCGTTGATAGTTTGCACTCTTTCAGCATCAACATTATTAGTTTTCTTCTTACATTTATGGCAATAAATAGGATCAGTTAAATCATTATCCATTTTATTATAGGAAAAAAGGTTTTTTATGAGAAATATCTCATAAAAAAGAAGCTCCTCACTCACTCTTCAATCAAATGCAAATAAACTGTAACATTTTCAAATTGCAGCTCATCTCCATTTTCATTTCTACATGATAGTTTAATCTCTTTAATATCTCTCATTCCTTCTCGTATAGGGCTGTAAAGAATCTTTTTATTTGTTTCCATATAAATAGTATTGGGGAGAATCAGTTTCTCTATCAAAGATACATGCAGTAATTCATGTTCGCTATGAAGATGGGAATGCTCATCATGATTAGCAAAACTATAATCAATAATATTACAATGCCATTCAATTAACGAAATAGGTTTGATTAACTTTGGGTTGTCTTCAGAATAGTAGTCCTTATTAACTTCAAAATAATCCCCAGGTGTTTTACATTGTTTAAAATCAAATAGCTCACAGAAATTTCCCAAACTTAAAATTTCAATTAAAACAGGAGATTTAAGAAAAAATCTATTACGATTTGTAGTGTACTCTACTTTAAAAACCAAACTTTCAGGTTTTGTTTTTTTTTAATGTTTCAATTTGTGATTTATATAATGTTTTATTCTTTTCAAAACCCTCCATGAGTTCAGTTATATAACTTTTTATTTTTAAATATAATTCTCTTCGAAACGTCTCAACAGTAAATGTGCCATCTAACACATACTCGTGATGATACCATACATCTGTAATAAGCAATTTTAATGATATCAATACATCTTTTACTTGAAATGAAAGAGAAGGTGAAGTAAATAATAACTTTACTATTCCAAGTTTATACTTTTTATTGGGATTTAGAACAATTTTTTGAGCAAAAGTTATTTTTAGATCTTGGTGTTTATCAGAAATCTTTATTAGAGTCATGCTTTTATTATAGGAAAAAAAGTTTTTTTATAAGATGTGAATCTTATAAAAAATTAATATACACCCATCCCAAAGAATCTTTTGGTTTTCATAGCAGTTTTTACTGTAGCAGCCCCCAATTTTTCACCGATATTTGTTGAACTTTTCATAATTTTATCAGCTTCTACTTCCAATTTTTTATCAGCAAGATGCCTATCACTAGTTTTCTCATGATCTCTGTAAAAAATGTCATGTTGTTTACAGGCTTTATCAAGACTATTTATACCTTCATCACCTCTATTTAATCTCTTATCCAATTTAGTAAATGGTCCACAATATTGATAACCACCTGGGAGATGCATTTCTGGAATAACAGGCCCAAGTTTATTAAGAATAGTATTGAAAATACCAGAACCATTTTTTATCATATTTTTGGGTAAATTATTAATAATTTTAATCAAGTATTCAGTTCCTTTGGGTTTATCAATATCTTTCTCCAGTTGATCTTTAATGAAATTTATAATTCCCAATTTTTCATTGTGAAAATTATTATTTCCTGCCTGCTCTTGCGCATACAAATAGTATAGTCTTTGTGTAAGTTGATTCAAATTATCTATATATTTAAATTCTACAGGATTTTCAGTATATTTAATCAACCCAGTGCCAATCTTTTTCTTTTTACTATACTCCCAGATAGGTTTTATGATTTCTTTCCATTTTTTACTAACACTTGATTTTGGTTGTTTAGATTCGGGATTATTATTTTGAAACATGCTATCTGTTTGAATGAGGATTTTTGTATAAGCTTTAAAGTCTTCATTAGTGTATTCATCTTTGGATGGAATATCAGAAGCTATGGGTTTTGTTAAGAGCTTCCATAAGCCTTCAGTACCGGAATTTTCATTTTTTCTATTTCAATATCATTTCCATTTACCCGTATCTGTTTATTTCCAATAAAGATATGATTTTTTAAAGGGTATATTCCAAATTGTCTATCAGGATGAAGAATATATAATTCTGCAATTGGTCCAATACCTAAAGGACCTACAGAAGAGTTTGGTAATTTAACACTTTTTTGTAAAATTGTTTCCATTTCATCATCCCTATCTGCATTGTCACTTGAAAAGCTTTGATTTAAAGTATCTTCAGTATCATTATCAATACTTTTAACCTCGTCATCAACATCTTTAAAAGTAACTTTTTTAGGCGAACTGATAGCCAAGGGGTTAATTGTTTTTATTACAGGAATGAGTTCTAATTTTTTACCAAGATCTTCATCAGTCTGTTTCACTGCTTTTTCTACCTTATCTAATCGTGAAGTTATAGGTTCATAAGCCTTTTCTCTTGTTTCCTTATCAGATGCTTGGTTAACCCTTTCTTGTTTTGCTAATTTCTGTAAATTTTTCTTGAGTTTAATTGATTTATTAGCTTCAGCCACAGTCATGGGCTTACGTTTTGGTTTTGTGAAAATTATTTGTTCATCTTCAGAGGGTTGATCAATCTTTTTGATTTCTCTAAGTTTCGCTTCTTTTTCTTTCATCACTTCATTTTGCGCTTCTTTGAATTTCTGTCTAAGCGCTTGTTGTACAGTAATTTTTGTTGTCATGTTTTTATTATAGGAAAAATTTTTTTTTAAAATCGGTCAAACGTTAAAACGTTAAAACGTTAAAACGTTCAAACGCTCAAACGCTTAGGAACGCTATTTTTGCGTTTTTAAGCGTTTCCCAAGGCGATGTTTTAAGCGTTTCCCAAGGCGATTTTTGAAGTTATCCATGTAGCGTTTTTATAGGGAATCCCTATAAAAAACAAACTTAAAATCTATATTTTTTATCTAAAATATTTCACCAAATTTCTTTCGGTAACGTCCGTTACTGCGTTTCTTTGTTAGGTCAATCGTTAGAAAACCAAAGTCCTCATCCCAACTAGAATAGCATAATTCTTTGAATTGATCATAAGTGAAATCACTTCCCACATATTCATCATAAATATCTCGCATGTATCTTGGTCCTTGTCTAAATACACATAAAAAATTAATATTGTTTCTAATGAGTTGTTTATCAACTTTTGACCATGATTGTGTCAAGTAAACACACGAGATTTTCTTATGACGCCCTCTCACGTAATAATCTTTAATAACTTGTTGCTGTTGAACATTAACACAATCATCAAAAACTACCAAACTGTTCGACTGGCAATCATCTAGGGGTATAATCTCGTCACAATTACTGAAAAACTGCGCTATTTCCACACCATCTTTTGCAGAAATTATTTCATAAACTCTTCTCAAAATCTCATATGCATTCTGATCCAGAGATTTTGAAAAAATATATAGATAATGAAAGGGGATTCCCCATGATTTTGTGATGAGATTATAGAGAAGTGTTGTTTTCCCGCAACCGGAAGTTCCTACTATTAATGCTCTTAAAGGTAATGGTAACAGTTCTTTTCTAGCCTCTTTTTTATCAAACGGAATTGGTTCAATCTCGTATTTACTCATCTTTATTATACGAAAAAAAACTTTAAAGGTTAAAGAGGGGAGGCGATTCGCCCCCCCTCTTTAAGAGTTTTGAAAACTCTTCTTTAAATGTTCTCGACTTGTATTCGACTTTAACGTTAAAGAGGGTGGCCAATTTGGCCACCCCACTTTAAGAGTTTTGAAAACTCTTCTTTAAATGTTCTCGACTTGTATTCGACTTTAACGTTAAAGAGGGTGGCCAATTTGGCCACCCCACTTTAAGAGTTTTGAAAACTCTTCTTTAAATGTTCTCGACTTGTATTCGACTTTACCAAAAAACATCAGAACCAGTGACTTTTTCTTTTGGAGGGGTTAGTTAAAAGAATGTATTCTATAATAAAATGATTACACATCAAATAAATTTGTCAGAAATACAAATGAAAAAAATAAGATCTGCTTATAAAAAACGTGTTCCAGTAAAAGTACGACTGGCTTTTGCAGATATTAGTGGAAATGGAAATCATAAAATCCTGTTAAATGAAACTCAGAAAAAAAAGCTAGATAAATGTATCAAAAACAAAAAAGGGTTGGAATTGGAAATGAATTATGATCAGTTGCAAATAAATCATTCAGGTGGGTTTTTACCCTTACTTTTTGCAGGAATTGGTGCTCTTGGGGCATTATTGGGTGGTGGAGCTGCAGTAGCAAATTCAGTAATAGACTCAAAACATAAAGCTGCTGAAGAAGCAGAAATCAAGCGACACAATTTGGAAATGGAGAGACTAGCAAAAAATGTAAAAAGTTTAAGTATCGGGTCTGGAATGAAGAAGAAAAAAACTATTTCAAAACCTAAAAAGAAACCTAAAAAGAAACCTACCAAATCAAAAAACTAAATAGCTTCCAGCCTCTTACCAATTTTGATATTGAAAGATTATCGAAAGAAATGAAAATTAAAAACTTCAGAGGAGTTTTCATGAAGGATGATTTACCAGAGAAAGTGAACCACACGGAATGTGGAATTATAAATCTAGAAAATTCTGATGAGGCTGGAAGCCACTGGACTGCATTTCATAAAAATAACAATTTAAAATATTATTTTGACTCGTATGGAAATGCACCACCACCAAGAGAACTTGTTCAATATTTAGGTTCAGAAAATTTATTTTATAATGAGGAGCAAATCCAAAACCAATATGATCCGCCTATCTGTGGACATTTATGTTTATTAATTTTGAAAAAGCTATCAGAAGGACACGATTTTGTAAATAGCATGAGAACATTGAAGGAAAATCTTAATTTCTTTTATTAAATTTTATAGTCTTGATATTTTTATAGAATTTCGATTCTATAAAAAAAAATTTTTTCTATAATAAAATGATGTACACAAATAATAATGAAACACCTTCAGCCCCTGAAGAATTTACTCCAATAACTCATCCTAGATTATATCCAAAAATAATTTTTCCCGAGTTTAATGAGAACAATTATAGAATCAATCGAATTATCAATCAATACAAATTTTTAGAAGATGAAGTGAAAATGAGAAATGGTTTGAAAAAAAAATATGGAAAAATATCCAGCACTCTTTACGGTACTGAATTTTTATTCGCCCTCTCAGAACTCGGCCTGGTTAATACTTCTATAGCATTACCAATAATAATTCCATTCAGTGCTCCAATTTCTGTAGGATTGACAACCTTATCGATAATATTAAGGACTTCAAGCGGATTTTTCAATAAAAAAATTAATAAACACAAAGAAATTGAGCTTTTGGCAAAAGCTAAATTAGATTCGATTGAAGAAAAGTTCAGAAAAGCAATTAAAGACGGTAAAATATCTGATGAAGAGTTCAATGATATTGAACAAGAAATAAAAAATTATATAAATATGAAAAGTACTATTCTAAATGAATATAATAAAAATAAGAAAGAAGTTAAAAGTGTGGATCCTATCAAACTATCACTTTTGAAACATGGGGAAGTTTTCAGAACTGGATTTTAATATTTTCTATTCCGCTATCTTGATATTTTTTATAGAATTTCGATTCTATAAAAAAACTTTTTTAAGAGTTTTAAAAGAAATTTTTAAATGTTCTCGACTTGTATTCGACTTCATAGTTAATCATCCGAGAACGACGATTTAAAAGGTGTTAGTATTATCGGAATACTAATCATGTGCTACTGACTTAGATCTCTGATAAAAAGTTTTAACTGATATCAAAAGCCGCGGCTCACATGTGAGCTGCGGCTTTAAAAATTTAATACGAGATCAAAGGAGACAATAAACTGAAACTACCTAAAATATATCAGAACCAGTGACTTTTTCTTTTGGGAGGTTAGTTAAAAGAATGTATTCTATAATAAAAATGAATCAAATTAAATCAATCTACTCAAAATACGATTCTGAAATCACAAGGCTTCAATATCGAAACTTTAATCCTGAATCTAATTTAGAATTAAACTCTGAGAATAAACGAACGGTTTTCAAATTGCTACTAGATGATGAGTTTCTTAGCAGCAATATTCAATATTACATTGCTGGAAAATACATTCCTAAAGATGCAACAAAAACATATGGAATCAGTGATACAATAATGATGGTTGACAATTTTGTTGCACACCTTTTTTCCAAAATTGAAGTAAAAAAGCACAATACGGTTATTGATGAAATTGAAGAACCAGGTATTGCTAGTACGGTGATGGGCATAGCTTCTTTCTCAGGACCATCAAACTATAATGGTAAATTAATGAATTCTGGTTTCAATTCTAAAGTGAATGGTGGTGGAAATTTCAACGCGAATGGTAACTTGACTGATTTAGGTCTTGGATTCTTCAGCGATATTGCACCAATTTATAAGGGAGGATTTGAAATTACATTCATTAGAAATTCTGATGATAATGTACTCTTCCGTTACAGTACCTCTCCTGAAGGTGTGGCGGGAAAAGTGGAAATTAAAACTTTCTACCTGCGAGTCCCAATAATTGAATATGAAAGTGAATCCAAAGCTAAATTAATTGCTGAACTTAGTACCGCTCCTTATTTGTTTCACTTTAAAAAATTGCAATGTATTGAACAGAATGTCACTGGGAAAACCTTGAATTTCAATATTACCAATATTTATAGAAATGTACAGAATCCGATCTGGGGATTTGTTGCCTTCCAAACTGCCAGAAAAAATGATCAAAAGAAAAATAATTCCAAATTTGATCATTTGAATGTTAAAAATATTAGTTTTGAAGTAGCAGGAAAAAGTTATCCTGAAGAACATTAGAATTTAGATTGGAGTTCAGGGGATTTTAGTTTAGCTTACACCATGTACACAGATTTCAAAAGAATAGTATGCCAAGACTCATCCCTTCCATATCATGAGCCTCAGTCCTTCAAAGAGAACTATCCAATATTCAGTGTGAATATGACTAGACAACCACAGTCCATATCTGGACAAAAAAGTAATATAATTTTACGAGCAGATTTTGAAAAGAATGTGCCAGAAAACACTTTTGCTTACGTAATTTTGGTTTCAGAAGTCACTCTCAACTATATGCCACTTAAAAATATTATAAAAGAGGAAATCTAAAACTTACCTTGATAAGAAAAGGGGGGAAAAAAAGGATAAACAATATAAATAACAATTTTTTTATTGGGAACATTCTCAATAAAAATATATCAGACACATTATTTTGCTTCAACTCCAACTGGTAATATTTCCTCAGATATCCTTCAAGAGGCTCACGCGTGAGCCCTCTCAAGGTTACAGGCTGATCTTAATATTACTGTAGTTGAGTCCAGAATATTTCAGCTCAGAATGTTCTCTGGAATGACCTTCTAGGAGCTCACGCGTGAGCCCCCTCAAGGTTAACATTCACTATCACTCCAACTCTTCTCAACTTCTTACTATAACTCAAGGACACATGTAGCTTTTCTTTTAAACAGAGATTCCAATCCTCTCCTGTGATCTTCATATGTTGAAAATACACTTCCAAGTAGTATCCATAAACAGCAGTAGTATAAAAAAGTCTTGATGTTTGCTTCTTTATCAAATCACCAGATTTAATAAGGTAATTCTCTACTTCCATAATGTTATTTTGATTAGGAAGTTTCACCTTTTCCATTTCATGGTCAAATACAACAAATTTTTGTAGGTACTGATGCATTTGATCTGGAGTTCTTGATATATTAGACACTTTTGGGATTTTCAAAAGCTTTTGAAAATCACATTTTCTACTACCTGGTAGACTCACATTGTTTTTCGTGATTAGTTCTCTGGCTTCACTTGCACTAACACAATTTTTCACTTTCTGCACGAAACTCAAACATTCCTGGTGATATTGTTCCACTTTTAAAATTTCTTCACAGAAATCATAATCATCACAATAAGCTAACTTTAAATATTCAGGAGGTTGTGCCATGTTGAACAGTTGAGGAGAAACTGATTGTGAATATTGAGATAGGAACTGCGAACTATCTGAAATGGGAATGCAAGGTCAACTAGCTGGCCTCCTTTGAGATAGTGTACGGAATATTAATCTCGCATTATTTATCATTTCCTTTAGTTCACACGCAACAAGCTAGATAGCATGAGGCTCTAGAAATCCTAAGAGTTTTTTAATTTAAAAAGGTGGCGTCGATTCGCCCCCACCTTTAAATATATTGGGTTTTAAATTATTTTCGTACTGTTGAAAACTTTTAGACCCGGTAATTTACCGGGTCTAAAAAAAAAAAAAAATATTTTCTATAATAAATAAAGAGATATGGTTTTAAGCGATGAGGCATTAGATATATGTGATGAACATGGAGGTTTCTGGGAGTTTGTAAAGAAACCTGAATTTCGATTTTATGATAGAAACTGTGACGCACTAGACGAGATTCAACGTGCATTGAGGGAGTATAGATATTCTAAAGGGTTGTTGAAAGAACGTTTTTTGGGTGTTGATGGTAAACCACCGCTCCTAAAAATCCAGGTTCCTAAAAATGCTTCTGAATATCAACTTAGAAAATTGCTTTATAGTGAGAGTAAAGCCAAACTGAAGAAGGATTTTGAGTTTCAGTTTCGATACTGTTGCTAAAAGCTCAGGATGTTTGGAATATGAAGGAGATTTTATTTTCAATGTGTTTTAATGAGGATTCCTCATTAAAACGAACAATTAGATCAAGGTAATTTTATATCGACAATATTACCATCGTCCACAATTATATTTTTAGTAGGGATCATGTTTAAAAAAATCTTTACGTTCAACTCTTGTAGAAATTTCTTATCTCGTTTATTACGAATGACATAATTCTCCAACATATTTTCTTTGATATTTTTCCTTTTATATTTCAAGTCTTTATTGGGAGATACGGGTATTGTTTTCTTAACAGTGTTTACGAATTTTTCAACTCCCTCGGTTTTAAGCAACGATTTAAAACTGAGTATTTTATCGTTGGGAATTTCTCCGTATAACAGTTGTTCTATAAACCTGTACACTTTCATATCTTTATTTCTATCGATATATGCGAAACATTCAATGAATTCGATATGCTTAAGTGAAAATTGTAAAAATGGATGAGACATTTTTATTTTATTGGAGAGATCCTTTTAACTAACCCCTCTCATTTTTTCTAGTGAAAACATCAGAGGGAGCTAAATTTTGAAAATATCGACCCCTAAATAGTCCTAATTTTGCATTTTTATTTACGATTGAAAAATGTTTAGAGTTTCACTAGAGTTTCTGATAAAAAATATTTTTTTAAAAAAGTCACTGTCTAAATAAAGTCACTGGTTCTGATGTTTTTTGGTAAAAAAATTTTATCAGGGATTTAAGTCGATAAAAGAAAAAGTCACTGGTTCTGATGTTTTGTGTTAAAAAAGTTTTATCAGAGAGTCAAGTGGAAATAAAAAGCATCAGAGATTCAAGTGAAAATAAAAAGCATCAGAGAGTCAAGTGAAAATAAAAAACATCAGAGATTCAAGTGAAAATAAAAAGCATCAGAGAGTCAAGTGGAAATAAAAAGCATCAGAGATTCAAGTGAAAATAAAAAGCATCAGAGAGTCAAGTGAAAATAAAAAACATCAGAGAGTCAAGTGAAAGTGTCCCCAACGTACCCACTTACTACTTATATATATATATATATATATATATATATATATATATATATATATATATATATATATATATATATATAACTCGGCCCTTCGGGCCTCGCCAGGGGGCAAGCCCCCTGGACCCCCAAAGGGGGCTCCGCCCCCTCGGAACGGCTTCGCCGTTCCTCACCCCCGAAGGATGTGTTCTTATACTTCGTATAACAAAGGAGAATTTGCTATGCAATTTACCCCCCCCCCCCCCCCCACACCACCAACACACAAAAAAATAAAACGATTCTGTTTAAACGTTATTTATTTACATTTATTTCTGAATGTAGGTAACTAGTTATTCATAGGTAACAAAGATAACGTTGGTAATTCTTTATCACATTCCTCTTTGTGCTCATCTTTATCACATTCCTCTTTGTGCTCATCTTTATCACGTTCCTCTTTGTGCTCATCTTTATCACATTCCTCTTTGTGCTCATCTTTATCACATTCCTCTTTGTGCTCATCTTCATCACATTCCTCTTTGCGTGACGCGTTTTTGTGACAGGATATTGTGACAGGACATTTTTTTCACATGACCCCCGGCGTTAAAATTGCATAGCAATTAATATATAATTTCCATGATTCAGTTTGAAACTGAGGGATCTAGCAGACAGGCAGAGACACCTCGTCTCAGCTCCTTATCTCATCTCACACTTATCTCCGTGCAAAGATCACTCGCTAGGAGCATAAAGGGACGACCCGTGCCGAGGTTTGGGATCATACCGTCCAGCCCGCCGCTTCCGTCGGGAGTAAATAGTCCTTATCGCGAGCTGAGTTTTGAATTCGCAAATGATAATGGCAGTTTGCAAACAACAACAGACGACAAATTTCTGGATCTAAAATTCTGGACTGGTGATTGCTGCTGGTGGTGGTGGTTTTTATTCCCATTTTTCCTGTATGAATTACGAACGGCCAATCTCACATATATCGTTCTGGTACCGTTAGAATCGTTACAAAAACTTCTCTAGAAAAAATCAATTTAAATGGAACCAAGGCAATAGTTGGTACACGTACCAAGACTTAGTTACCACACGTGTTTACCCGGATGACGGTTGCAAAGGGGTGAAGGAAAGGAGCATCGGAAAATCCTAGACCTAGACTGTGATGCGAGGAATCCAACGATAGGTACCTACCAACCGCGAGAAAATCAGCCCAACAGTTTAGACGAAGATTACAGACACATACACATCCAAAGAAAAATGGAGTTATTGAAAAATATCTATTTCCTCTAATACACGAAAAAATGCGAAACACACTGTTATACCGGTTTCGGTGATCAAACCATCGTCAGTAACAAATAACAACTGAAGGCACATTGGATAAGAGACGTTATTAATAGTCAAAAAGTGAAATGTGGTCCATTGGGATTGGCTGTGAAGAAGAATGGTGAAGGGAACAAATGAAGGGGGGTCGAATTTGATTGGCCCTACGACTAAGCTACGACTGGCTACGGCTAAGGAAAAGTCTAAAGGGTTCAAAGTAGGATGTAAAACTAAAAATAATCTCAGATATTCATTAAGTTCAGTCAAAGGTAAAATTAATTAATTATTGTGGTCAAACTGTTAGGAAGTTTAGAGTAAGAATAAAGGAACATGAAAACGATTTCAGGGATACTAAGGGTGATTCGGCTTTTGCACGTCATTTGAATGAATCCAGTCATGGCTTCAATTTTGATCTTACAGACAGACACAGTTTGTTGAATATCTTCATTTCCTTCCAACAGGGAGCATGTTGGGTGTACTTGAAAAATTCGAAATTATTAAGAGTGAGAGGTTGGGTAAATCTTTGAATGATGTAATTCCTTTAAGTTTTTCTCCATTATTACGTTCATTTCTGGAACAGCTTGCCCCCCCCTTTTCCTCCTTACCTTCCTTTCTCGTTTAGGGATTCTTTTCCAGGGCCAATCAAAATCGACCCCCCTTCATTTGTTCCCCTCACCATTCTTCTTCACAGCCAATCCCAATGGACCACATTTCACTTTTTGACTATTTATAAGGTCACCTCTCCAATGTGCCTTCAGTTATTGTGTGTTAATGACGATGGTTCGATCACCGAAACCGGTATAACAGTGTTTTTTGCGATTTTCGTGTATTAGTGGAAATATTTTTTCAATAACTCCGTTTTTCTTTGAAATGGGTTTCAACGATTTCTTGGCGGGTGATTTAGTTCGTATACCCATCCTTAGCATTTTGTATAATAAGATATTTGGTAAAATTTTCCAACCGTATTTGAGGTCTCAGGGATTTTTCCTGAATCCAGCATAAGCTTGGGTACAAGTAGTACGCAACATACATTTTTTGGTAAAATGAAAAAAAAAAATTCTGTCTGGCAGTCGATTGGTGACGACCTTCTCCTTCCTGCCTGGAGTCAGTTAAGGTGTGATGGGATATTTCAATGTCTGATATTATATAGGTAGGTAATACAGAACAGAACGGGTTATGCACTTAACAAGTCGTATTATATAATCTTACATACAAAGCAATTCTTACCTATGAACGCAGCAACACATTGACCGTAAGATCCGAATGAAATGAACTGGCTCAACATCGTACCAGCTCGAAGGGGTTACTGAAAAAAGTAGTCTATGACAGTCTATCGTTGAGGGAATGTTGGAAACCGATAGGATGAGTCCGCTTTCTATTAGTTATTTTGTCGTTATCGTAAAAAAAAAACTGATTACTTTAGAAAAGCGGCGCTTTTGGCATTAGTTTAATTTTTTATATATTTAATTTTCGAATCTTTTTGTTTTGTAGGAGATAGCGAGTTGAAGTGGCTGATAACTAGACTTGAGCTCTTTAAATAGGCGTTGACCGAGCTGGTCTCCCATCCTGGTTTCATTACACTTGGGTAGTATTATGGCAATGGTATGGTAAAAGAATTTTATTTTATTTATTTTATTTTATCATCATACACGGGCAAGTTTGCCCAATTACAAAAATGCAATTAATAATAATTATGACCTACGTTACGAGACAACAATAAATTACTGAAAAAGTGCAATAAGTTAAATATTTACAAAGGAATAATTAACAATAACTACATTTAATAAATAATACGATATAAATTTCAGTCGCTCAACTCCAGCATCAGACGCTTCAATGCGTTCAAACTATTGAAATATGGGTCAAAAGTATAATCGGAAGATAATCTATTTAATGCTCTTTGAGCTCTATGGAGTGGGCTATTAAAAAGATAGTTGGTGGTCGTGGAAGGTACATAAAAAGGGATAATAGTTCTAGTGCTGTGCGAGGGTGTATGGAAAGAAATTAAATTCAAGAGATGAGGGCAATCGATTTCACCACGTATGAGTTTGAACAAAAAAACTGCATCCGTGGAACGACGGCGGGTCCGGAGTGGCGAAAGTCTACATTCTCTCAACATACGAGCGCAGTCGAATTCGGCCCAAGGAATTCCTTTCTTGAACGAGATGTAACGCAGAAATCATCATTACGCATCAGCATGATGGGTGATCCTCAAGCTAATAATTATTACCTAGGTATTTTTCAAAATTCAACATTACTCTGAGCAATGCACTCAGCAGATCGCTACCAACCTACAGGGATCAACAAGGGTTTTCATGAGGTCCTGATCAGTTTCTGTTTGTTGCTTGTATTTAACAAAGTACCTCTCGTGTATTCCACTTCTGCTTTCATAATATCTCATCGAATTCATTAGACATGCGAAAAGGAACCAACCCGTATCTTGTTTAGTTTAGACAAAAACACATCCGAAGTCACTGTAACATACAAACGAAAGTGTAACAAACACAAAGTAACAAAGCACCAGTGGGGTAGTGTACCGTAAACTGGGGAAAGGCCGACAAAAAATTATACCCCCCCCCCCCCCACCACACTAATTCAAAATTATCCTAAAAGCGTCCAAGGAGATTCTCTCGGATCTCCTGTCGCAGAGGGAAAAATGGAGGTGTTGGGGGGGGGGGGGGGGAGGGGGTCGTCCGGCTTTGCCCTTATTGTGGGACAAAGGCGGACAGGCTTGTTTTTCTACCTAAATCGTCGTTGTTTGACCAACTATGTAAACCAGGGCATTTTTTATCATTAAAAAAAAGTGTAATTAAATGAAAAACTGCGACAAATTATTACACAACGGTTTATTATTTACCTGTATACATGCTCGTTCTGCGTAGATCACAGTTTCCTTGGTCAATACCTACCCTCGCGTTCCTCCCACAAAAGCCCCTAATAAATCGAGTATTGGAGCCGGCCGGGAAATTAAAGATTCATAAAAATGCGCTGGATTCAATAATTCAGTCATTAATAATTACTTATTTGTTGTTGTTCATGAAGCCTAACGTTTGTTCAAGTTGCAAAAGTAACTGTCAACACAATCGAAAAGAGCCATCATTTTTCAAACGAAATAATATCGCAGAACAACCAACATGATGACATACAGCCATCCGTGATTATAATCAGGTGATCCCTAGCAATGATATCTGGACCGGATTTATACCTTTTGATTCAAGATCATGTTGACGAAGCTTTTCGGTGCAAATGAACGCTCTGGGTGGTTTCAAAAAATTCTTTAGTTTGAGTTCAATTTAAAAAGTTAAAAAAAAAAAACGCTGCCAAGTCCTTGTTCCATGGGTTTATTATTGTATTGGACATAGGTACCTAAAGAAATGTTGGCTGATCATCCATTGTTTCTTTCATGTGAAATAATTGAAATAGCTATTTCTGATGGTTTACACAAATGTTGGCCCCCAAAACATAAACTAGGTACGCTCCCTCTTTTTTTTCAAATTATCTTTGATTATCGATAGTACCATTTTTTAATTGTTTTGATTCACCCGCTAATACTACTTTTAGTGTTATTGTACAAATTTATGGTGATTTCAGACAATTCCCAGGTGTTTGACTCATAAAAAACCACTCTTGGTGTCCACTCTTTGGTCAAAATCGGATTCATTTTCGGTCTTCTCGTCCCAAAAAACATGGAAAACGATCACAAAACGACCTCAACAACTCATGTTAACACAACAACTACAACAAGCAACAAATAACACCCAATGGAGGGATGGTGGGGGGGATGGTGGGTCATAACACTCCTGCGAATATTCCGATCGGGCTGCGAAGTTTCTGGACACAACGAGGGCCCAAATGGAGCATGTGTGCGAAAGAACGAATTTTTTAGACCGAAAATGAAGCCGGTATGCATGATACGGCGTAAGGTGTACGACGGGCGGATATTGCATTTTCTGAATCAACGCAGCTTGAACCGTAAAAGAAAAAATTTTGAGTCTGTGTTATAAAAAGTGTTTGCTGAGCTAATACATAGGTTTATTATTCACAGAATAATAAACCGAAAGTGCGAAGTAGGGCGTACTGCGGACGGACAGAAATTTTTGGTTTATTATTTTCAATAATGAACCTTTGGAATCGAGTACCTATGAAAACAAAAAAATTTTAACCCCCCCTCAAAATTTTATGGTTTACGTTTCAAGGTATGTAGAATCCGAAAATGCAGTAAAAACGCTGCAAACTATTACAGTACGGTTTATTATCTACCTGTATAGATGCCCCTTTTGCGTAGGTCACTGTTTTCTGTTGTCAGTACTCTCAAGCTCCCTCCAGGAAAGCCCTAAATGGAGTACTGGAGCCTGCCTGGGAATTAAAGTTTCATACAAACGTGCGGGTTCCAATAATTAAATCATTAATTATTTGTAGTTATTCATGAAGCATAAGGTAAATAATAAACCGTTGTGTAATAATTTACCTGTATAGGTGCCCCTTCTGCGTAGGTAGTATAACAAACCGTTGTGTAATAATTTACCTGTATAGGTGCCCCTTCTGCGTAGGTAGTATAACAAACCGTTGTGTAATAATTTACTGTTGTGTGATGATTTACTGTTGTGTAATAATTTACCGCTGTGTAATTATTTCCCCAATAATACTTCAACGTTTGTTCAAGTTGCAAAAGTAGGTAGGTACCTATCAACAAAATCCAAACCAGCCATCATTTTTCAAATGGTATAATATCACAGAACAACCAGCTTGACTTCATACAGCCATCTGTATTTATAATCAGGTGCTCCCAAGCAATTATATCTGGGCTGAATGTACCTGTACAATTTGATTCACCCTCCTGTTGACGAAGCCTGTCGTGCAATTTTCGGGGCCTTACTGTGAACGAATGGCTGG
The DNA here is from genome assembly GCA_954871275.1 of Leptopterna dolabrata. Taxonomy (NCBI): domain Eukaryota; kingdom Metazoa; phylum Arthropoda; class Insecta; order Hemiptera; family Miridae; genus Leptopterna; species Leptopterna dolabrata. The sequence continues at coordinate 45,611,719 of OX940978.1, read as the reverse complement.
ACGTACTGTGCTCCGGGCGGTCTCAAAAAACTCCCAAGTTCAAGAATTATTCAGAAACGTAAAAAAATTCGAGATAACGGCTAACGGCGTCCTGGAGATTCCCGTATTTTTCGCCCCTTAGTGATGATTGACATTAACGCGGAGCTTCGCGGAACAACTAGACCTCAAAAGAGACCTTCAAACCATATTTAATCAATTTTGGCTCATAACTAAGGAAGGTGTGAAGCTCGGCTTAAGGCGTACGGACAGAAATTTTTTTATTGCATTTTCGGAATGTACATACCTTGAAACGGAAACCATCAAATTTCGATGTGGGGGGGGGGGGGGGGGGGTTAATTTTTTTTCATGCTCGATTCCAAAGGTTTATCATTGAAAATAATTACCCAAAAATTTCTGTCTGTCCGCCGTACGCCGTATTTAGCACTTTTCTTAGTTAACTATGAACCAAAATTAATGAAATTTGGTCCTATGTCTCGTTTGGGGTCTAGCTGGGCTCGAAACTCGGCGTTACTGTCAGGCATCTCTAAGGGGTGAAAAGTAGGGGGTTGAAATTTTCAAAACGCCGTGGCTCGAAAACTTTCAATATAAGGGTATGGTTTTTTTAACGTTTTTAAATAGTTCTTGAACTTGAAAGTTTTTTGAGACCACCCGGAGCATTGTACGACCAGCCGTTCGTTTACACAGAAAAGCTTCGTCAACATGATCGTGAATTAAACGGTATGAATCCGGTCCAGATATTGCAAGGGAGCACCTGATTATAATCAGGGATGGCTGTATGAATTCGTGTTGGTTGCTCTGTGATATTATTTCAGTTGAAAAATGATGGATCTTTTGGATTTTGTTGATAGTTACTTTTGAAACTTGAGCAAACGGTGAAGGATTATTGGGTAAATATTACACAACGGTTTATCATAATATCTACGTAGAAGGGGTATCTATAGAGGTAAATTATTACACAAAGGTTTATTATTTACCTTATGCTTCATGAATAACTACAAATAATGAATGGTTGAATTATTGAATCCCGCGGATTTGTATGAAACTTCAATTCCGGGGCCGGATGTAGGGCTCTTCTGGGGGGAGCTCGAGGGTATTGACCACAGAAAACAGCGGCCTCTGCGGAAGGGGCATCTATACAGGTAGATAGGTAATAAATCGTTGTGTAATAATTTGCAGCACTTTTTATTCGATTTTTTGATTCTACTCACCTTGAAAACATCAAATTTTGAGGAGGTCAAATTTTTTTTCTTCACCCTCGATTAAAAAAAAACCAAAATTAGTGAAGCCAAAAAAATTGCATTAGGTAACCATTACAAAAAAAGTTTTATTCACAAAAAAATTTCGTTCTGAACAGATATAAAATATTTTCGTTTTCAGTAGCCTCATAATAAACATCATAATAAACATAATAAACATTGGAACTCGAATAATATCACATTTCTGATAATTATCTATAACTATACTAAAGCACATAGTTTTGTACAAACGTTAGTTAGGTCAGGGTGGCGTTTCACCAATTTTATAGACCAATTATTCCCAGGAGTGTTGTTTTGAACATCTTGACTACTCTGACCGGCTGATTCAAGTATGAACGAATTACCTGCTACTTCTGATCTATTTAGTGGGAAACCCCAGTCAGTACATGTTAGAAGGGATTCGCTAAGTGGAACTCCTTCCTGCCAAGAAACAACAGTGAGGCGATCGTGGGGCAAAACACTTATCCCTTTTACTTGTTGCCAAATGGTAGTTTTTGGCACATTATATTTTTCTTCGAGCACTCTAAAGCTAGTTTTCTTCACGAATAGCTTTCAGCAGTGTCGTGGTACCCCCCTAGTCCACTCCAACGTAAATATGTTAAGATTTCACCAATAAATAGCAAGGAGAAAGACGAGCTGCGCGAGGCCTCGGTGGAAGCCCGGGAAGGGCCCCCCTCTATCAACTCCCAATGACTACCAATCGCCGTCAACAGTCGTTAGTAGACGGGGGACGAGGTGGAGGCACCTTTTTAAGGCGCCCGGCTTGTCTAGCTCTTCATTATACTGATCCGACTCCTAACAGTGATTTCTGTCTCTCTTACCTTGCTCCTCCTCTCGCAAACCTTATTGCCCGAAAAGATCCGGCATTCATTGTGGTGAAAACCTGGGGTGCTGGCATGTCCACTATCGCTCACTGTGGTGAAAACCGCGGGGTGGTAGCTATCCTCTAACACTCGCCGTGGTGAAAACAGCGGGGTGGTAGCAAACCATAAAAGACTCCTAAGGGGCACATCCTCCTCTCTCCTTCGACCTATCACACCAACCCTACCTCGCGCTCAAGACAAGCAGGTTTGCCTTTTGGTTTATTATTCTGTGAATAATACAACTATGTATTCGCTCAGCAAAACATTTTTATAACACCCCCTCAAACTTCTTTCTTTTACGTTTTAAGGTGGTGGATTCCAAAAATGCTATGTCCGTGCGCCGTATCACCCATATCTGCTTTAATTGAGGTCTAAAAAATTCGTTCTTTCGCACACAGCCTCCTTTTGGGCCCTAGTTGTGCCCCGAAACTTTGCAGCCCGATAGAAATATACCAAGGGTTTTATGGGTGAAAAATGAGGGTAAAAATGGGGTTTTTGGTGTTTTAGTAAAATGAGCTTGTGAGGTACATATCGTTTTCCATGTTTTTTAGGACGAGGAGACCGAATATGAAATCGATTTTGACCAAAGAGTGAAGAATTGAGGTTGTAACGAAGGTTCAGCTCCCAAAATTCATTTTTTATGGGTCAAAAACCTGGGAAATGTTCTGAAATCACCATACTTGTATAATAACACTAGACAAGTGAATCAAGACAATTAGGCACTATCAGTGGTCAAAGATAATTTGTCAAAAATAGGAGCCTAATTCGTGTTTTTGGGGGCCATATTTGGCTGAAACCATCAAAAATAGCTATTTCAATTATTGCACGTGAAAAAAAAAAAAAAATAAAAAGGACAGCCAGCATTCTTTAGGTAAGTCACATAGAATAATAAACCCACGTGACAAGGACTTTGCAGCGTTTTTGTTCTTGAACAGCATCGTTTCTTCTACCATGGGAAGATGGCGTCGCACCATTGTCCGCATTTACCACTACGAGTTCCCGAATTTTATTAAGCGCTCCACCAATACTACAGTTTTCACTCCAGTTCAACATTTCAATGCACCATCAAAGACATATTCACGGTCACGCAGATAACTTCTCAAATCGCTGGGTCATCAGTTTTGATATAGGAGGGACACTAATAACTATTTTTAAACGCTGCAAATTATTACTCAACGGTTTATTATTTACCTATATTAGATGCCCCCGAAAAGCCCTAAATCAAGTACTGGAGCCGGCCAGGAATGACGGTTTCATAAAAATATGCGGTGGATTAAAGAATTCTATCATTGAGCATTAAATCGGCTAGTGTCAGCAGTAAATGTAAAGTAAAGTAAACAGCCATCCCAGGCTGGGGCTTTTCGTCCGACTGCCCTGCCAGCGTCGGGGACGTGATCAGCTGTCCTCCAATGAGAGGATCAGAATTCGTTCTGATCATTTCGCACTTTACTTGGCTACTCATCGCCTCGCCTCTTTGAGTGGAGAGGGGTTCGCCCAACAGCTACATTGGGTCATACTTGGACGTGTCACCGCGGCGGTCACCCATCCAAGTACTAACCACGCTCGAGGTTTCGGTGACCTCACGGGTTAGGTGTGGTGCCCTGGGGTTTGGACCTCTGAACCCCAGGGCGTAAAGGTGTGGGGACCGTATCCCGCATGGCTTGGTGTTAGTGGGGCAAGTCCAATCCCGCAAAGCACTGAGGCATGAAAAGCGGTAGGTCCTCCTGAGGATATCCGAAGGAGGGCCGGGCCTGCGACCATTATAGGCCTAGAGGCTCGAGACGGGGGGGGGGGGGGGGGGTCTGGGTTTGAGATTGCCTGGACCTCTGCAGGCTCGGGTTGCTCAAAATGGTACCACGGGCGGAGGGAGCCCCAGGCCACAGGAGCAACGCCCTAGGGCAAAGCTCCACCGGTCTGCCCTCCAACAGAGGTTGGATTCGTGGTGGTCGTGAACTTTGCTAGAAGGTAGGTGGCCCTTCCCTTTTCCTTCCTCCTCCTGGTGTTGGGCGGGACCCCTCGGGCAGAAGACGAAAGTCAGTTAACCGGAGGGTCCACTTGCCATAACAAGATCATTCCACATGTCCACAAGATGTTCAGAACGCGATGTTTTATGCAGAAAATAAGTTTGGAGCGTCACGAGATTCAGCTGATGAACTGACAAAATCAGAAATGACAAAGATACAAATGATTCAATAATTGATACAAGTAATTGAACTGTGGATAATAGTCAGTAGTAATATTACCATAACTTCCAGCGGAATCCGTCGTCACTAGCTGGTTGAGTACTGGAGGTGGGTGTTTTCTATGTAAGGACATCACCATCAGGTCGTCGGGATAGTATTTTCTCAATGAGGGTCTCATTGAGTATTTTTGTTGTTATTCATGAGGCATAAAGTTTGTTCAAGTTAAAACAGTAGCTATCAACAAAATCCAAAACTACAATCATTCGTCAAATGAAATAATTTATCACTGAAAAACCAACTCGATTTCATTCAGCTATGCGTGATTATAACCATGTGTTCCCTAGCAGTGGTATCTGGGCTGGATGTATCAGTTTCCTTCACGATCATGTTGAAGCTTTTCGGTGCTAATCGAATGTCTGGACGTACAATGCTCCTGGAAGTCTCAAAATGTATTGAAGTTCGAGATCAATTCAAAACGCTGCAAATTATTCCACTACGGTTAATTATTTACTTATAGATGCCCCTTCTGCGTAGATAACTGCGTAGATCACCCGAGGGAAGTCCATCTGCGTAGACCGTATTGGAGCCGGCCGAGAATGACAGCTACATAAATATGCGGTGGATTGAACAATTCTGTCATCGATTATTAGTTGTTATTCATGAAGGTTGGTTTGTCCAAGTTACAAAAGTGCCTATCAAAAACATCCAAAATAGGTAACCGTCATTCTTCAAATGACTGACTCAAATGACTCGATTTTGCATACGCACATAGATAAGAGATTACGTAGGTAACTCGATGATTAGATAGGTAGGTCGAATGTATAGGAATCATTAAAGAGAACACGGCAATCTTAACGACAGATCAGCGGGTCTATTTAATTTATTTACATCTAATTTAAAATGAGGCATGCAACTCGTAGGATGCTCCATCGTTGTTTTAATCACATTGTTAAATTGATTAATTGTTAATTTGATTATTCCAGATTGTAATTAAAAATTAATATTTATGGTAATAAAGTGAATATAATAAAAACTATACATACCTATCGCTAAGAAGTAATGCAGATCTATATTCAATTCATTAGTCGTTACCTACCTACATAATAGTAATATCGTGCATATACTCATGACTTTTACCTAACGTTCAACTTATTCAGAGGTTATTTGCCCGAATTTAATATAAGCAGGGACGAACTAACAATAATTAAGTAGGCACCTTTCAATCCTACACTTTTGATTTAAATATTTCCGAAGGTTGTGTCTCCAATAGTGTTTTTCTCCCAATGAAATGGTCATCATTGTTCAAAATGAGTTGAATTTCTTCTAAACTTCTACCCCGAGTCTCAATCAATGCAAATTTTACAATCAGTATACATAGAGCTGAAGTTATTACGATTTTAACAAAATTGAAATACAACCCAATATTATTGGTTATGGGGTAGTAGAAATAAGCGGTGATACCTTCGAATAAGAACGCGGTCATGCAACTGATTGCACTTGCTTTGCTCTTGATATTGATGGCGAATATTTCACCTTTCACTACGTTTGGGACGTTGAAAATCCCTGGAGTTTCGAATATTCCAGCTATGACAAATGTCACGATTGGAACCCAAGTCGTATTGCTAGTGTCGATCGTGGTTTTTTCTGCTATGTAATACCAAACCGAAGTGACACTAAGGGCCGAAAGCGTGCCGAAGCTGGAAATATACAGAAATGTCCTTCGGTTAATTTTATCCATAATCGTGCAGGAGCATACCCCAGAAATTACCCAAATGGTGCATAAGATTGTGAAGCCAGTTCGAGCTGAGACCCAGGAGTCCGGGAGGATCACTGACGAGTACGCCATTAGTAGTATGATGCTGGAGCTGCCGACCACAATTTTGAGAGATTGTACGATGAACAGTGCCTTGCGGTTCACTGGTGACGTGAAGAGCTCGGAAAAGGAAGCAGTGTTGGTCAATTGCTCCTTAACTGCGGTTTCCATAATATTCATGTCTCCAACTGAGCAAGATCCTCTGAGCCATTTCACTGCTTCTGTTGCTGCTTCTCGGTTCCCTCTCATTAGGTAGAAATAGGGACTTTCTGGTATCAGAAGAAGGCCAGCAAACAAGACGATGGCAGGTATAGCAGAGCAAGCTGCTATGGTTCTGTACGGCAGGTGAGCGATAGAACTTTCGAAAAACACACCGCCAAAAAGCATGAGCTCCCCAATTGTGCACAGAGTACCTCTTAGGTGAGGTTCGGAAATTTCACAGATGTACAGCAGGACTGTTGTGTACTCCACACCTCCCCAAAGTCCGCATAGTATCCGTGCTATGTAGATTTCCACTGCTGTCTCGGAATACACCAGCATAACCCAAGAGACCAGTATCAGACTGTCAAATATCAACAGGGTGTATTTTCTGCCTATTCGGTCCATTAGGTAACCACATGGGATGGGGCTGAAGAATGACCCGATCGAAGCGAAAGCAACCACCCACGACTGTTCGTCATCTGTGAGAGTGAAACCAGCTGATCCGTCTCTTATTTGTGGGAGCACAGAGCCCGGCCATCCCAAGAACGTACCCGAGACGAAGGACGCAACTGCCACTGGAACATAAATCAGTTGGGATTGGTATGGGCATGTGGGATATATGTTATTACGGTATCCAAATCGCTGTTCGGTTTCTACCAATAAACGAGCTTAAAATAACCAGGAAACACACCCGACCAACATCGGTCAACTTTTCGGCATGAATTTGCTGTCTTTGTTTTCCAAACCCCTTGAGTCGATTTTCAGCAAAAAATTCCGAATAATTAAGCAAATGCCAACTTTGTATACAGTGGCCATTAGTGCACATGTGCTCAAACGTTTTGTTACCAACTAAAAACTCAATGAACATCTTCGAAACAGATAGGTAAGTGTTTTCTTCTTCTACATACTTCGCAAAATTATATTCAAGACTGCCTACCCTCTAAGTACCAGTAGGTTTTTCTTCTTGTCAGAATTACAACATATTCCAGTCATGCAGCGCATGACCTTGTGAGCGCTTATTAACTGATTCCAACCTCACATATTGATGAGCAGATGATTATCAATCATAACTTACCAATAAAAGTAGCCACCCATTGTCCATACGGTCCAAAAGACATGAAACGGTAAATCATTTTAGTAGGGTTCTAGATACAAAAGCTACCATCAAGTGAGCACTGTATTCCTTATAGAGGTACCTAATAAGTTTAGCTCACTGCAAACAATAAACAGATGTGTGTGTATCTTGAGTGGGTTTTGATAAAGGGATTTATCTTATCCACGGACCTGTACTATATTCGGTAATCCTATGTTATGACGGTATTGTAGCTTGAAGCGAAACTACTTGACATTAGCCACTGTGACTATCGGAAAACACCACTCCTGACATTAATTATACAGGTCAGTGTCAAGTGCGCTTCAGTAGTACAGTAACTGTGTCATGGTAGATGTATGTTCAGAAATCCAGTTCGGAGGGGGAGGATCTCTTAGTGCGCAGCTGAATTCAAGTTACCTGGTGACGGTTAACTAAAAGTTGAGGATCTCTGGTAAAATTTATGTAGGTAAGTACGATAATTCTGGTACGATTTCAAGAGCCAAAACTCACGACAACCCTTTATAAATCGTACCGTAATCACTACTCCTAGATGCAAAACTTGAATGAAAACTCATGTTAAATTTACCTACTGTCATAAATTTCAAACTGCTCATTTTAATTAAAAGTTTAATTTTTCTAATCTATCTATACAATTCCATGATTCGGTGAATGAAAAAAACCCCCTGCAAATTATTACCCAACGATGTATTGTGTATATACCCCTTCTCCGTAGATCACTTAATTCCTATTAATGTAGGACCCAGATTTAGTAGAGTCGTTTTTCGCGGAGGATACCGACCTTCTTACGCGCAAATACACACAGACACCATAAAAATCTCTCCAGATTCGAAGTATAAGCTGTGTGGCCGTAAATAACAAACTTTTACTTACTTACCAACGAATAGGTAAAAAACGTAGGTACCTTTCAACAAAATCCAGAATACATAATGCTCATTCTTTAAATGAAATATTACGGAACAACAAACTCGATTTCATAAAGTCGCTCGTGATTATAATAAGCTGTTCCCTAGCATCTGGGTCCGGGCTGGATGTACCTACAACAGAATTCTTTGGATTTCACTGAGTACTTAATAGACAACGTGCCAACGTGCCACTAATCACTCTTCCAGCCAGGATCCTCCGGCCCGAAGAGAGCCTGGCGTAGATACTTAACTAGATGCCTCAATTAGGTACTTCTTAAGATCGATGGTGGGTATTGAAGACCTCGCAAACGCCGGTTGTGAAGACGATGATGCTTCATGTGTCTCCAGTGCCACAAAACTACCTTGCAGCTTACGTGGTCGGGCGAAACTTACGATAAAGATAAACTTTAGCACGCTCTGTTATCGTTATACGATAATTATCGTACGTACAACCTACAGGTACCGTTAGTTTGGTCACAATTTGTTTAGCGTACCAGCTATGTTTGGTTCAAATAAATAATTGAGGAATAATCGTATAGGAATAACCAGTGAGCTCAAAAAAAAAAAAAAAAAAATCGATACGAATGTGACTAGGTCAGTCAAAAGTTGATGTACCTACTGATATACTTGTACATTAGACTCATCTTCAATAATGCTTGACCGGAGGGGCTGCTTTGGCAGCCGTATAAGAATAAAGGTAGAAATGCTTGGATTCCTCCGCTGAAACTTCTGGTGTGTCCAACACTTGGAGAGGTTCTTGTCATAACTCGGAGGCAAAGCGACCGGACCTGTCCATTTTCCAATGCCCAGTCCAGTCCTCCTGGCTCTGGGAATATTTGTCATCCTTCCACGAGTCGTCTTTCCAAGATCCATCGTCTTCAGTCCTGATCGCTCCTGCTCTCCCCAGGTTCGAACTGAGGACTTAGCTCAAGCAAGGAGCTAAATGAGCGTGTTTCGCGGTGGCCACTTCCGGGCTGCGGCAGGTTCCGCGATGGAAAGCCAAGTGCCACTCCAAGCGTGCCAAATATTACCGCCTGAAATATGAATAATGTCCCTTCAAAATAATTCATACCTAGTGGATTCTATGTACATCTCGAGTTCTAAGATAAGGTGCACCATCCTAGAAATGCATGATTTTGAGATATATATATATATATATATATATATATATATATATATATATATATATAATATACCTATATCATGAATTAATTTTTATCTCCTTCAGTTCTCAGCAGGGCACTTGGTAGGTACCCTTGTGGCTAGCACAATTAATTTCCTAAGGTGTTTTTAGGAGGAAGATATTGCTAGGAAGAGAAAATCCTTTTTCAAGCCACAGAAACGAACTAATTTATTTTCCTAGGATTTCTCCAGCACCTGTTTTGGTAACCGCATTACAACAGGTTGGGAATAATAATTTAGAATTTGGAGTTGAACAATATCGAACAAAACGTTGCCGAACCACCACAACGACTCCCCTCCCTTAATAGAGGATGACGTCGTTCCGAAACCGGACTGGAAGGTTGATCCGACGTCCCCTTGTCGATGTCTTCAGACGCGCAACCCAAGGCGTCACGGGCGCTGGCCGCTCAGGCCTCGCCGCTGGCTGCTCGGGCGTGGTTGTCGTCTCCGGAGAACCTTCCGCGCTGTCTTCCCTGGATTCGCCGGCATTTGCCCTGGGAATATCAAACTGCTGCGGTTCCCGAATGCCCTCCCTGACGAAGTGCGCTGGCTTCAACCGATCAATGGAAACTGCCACTTCCTGCCCGTTTAGCAGAATGACGAAATTCTTTTCGGTGCGCCTGACTACCCGGTACGGGCCGTCATATGGCGGTTGCAGGGGGCGGCGAACTGCGTCATACCGAACCAGGACATGCCCGCACGTGCCCAATTCGGGGTATACGAAAACAGCGGTTGCATCATGGCGCGTTGCTGTCTGCGGCCTAAGAGAGCGCATTGTCTGAAGTAAATTTTGCATAAATTCTTGTGTCGGCCTCGTGGTACTATCCTCCTCCCTAAACTCGTTAGGCAGTCGCAGCGTGGTCCCGTACACCAATTCAGCTGGACAGCAACCAAGATCTTCCTTCACCGCTACACGCATCCCTAGCAACACGGTTGGCAAAACTTCGACCCACTTTCGGTATTATGGCACCTTATCGCTGCCTTCAGCTGCCTATGCACCCGCTCCACCAGACCGTTTGCCTTGGGGTTATAAGCTGACGTGAAGCTATGCTCCGTCCCCATTAACGATGTGAGTTCCCTATAGAGCGTACTATTAAACTGCCTCCCCTGGTCTGTCACAATTTTTCCGGGTATACCAAACCGACTGCACCATTCCGCATAGAACGCTCTTGCCACCAGCTCCGCTTTGCTGTCTACCAGAGGTATGACTTCCGGCCATCGGGTGAACCTATCCACGCAAGTCAAGGCATACGTGTAACCCAGCGATGGGGTCAAGGGTCCTATGAGATCGATGTGGATGTGCGTGAAACGGTCGGATACCGGTGGGTACTGCCCTAACGGAGAATGGACATGTCGGTGGACTTTGTTTTTCTGACATTCCATGCACGCCGTAACCCACCTGCTACAATCCTTCGACATTGCCGACCAAACAAACCGCTGCTGCATAAGCTTCAAGGTGGCTTTCACCCCAGGATGGGCCAATCCGTGAATACTCTCGAAAACTCTCTTACGCAATCCTAGTGGCACGAAAGGTCTCACAAATCCAGTTGAAACGTCGCAGAACAGTGGTTTATCGACTCCTGGCATCTGCACCTTCTTCCACACTAAACCTGTATCGTCCCTGGGTAATTCCTCTTCATTTTGCTGGCCAGCCATCTGAGCGAAATCGATGGCATCGACCGAACCTATGCGGGATAAGAAATCAGCTACTACGTTTTCTGCCCCAGCCAAATGTCGAATATCAGTGGTGAACTGCCCTATATACCCCAAGAAACGAGCTTGCCGCGGAGACGCTTTATCCAGCTTTTGATCAAAAGCATACATCAGCGGCTTGTGATCTGAGAAGAGAGTGAAGATTCGACCTTCCAGGAGATAACGAAAATGCTTTACACCGGCAAATGCAGCCAGAAGCTCCCGATCATACGCGCTGTACCTTCTTTCAGTCTCACTCAGTTTACGAGAAAAGAATGCCAGTGGCTGCCAAGTATCACTAACCAACTGATTCACACTGCCCCCGATCGCTAACTCCGATGCGTCAACCATCAAAGCCCAGGGAACAGAAGGCAATGGATGAACGAGAAGTGTTGCATTGCAGAGAGCATCCTTGCAATCATCAAACGCCTTGCGAGCTTCATCAGTCCAGCGAATCAAAGAATTTTGCTTCCCCGTATGATTTTTCAGAAAACCATTGAGAAGAGCTAAACGCTGAGCACACTGAGGGACAAAACGACGGTAAAAATTATACATCCCCAAAAATCGACGAAGTCCTAAGATATCTACTGGCTGCTGAAATTTCTTGATGGCTTCAACCTTCTCCGGCAATGGCTGTATTCCTGCTCAGCTTATTAGGTGTCCCAAAAATTCAACTTTCGCCTTTCCAAATTCACATTTGGCAGGATTAATAACAGCCCCGAATTCCCGACAGCGTTCCAAAAATGCCCTAACATCTTTAACGTGCTCCTCCTCAGTTGCGCTGGCAATCAAACAATCGTCGATGTAGACCTTAACATTCTCCAAACCTCTAACCATCTCATTCGCAAAAAGCTGAAATGTTTGAGCAGCATTACAAAGTCCAAAGGCCATCTGTGGAAATTCGAATAAACCGAAAGGGGTTATTATCGCGGTTTTCTCAATATCTTCTAGAGCTACCGGTATTTGATGATAAGCCTTCATCAAATCCACCTTTGAAAATATCACTTTACCGTGTAGATCATGCGTCATGTCGTGAATGTTTGGTAAAGGATACCTATCCGGAACCGTGACTTTCTTCAGAGCTCTGTAGTCACCACACGGTCTCCAGTCGCCTGTTTTCTTTGGAACTAAGTGTAACGGACTTGCCCACGGACTCCTTGATGGCCGATAAATCCCTTGCTCCAGCATCACATCAAATTTTTTTTTAGCGAGCTTATACTTAACAGGATCTAAACGGCGAAATTTAGCAACTACTGGGGGTCCCCTGGTCTCGATATAGTGTACTACAGTATGTTTGGGCTTATGGTTTCCCAGAGAAAGTCGGGTTATGTCCTTAAACTCTTCCAGGAGAGCTGTGTAGTCCCGACTGTGCCCTTTCCCTACCGTTGTCACCGATGGTACCCCGCAGTTCTTACTGAGTCTCCCTGACGTCTTCAGTGCAGTCACAGAATCATGTAGACAGAGATTCCTGAGGTCAACATTCAAACCGTAGTGACTAAGAAAATCTGCCCCAATTATGGGTTTCGACACATCAGCTATCACAAACGGCCATTTAAACGAGCGCCGTAATCCTAAATCAACCTCCAACAAACGAACACCATAAGTCGAAATGCTGGACCCATTAGCTGCAAACAACTGATAACGAGAACTATTTCTCTTATCTGCTGCCGTAGGTGGAATAACCGAAACATCTGCGCCAGTGTCGACTAAAAAACTCAATTTTGAAGAACAATCGCTAACAAACAAGCGGCTGGTCGTAGGGCCAGACTCGCTAGCCGCAACAAACGAGTGGCCTTCTAGTTTTCCGACTTCTTAGCGTAAGCACATGGCGACTCGCAGCGCCAGGCTTTATCCCCAAATTTGAAATGAAATCGACATTTCCACGTGCCTGCTTCCTCCTTCCGTTCCTCCACCCCCCGAGGTCCTCGCCCCCGAGACTTGGAACGACTCCTACAACCTGAACACCCGGAATTTTGCCGAGGGCGAGAATTCAATTCGTCAAACCTTCTGGTCAGTGCGGCTATTTTATCTGATAACTCGTCGATGCCAAGACCCTTTCCTCGATTTGTCACCTCTGCCTGAACAACCTCTACGCTGCTACCTGGTCCCACGACTTCTACTATTTTGTCCGCCAAAGAAACAAGCGTCAACAAATCGGAATCTGTACTTACTGAAAGAATTCCTTGCACATTAACGGGTAAATTGCGCAACCACAGCTTCTTTAACAAGTCATCATTCACGGTACCATTAGCTAGCTCCTTCATTTCTCGCAGCAGCTGACTTGGTTTCCTGTCACCGAGCGTGACGTCCTTCAGCAACTTCCGCAATCTTTGGTCTTCTGATTCTGTATAGCAATCTATTAATCGTTTTGGTTTATTATTCTGTGAATAATACACCTATGTATTCGCTCAGCAAACAATTTTTATAACACCCCCTCAAAATTTTTTCTTTTCCGTTTCAAGGTGCGTAGATTCCAAAAATGCAATGTCCGTCCGCCGTCCGCCGTCAGCCGTACGCCGTATCACGTGTACAGGCTTCATTTTCGGTCTAAAAAGGTCGTTCTTTCTCACACATGCTCCATTTGGGCCCTAGTTGTGTCCCGAAACTTTTCAGCCCGATCGGAATATACCCAGGGGTGTTATGAGTGAAAATGTGTATAAAAATAGGTACTTTTTGCGTTTTAACAACATGTTAGTAACATGAGCTTTCGAGGTATCTTTTTCCATGTTTTTGAGGACGAGAAGACCGAATATGAAGTCGATTTTGACCAAAGACGCGGAAAATGAGGTTTTACCAAAGGTTCAGCTCCCAAAATTGGTTTTTTATGAGTCAAAAACCTGGAAAACTGTCTGAAATCACCATCAATGTGTACAATAACATTGGAAAAAGTGTAAACAGGTGAATCAAGACCATTAAATGCCACTACCAATGATCAAAGATGATCTTAAAAAAAAAAAAAAAAGCGTACCTAATATTTCATGTTTTGGGGGCCAAAATTGGTGGAAATCATCAGAAATAGCTATTTCAATCATTCCACATGAAAGAAACAATACATTTAACAGCCAACAAAAATCTCTAGAACTCCAATAGAATAATAAACCCATGTGGCAAGGACTTTGCAGCGTTTTAATACTTCATACCTATCGTTTGGAGGGTTCGTGAGGATATCGCTCACTTGCCCTAAAATGCTTGAATCAATTGCGCTTAAAATACAATCATACTTCTCCCGATCGCTCGTGATCCTCTGGTGCCGAAACTGCGCCTCCACTTGTGCAAACCAAACCGGCACATTTGCTTTCCAAAACGGTGGCACTCTGAAATGCGTTGATTGAGGCGGCGACGGCGTTGCATCCCCCGCTTGGGCCATCACGTCGGGGTCACCAATTTGTGGCTAGCACAATTAATTTCCTAAGGTGTTTTTAGGAGGAAGATATTGCTAGGAAGAGAAAATCCTTTTTCAAGCCACAGAAACGAACTAATTTATTTTCCTAGGATTTCTCCAGCACCTGTTTTGGTAACCGCATTACAACAGGTTGGGAATAATAATTTAGAATTTGGAGTTGAACAATATCGAACAAAACGTTGCCGAACCACCACACCCTCTATGCATTTACAAATCTTCGGAGACAATGCAAGGCTCCGGAGACAAACTGGGGGCCATTATCAGTAACCAGTTTTGTTATTTTCTGTAGGAAAGGGAATTGACGGAGATTATTGATGATCGCACCAGACGTTTCTCTCATGCTTTTGGCGAACGTGAATTTTGAATATTCCTCAACCATAACTAGAAAAGATATCGTCGTGCCTTGCCCCTTAGATCTCTTTGAGAGTTTTCCGAAATCCAAATGAAGGGTGTGGAAGGGCTCAGGAGCCGTTGATGTAGGGATCACTATCGAATCAGCTTTGGGTCTAAACTTGAATTTAGAAACCTGACATTCATGGCAACTGCGGACGTATTCCAAGATGCCTTGCTTCATTCCTGACCAAAAAAAATCTCCGATTCATCTTCAAGTAGGTTCTGAGAAAACTGTCACGACATCCTTGGAAAGAAGGTGAACACTCAATCCTTTTCCCCCAGCCCTTTGATCAACGCAGACATGAAAGCCCTCAAGCTTCAAGAGCCTTCGGTGTCTATTAATAATTTATTCCTTTCAATATTTCTGGTGCGTATATTGCAAACGCAATTCTTGTGTAGACATGGAGTGACCATTTTCTTTAGGAGAATCATCTGCTCAGAACTTCGGTTTATACATTTATTGCTAGTAGGGTATTTATCAGCCTAGTAGGTTAAGTGCAGAGTTACACTATAATAAAGTTTTCTCTCTAAGCACTTGACCGATAGAAGAACAAGCATCGATCCGATTGTTCAAGCATCGATTGATATAGCCTAAATTACCACGCTGCTGATCGAAATCTCCAGTAATAATAAACCAGTTCACTGAATTGATAATACTGCTAAAAATGAAAAATCAAGGTAATCTCCTCTCACGATCACGATTCATGGATTAATGGCTCCTTTTGGATTACCTAGGCTAGCTGAATTCGTGTAATTTTTTACATTTGTAGTCTACAAAAAATAGGTGCCTATAAATTGTACAAAACAAAACAAAAATGAACTGATGAGTTATGCTGTATTTGCACGTAGGTTTATAATAGTATCGAAAAAATCTCCACAGTATGGGCCAAATACCTGTGTTGGTGGGGGTAATGGGGATTGGTGGGGGGGGGGGGGATTGTGCTTTATTTGTACACAATCTGTACTTTCATAAGATAAGAAGATTCTGGAAGGAAGGTCTGTCCTCATTGATAGGTTGATACCAACGGAACAAAAATGCTAGGTACGTAATATTATTCACACTATTTATATCTCGTACAAGATTAGTATGTGTGTACCTAAAGGGTGAATCTGTATGAATTAGGTACCTACATAAGAATACCTACAAAAAAGATTCTGTCCTCATTTATTGGTACCTAGGGATATTTGATTGATTTAATTGTTTAAGAATTCCCATCCACCTGTATAGATTAATAATATAATCCTCGCTAATTAATCCTATGTGGAGACATTAATTTTCATGGATGGAATGAATCATGAATGAGGGAGGGGGGTTCTATAACGTGATTGCACAGATGTTCGTTAAATAGTATATTATTCCTGGAGTGGTTTACCTCAGAGTACTCTGTAAGTACCTTCCTACTGTGTGGTACCTATGTACATAATGAACGATCTTCCAATTTAATTTCACTCAATCCCATGTTTCTTCCGAGTTATATTTTTCTGGATCGCATTTCCTTTGTTGTACCTACCTATATTTGAATATACGGACCGCGAATCAACCAGTGGTAATTGCGTTCGTGAAATCATCTACTGATTCTGCTATAAACCGTGTACAAATAGCACATTCTTATCTTTCTGGGTTTCTTTATATTATAATGAAGGTACGTAACGACTTAGTGTCACAAGTTCCGTCGAGAACAACTGTTGGGATGTCGCTAAAAAGGTCAGTGAATTTTGATTTACTTATCCCGTGTTTGTTAAGATTGTTAACAATTATTGGTAGTTTGTTCAGCCAAGTTTTCTGGAAACGTTATAATAATTTTTTTGATGCATGTCAAATCTGTACCTTCAAAACTATTGCACTCAGTATCAAATATCAACTTACGAGATTGAACTAAGTAATATAGGTAGGGAGGTAATTTGAGGCAGTTAACTTACCCAGTTAATTGAGAACCATTACCCTTCAGAGTGGCAGAGCGCGCTTTTAATGAAAAAAAAAAAATCTTCTTCGTGGGTTGCTCGTTCCTATTTGGGTTGGAAGAGGTTTTCCTTATATCATTCGACTTTTTGTGATTGGAGGGAGTACTAACCCAACTATTTTCTTAACTTAATTACCCATTTGTTCATGTGAAATGTTAATTTGGAGCGTCATTTTACTCAGAGACCCTAGCAGATTTTTCCGTTTTGAATGTGTTGAATAGGATCGATTTCAATCACATGCTTATCTACACTCATGGTTGTAGTGATATCTACACTCCCATTGCATTTTATTTTACGAATAAAACTACTAAGTAGGTACCTACGTAAAATGGTAATGGTGTCATAATATAATATATATTATATTTAAAGTAATTGGGGTGGGGTGGGGGATAAAAAATGCATTTTTATTCAAACGTCTTGCTAGTTTCATTCGAATTTAATGGGACTTTGTCCGAAATAACCCCGTGAGTGCTAGGACTCTGGAAATCCATATGTTCCGAGGAACAAAGTTCAGCATGGTGTACTGATTTCAAAAGAACAACATAGAATCTGAAATTAGATTTTGTTTTCAGAGAGAAATTTTGGTTGACAGTATACCACAGACTGATGCCGGGAAGTTGAGTGTCCCTTATTATCACCATGTTCCCTCTTATTAACCAAGTAGTGTACGACTACATGCACTGCTTGCATGCCTAGGTTCACAAAGAAAAACAACTCAAACTATGATTGGTTTGTATAATCTTCCATTTCAGTCTGATAATACTCACCGCCTTAGTAGTGGTTTTGGCGTCAGAATGTTATTCACAAGCGAGTCTTCCGTGGAAATTTGGATTTTGCTCTGTGCCTCCGGTCGTCGACAATTTCAATGCATCAGCAGTAAGTTGTGAATCAATTCCTTCAAATTAAAATTAAAACAGTCACAATATTTTCACAATTTAAATCAAAAGGGCGTTAAATAAATTGTGATAACAACCACACGGTTTCATCCAACAATGTGCCAGAAATTCATAAAATAAATAATATTTTAAATATGCAAATACAGTTATAACGAAGTAGATAAGAATGCGTAAAATGACGCAATGCACCCGTTATGGCTTTAAAAGTATTGTTGTAGGTAGGGTATAATGTGTTTTTGCTGGTCGTTATGATTTGTGACAGAGTGTAACAGTGGGGGTGGACCCTCGAGAGTCCCCCTCCTAGACCACCGAGGTTATCACCGGTTAAGAAGTGATTTCGATTAGGCTTCCCCAAGCGACCCCGTCTCCACCGGAAGAAAAAATGTATCGAGAACAGTCCACACTGTTACACTCCTCCCCACATGACATACTTCTGGGTGTCAGAAGTATGAGAGGGAAAAGGGGGAATGAAAAGTAGTATGAAGTTCTGGTTCAGGAAAAGACATCTGAACAACTTCAAGGTGACTAACCTCCATCGTAATGGTACTACCTCATTAATATTTTGCTGTTGGAGAACAAAGCTCCTACATACGAGTATTGGCGGATAATGTTGGCAGACGTTGTTGTCCAGTGAATTGTGATTGTGCTCGTAAGGGCAACCTCTAGATTATCAACCTCCATCGTTAGGGTGGAACAACTATTGGGACTTGTCAATTGGGACATGGCATCAATCGCCTTCTAATGAGCTCAGTATATTTTAATTATACTAACACTCTAAAGGGGAGAAAGGGGGTGGGGAAGCCAATAGATGTATGTATTGTAACTTCCTTCTACAAAATTACACAAACTCAACACAAATTCAATTGAATAGCAACCTTTTAGATATAATTTCAAAACAAGACTGACGACGAGATTTTCAAAATAAACAACTCAAAATCAAAACACAACAACAAACATGTGTGTTGCCACACTGCTCCCTCCTTTTTTTTCAGCTTTGGAGCTCTTTGGGTGGAGGCATATCATTTGCGGGGTCCAAAAGCTCCGGGGGACTGATTATCTGAGCTCGGGCCAGGCGGTTTGCATGTAGCAGCCTCTTTCGGTGTCCCATCTTCACTTCAAAGAGGACCTCGTTTCTCTTCTTTGAAACGATCCACGGGCCGGTCCACTGAGGTTGCAGTTTGGGACAAATTCCTTGCTTTCGCTTTGGATCGTGGACCCAAACCCAATCCCCCACTTTGAATGCAGGCTGTCTGGCCCCTGGCCCGTCTATCAAAATGTTCCTTCTGGGTCCTCATTTTCACCTTCATCCTTTCATGAGCGAATTCCCGGACTTGTTCAAGCTCTTCCCTAAGACGAAATGCATAGGGAGTGGTGAAATCTGTCCTATGTGGTGGGTGGCGAACAAGAGAATTGGGTAGGTTCAAGTCCCTTCCAAACACAAGCTGCGCAGGGGATAGTCCAGTTGTCTCTTGAGGGGCAGACCTGTAGGCAAGAAGAAATAGTGGCAGTTTGGTATCCCAATCGTCTTGATTTTCTGCTACAAACATGGCTAGGTATTTAGTGAGGGTCCTGTTAAGTCTCTCTACCAAACCTCCGGATTGAGGATGGAGTGGGGTGGTTCTAGTTCTTCTGGCTCCTAGCAAACCATTGACCTCCTCCATTAGCTTCGCCTCAAAATTCCGGCCTTGGTCTGTGTGCACTTCGTTTGGGACCCCATGTATGCTGATGAACTTTTCCACCAATGCCGACGCAATTGTTTGTGCATCCTGATTGGGGAGTGCAATAGCTTCTGGCCACTTGGTGAAATAGTCAGCCAGAACCAGCACTACTCTGTTCCCTCGTTTCGTTTGGGGGAATGGTCCCAAAATATCCATCCCTATTCGTTGAAAAGGACCGCCCACTTGTGATTGCTGAAGCGGGGCAGGGTACGATCTCCCAGGTTCTTTAACCTTGCAGCAAATGTAACAGGCCTTGCACCACACTTTGGTATCTGAAGTCATGCCTGGCCAAAAGTAGTACTGCTTGATTTTTCCCAATGTCTTCCAAAACCCGAAGTGGCCTCCTTCAAGACTGCTATGACACTGGGCTAGAACTATCGGGATGGCTTTAACTGGAACAACCCATTGCCAATGGTGTCTCCTCCCTTTTGTCTCCCACCTATGGAACAACTTTCCGCCGATAACTTCAAGAGATTCCCATCTCTGCACAAGTTGCTGGATTTTAGTGCTTTTTTCTGCCGTTTCGCCTGGTTCAGGCTTTGACTTGGCTTGCACTTTATCTATGAGCCAACGAAGGCCAGCATCATCTCTTTGGTCCATCTCTTCGCTTCCCAGATCCAGGGCGTTGACAGCTAGTTTTTCCTGTTCCTCTCGTCGTGAACAATAGGAACAACATTTCAGCGCAACCTGCCAATACCCACTCCTCAGATCCAGAGTGCAGAACCAGCTGGAGTTACTTAAGGTGTCCATCAAGGCTTGGACACAGGGTAACGCATATGAGTCCTTCTTTGTTACTGCGTTCAGTTTCCTGTAATCAACACAAAATCTGGTTGTACCGTCTTTCTTTGGAACTAGAACAATTATTGGTGAAGCCCAAGGACTATTTGAGGGTTCAATGACACCTTGTTCTATCATTTCTCGTAACATTTTGTCCACATCAGCCATCTGAGAGTATGGGATTTTTCTTGGGACCTGCTTGATGGGATGAGCGTCACCTGTATCAATTCCATGTTGTACAATATTGGTTCGTCCTAGTACGTTGCCAGTATGTGCAAAAATAGACTTGTACTTTACAAACAAGGATCTAGCAGCTTCATACTCCTCTGTCCCCACTTGTAGAGCTGATGAATTCAGGGCCTTTTCTATCCAGTTTGTCTCCAATGCCAATTGTAAGACAGACTTAGAGCATTGCCATCGCTTTTTCAACTGAATTTGGACTCCTTTTGTATGTAAAACAGCCTTAGGGAGGTCTAGTTGGGCTTCCAACTTCTGCAAGAAATCTAATCCTAGAATGCCCTTGTCCCTAATGTGTACTATGAGAAATTCATGCTCAATCATACTACCACCTAATTCCAACATCACCGTAACACTACCTTTGACAGGAAGTGTACCGTCTCCAGCAGTGTGAAGCTGTGGGTAACTAGTTGGTAGATGCTGTAATCCTAATTTCTTCACAATGTCTGGGCGGATTACAGAAACAGTTGCTCCAGTGTCCACTAACATAGCACAACTTTTCGCATTTAACAAGATGTCCAGAAATAGAGCTTCTGACCCTGTCCGGATACTTTTAACAAAAATCCTAGGACCTTGAGTAGTGTTGGAGGCTTGGGCACGGTCCTTAGCCCTAGCCCATATTAGTTTTCCGGATGTTCCAGCGCATCAACTCTATTCTGACTGCTTTTGGGGCATGC
Organism: Leptopterna dolabrata; assembly: GCA_954871275.1. Taxonomy (NCBI): domain Eukaryota; kingdom Metazoa; phylum Arthropoda; class Insecta; order Hemiptera; family Miridae; genus Leptopterna; species Leptopterna dolabrata. Next base: position 45,590,450 of record OX940978.1, on the reverse strand, counting down.
AGCTTTTGTATGCCCATTCCTGTTACATCCCCAGCACCGCACTTCACCTCTAGTCTGTTGATTAGACCCTAAGGCTTCAGCTAATTCTGCTCTAGTTAGTGCTTCTTGAATTGTAGCAGGAGTAGTAAGAGCTAACATCTTTTTAAGGTCTGTATCTCTCATTGCATCCAAGAAGCTTTGAACCCCTTTTGCGTCACGATACCCCTTGGGGTCATCAGGATAAGCCCCCCTCACTAGTTTCTCAATGTCCATAGCTACTTCGACCAACCCTTCGCCAACTGCTTGTTTCCGTTTTTCTAATAACATCCTTAATTTTGTTGCTTGTTGACGGAGACCAAAGCGACTTGAAAGAGCCCCCACTATTGCACGATTGTCCTATCTGCTTTCGGAAGTTCAGTCAGAGCTGTTAATGCTGCACCTTTCAGGGCACTGGCCAAACGCTTACCTGACCTTTCTTCAGTCCATCCATTGGATTCTGCAGTGACTTCAACGTGCACCAAGTATTCTTGCCAGGGCATTTTTCCATCATATGCCATGAGAGAGCCTTCATACGCCAGCAATCCTCGGTCAGCAGGAGTTATTTGGATTTGGTCGAGCAAACCTTGGTTAGCAGAAGCTGGTTGGTTCTGAACCGAGTTGTGATTACCCACTGGTTCTCTTTCGACATGAGGAGGAATGTTTACCAGCTGTGCAATTTGTTGAGACATGCCCTGCAACAAAACTTCAAGCGCTGCAACGCGTTGGTCTAAGGTTGGAGCTCCCTGTGACGTTGGCGGGGTCGGCTCGCCAGATACACAATCGTCACTAACTGCAACAGGCCGAGCCCGGGTAGACATCGTCCTCTCCAGCAGACGAGCTCGCTTAGGTGGCATAACACTTCCCAAGTCAACGTTGGACGGGCCCCCAAATTGTAACTTCCTTCTACAAAATTACACAAACTCAACACAAATTCAATTGAATAGCAACCTTTTAGATATAATTTCAAAACAAGACTGACGACGAGGTTTTCAAAATAAACAACTCAAAATCAAAACACAACAACAAACATGTGTGTTGCCACAGTATTATCAAAGGGACAGGTTGTTAGTTAAGGAATCCTTCTGGGAAACCTTTGGGCTTATCCTTCGGGTAAGCCCGCAAAAAGTAGATGGAGTATGGTGAAGTGCTCAGCGCATACTATCGAACCACGCTCTGCTACCATGTGACAAGAGTGTAACAGTGAGGGTGGACCCTCGAGAGTCCCCCTCCTAGACCAGCGAGATTATCACCGGTTAAGAAGGGATATCGATTAGGCTTCCCCAAGCGACTCCGTCTCCACCGGAAGAGAAAATGTATCGAGAACAGCCCACACTGTTACAGATTGTAAGACATACCTACAACCTTACGCAAATGTTCGGTTTGTTTCAGTATTTCACAAAAAAATGGTACCAGCAATCTAGCTATGGAGACTTTTTTACTCTGGGAGCCGGAATTTGCCCCACGATTGATAATGACGTAACGCAAAGCGGTTTGATTCGTCAGAAATTCTATTCGTATCAACAAATGTGAGTTTTTTCCAAACCGCCATGAAATTTGTGGTGTTATTGACAAGCAGCAATAAATAATTATAGTATTTCTAGGCTCCTCCATGCATATTTATATCGTTATCTAACACATCCACTGTCATTCGGACCAATCATAAATGCTGAAAATATGTACCTATGAAAGGTTTTGAAAAACCTCCAAATATTAAGGTGTTTCCCACAATTCGATTGTGTTGATTCTTTGGTTTTGTAATTTACTCTGGTCAGTGAGGAAACTGAATAACCAAGAAGATCAATCATGTTTTCATAATATCGCTCCTGATTCTATATTCTCAACTCATCAAGCTACAAGAACCTACTTCCCAGAGAATAATAATTTTCATTTATACTCACCATTGACATGCTCTCAACCAGGAAGTCACGAAGAAAATTGAATTCGAGTTCGCGGAAAGATTGGTACCTATTCAGCTCACTCAGTAGATTTCTTCTCTGATTCAGTTATGTTTTACCAGAAGAGAACAATGAATTGAAAATTCAATGAAGCTCTTGAAGGTCATGGATTTAGTATACCTATTGAATATTTTCCTCCTTATACAAAGTTGTGTCTTTCATCTCATTAGAATTCAATATTGTCATTTCAACATTTGAAAAGCCGTCCTTTGCCTTCTAGCACTATGTCATACACAACAGTAGATGGCACTGGCAGTGTCTCAGATATACGAAACGGACAAGGATATCTCCCTATAACTTACAGGCTCTTTAGCGGTAAGGATGACTTAGTTCCTACGAGTATATACTCATTTATTATGTTCAATTTGTGTGTGAAAGAAAATAGTATTGTATTAATAAGCCTCTGCAACAGGTTTTTTGCCTTATCAAGCGCCCATGTATATTGTTGGAACGGACTACGATAATTGGGCTGTGATATTTTCCTGTCGGCAAAACTTTTTCCTGAAACTAGGTGAGTCTTAGGAGTTCACATTTTGTCCCTCTTGCTTAATACGGTTTATGAGGGTATTTTTTCTCACGGATACCGCCGTATGTATTGGTACATATATGCAGTACTATGTATTAAAATTGAGTTAGGGAGACACGAACACAAGTTATCTAAGAGCTGTTGTAATTACTTCGATATTCCATAAAATTCGCGTTTTCTCGTTATGCACCTCGTTATTATTTAAATATTTAGAAAATTATCGACCTTGTGAATCTGAATGTAATTAAGAGTGATTGACTGTTTCAGAAATGTCTTGGACGCTCACGAGAGCTAGAAATGGAACGGCTCAGCGGAGCATAATAAATCAAACACTACAAAACGCTGGGCTGGCTTCAAATAACTACGTCGCCTCTACAAATATTGGTTGTGGGCCAGATGAGCCCAGCCTGTAATTTGTGTTTACAATATCCATAATTTGTTCCTAACTACATCAGCTTGTTTGATGACCTTTTCATTGTAGAGATTTGAACATGATAAACGATGTTATTTGTGAAAAGTGAACATAAAAAATCACTCATTCAATCATATGACTTTATTTCTACCTAAAATTCAATTTACATAACACTTTTGGTTTATTATTCTGTGAATAATACACCTATGTCCCGCTCAGCAAAAAATGTTTATAACACCCCCTCATAATTTTTTCTTTTACGTTTCAAGGTGCGAAGATTGCAAAAACGCTGCGAAGTCCTTGTCTATGGGTTTATTATTCTACAGGACATGCCTCCAGAAATGTTGGCTGTTCATTTATTGCTTCTTTCTTTTGCAGTGAGTGAAATAGTTCTTTCTTTTGCAGTGAGTGAAATAGCTATTTCGATGGTTTCCACCAATTTTGGCCCCCAAAAACATAAATTACGCTCCTTTTTTTTAACCGAATTATCTTTGATCATTGATAGCGGCATTCAATTGCCTTGATTCACCTGTTGACACTTTTCTAGTGTTATACAAACTGATGGTGATTTCACACAAGTTCCCAGGTTTTTGATAAATAAAAAATGAATTTTGGGAGCTGAACCTTCGTTACAACCTCAATTCTTCACTCGTCGGTCAAAATCGATTTCGTATTCGGTCTCCTCGTCCTAAAAAACATGGAAAACTATACCTCACAAGCTCATGTTCACTAAAACCTCAAAAACCCCTATTTTTACACCCATTTTTTTACCCATTAAACCCCTGGGTATATTCCGATCGGGCTGCAAAGTTTCGGGACGCAACCAGGGCCCAAGTGGAGCCAGTGTGCGAAAGAACGAATTTTTAGACCCAAAATGAAGTATTCATGCGTGATACGGCGGACGGCGGGCGGGCATCGCATTTTGGTTTATTATTCTGTGAATAATTATACACCTATGTAATCGCTCAGGAAACATTTTTCATAACACCCCCTCAAAATTTTTTCTTTTACGTTTCAAGGTGCGTAGATTCCATAAATACAATGTCCGTCCGCCGCCGCCGTCCGCTGTACGCCGTTCGCCGTTCGCCGTATCTCGTATACCGGCTTCATTTTCGGTCTAAAAAATTCGTTCTTTCGCACACACGCTCCGTTTGGGCCGTAATTGTGTCCCGAAATTTTGCAGCCAGATCGGAATATACCCAGGGGTGTTATGAGCAAAAATGGGTATAAAAATAGGTACTTTTTGTGTTTTAGTAACATGTCAGTAACATGAGATGGTGAGGTATCGTTTTCAATGTTTTTGGGACTAGAAAACCGAATATGAAGTAGATTTTTACCAAATAGTGGAAGCTAGATGTTCTAACGAAGTTTCAGCCTTAAAGTTACGTTAAAAGTTGGTCTAAAATCGTTCTTTTTCCGCACACAGTTTGGGTCCCCATTTGGGAAAACATTCGGGTCCTAGTTGTGCTCCGAAACACGGCAGCCCGATCGGCATACACCCAGGGGTGATATGGGAGAAAAATGGGTGTAAGAATAGGAGTTTTCGAGGGATTTTTGAGGTTATTTATTTATTTATTTATTTATTTACTAAAATGTTATAGTGTTATATTACATTAAGATGTTATAGTGAACATGAGCTTTTGAAGTATCGTTTTCCATGTTTTTAGAGAGAGAAGACCGAATATTAGGTTGATTTTGAACGAAGAGTGAAGAATTGAGGTTGTAACGAACGTTAGGCTCCCGAAGTTCATTTTTTATTAGTCAAAAACATGGGAAATTTCTGAAACCGCCATACTTTTGTATAATAACACTAGAAGTAGTATCAACAGGTGAGTCAAGACAATTAAATGGTACTATCAATGATCAAAGATATTCTGTAAAAGAAAAGCCGAGTCTGATTCATGTTTTTGGGGGCCAAAATTGGTGGAAACCATCAAAAATAGCCATTTCAATTGTTGCACATGATAGAAACAATAAATGAGCAGCCAAAATTGCTGTACGTATGTCCAGTAGAATAATAAACCCATGTTACAAAGACTTTGCAGCGTTTTTGGAATCTGCGCACCTTGAAACCAAAAGAAAACATTTTGACGGGGTGTTATAAAAATTGTTTGCTGAGCGAATACATAGGCCTATTCACAAATAATAAACCAAAATGCTATGACCGTCCGCCGTCCGCGTATCATGTATAACTACCTACTTAATTTTCGGACTAAAAAATTCGTTCTTTCGCAAGCAGGCTCGATTTGGGCCTTAGTTGTGTCCCGAAACGTTCAGCCCGATCGGAGTACACCCAGGGGTGTTATGGTTGAATAATGGGTGTAAAAATAGGGTTTCTTGGTTTTTTCGTAAAATGAGCTTTTCAGGTATCTTTTTCCACGTTTCATAGGGGGAGAAGACCGAATATGGAGTAGATTTTGACTAAAGAGTGAAGAATTGAGGTTGTAACGAGGGATCACACAAAATTCATTTTTTATGAGTCAAAAACCTGGGAAATTGTCTGAAATCATCATCAATTTGTATAATAACTTCAGACAAATTGTCCACAGGAGAAATAAAACAATTAAATGGAGCTATCAATTCTGTGCCCCAGGGCCAACTGTCATATGAGCAAAGTTGGGATTGTTCAGTAGAGCAAAAATAAGGTTTCAAAACTATTTTTGTTCTCTGAAAATGCCATTTTTCGAAAGAATGGTTACGATCTTAAATTTTCATGTTTTAAATGGCCAGCTTCATGTTATACACATGTTCACCATATATGTTTTGACTATTATCAAGGGGAGAGATACACTTATGACGGTTTAACTCCAAAATAAATTCTTTTTCCACGTGTATATTTGACAGAGTGTAAGAGTGGAATCCTCCTCCTATACCAGCGAGATTATAACCGGTTAAGAAGGGATATCGATTAGGCTTCCGCTCACCGATCCCGTCTCCACCGGAAGAAAAAAATGTATCGAGAACAGCCGCACTGTTACACTCCTCCCCACATGACATATTTCTGGGTTAGCAGAAGTATGAGAGGGAAAAGGGGGAATTAAAAGTAGTACCTATGAAGTTCTGGTTCAGGAAACGACATCTGAACAAATTCAAGGTGACTAACCTCCTGCACTGTACTGAAATGATTGAACTCAAACCTGAGCTTTATTCAGTCAAGAACGCAACATAGTAATAACGAATTATAGATATCGGATACAACTGTTGGTATGGTAGCTAAGACGCCTCAATTGGAAGCTCAACTGGAGCCAACTTCACTACATTCTCCCCGCCTAGAAGGACGTGACGTAGCCCTTCAGGTAAGTAGGAGGACGGCGATCTAACTGGACGAGGCGATTCTGGATTGGCCAAAGCCTCCAACTCGGGTGAGGATTCAAGGTAGCCTCCAGGACGGGCGTTGTCTTCAGGCGGTCTTTCTAAACATGCCTGCTCCAATGAAGGTCTTGCTGGTGATGGTATTTGGTCTTGCACAGGGGAAGGTGGGGGACTCGGTGAAGGACTGCTTTCTGCGGCAAGGCTTTTGTCTCCTCGGGGTGCCAAGTGCTTGAGGGACACCGTATCTTCCCGACCTGATGGATGCCGAACCAACGCGTACTCAGGGTTGGCTTCTATTAAAAAGTAGTCTTCTCGGCAAGACCTCCAATGTACAGTAGCGCTCCTATAGCATACCCGACATACAACTAATTGTGTTGTTCCTTAATGAAATAGACTCTTTGGTCAATCCTCCATGAACTAGACTCTTTGTTGAATAACAACACATATAATCAAAATAATCCGATGTATAATTCTAACTAGATAATCATATAATTACTCAGTATAATTATACTCCTTCATGTAATATGTATAATTCCGAATGTTCGAAAACAAGTAGTTCCGCATGTGATCAAGTTGACACATCGTCCAATTCTTTTGTTCTTGAAAGGCAGTCGCCTCACTCTGTTCTGCTCCGCCTTCTGCTACACAGCCTTTTCAGCGTAATACGTTTTCTGTGCAATCATACAAATTCATATTCCGTTTTGTCTCTCCGAAATACAAGGATTCCGTATATCAAGAACACTCGTTTGTTATTGACTTCACCAAATATGTAAGTCTATCTGATTCAGTAATATTCGTTATAAAACCTATCGAACAAAACCTCGCTCACCTCGCTTTTGAACTAAGTCATCTGAACTAAGTTTCTATAGCAAATTAATGATCGAGATGCGTATAAGCGCCCAAAAGTAATTCTTGGTCGCAGTGATAAATATGTTAACAATGATTTGGTTTCTCTCCCGGAGTATTGTCTAGGCTCCTTCTTGAGATTGGTCCTTGTCGAGAACGCCATCGTGGTTGCAATCGACGCTCCGCAAAAAATGGCGGACCTTCGCTGTGTTCATTTTTCGGTCCGATTTTGGATTGCATTTTTTTTCTTTTATATTTCCTCCTGTGCTAGATGTCGCTCCGAAAACTGACTGTTTTGCTCACAAAATACTGACTACGTACTTACTCGAACGTTTCCGACTGGTTTTTATGGCAAATAAAGGTTCAGAGGGATTTTCTGGTTTCATCACCAAGGTGTTGATTAGGGGGTGACTGAAACGCTCTGTTCACAGGTTCCGGTAATGTCCGGTAGAGCTCTCCTGTGAACAAAATCCGATCGATTTCATAATCGAGAGCGTAAACCGTGCGTTTTTATTTATGTTCCGTCCGATATCCGATTGGAATATGGTACCTAAATTCCTTCGGATGAAATTTATGCTTTCTGTCTCCTAGCGCCATCCGCATCCGGGCGAAGTCGTACACCATCCTTGGCCCTGAAGGTGGGTGTGCGCACGAGTTCGCGCGATAGTGGTGATGCCACTAGCCCGAGTCAGGAAAGATCGACCACGGCCTTTTAGTGCACAGGCTTCCGGTTCTGTTCCGCCTAACGATTAATGAATCACGATAAGAGAATGCATTCTTTGTGGTACATGGATACTTCGTGAGTGGTCGATTCCGGTGCACCTCCGTTCCGTCCGATATTTTTGTTACTCCTGGCGTCTAAGACATATCTGACTAGGGTATCCGGTACGTAGCTCCCAATGGTGGAACGTTGTTAAATGTTCGGGCCCGGGAATAATCATAAAGCACGTATCCAAAAGCGGGGCCTATATAATCAACTAGCATGACCGCTCGCTTCGCTCGCTATCCGAGATTCGCTGTACGCAGTATCGTACTTAATTCCGACGTTGCACAACTTGGGAGCCTACTGGATATTGGTGCCAAATTTGGTCGATATCCGTCGAGCCATTCAGGAGTTGACCATGGTCGACCATATTTCCGCTATGGTGAAGGGGACCGAAAAATTCCGACGTTGCCCAACTTGGGAGCCTACTGGATATTCGTGCCAAATTTGGTTGATATCCGTCGAGCCATTCAGGAGTTGACCATGGTCGACCATATTTCCGCTATGATCAGGGAATTAAAAATGCGCCTACGTTCAACTTAGGAGGCTACTGGATATTGGTGCCAAATTTGGTCGATATCCGTTGAGCAATTCAGGATTCGACCATGGAGGGGCCCATGGATGCGCTATGGTCGACCGCGGGGGTAGTCCGAAGGGTCGATCGTAGATAGAATTTCACGTAGATTACGAATACGCGATAAAAAATAGGGGTTACCATTTCAATTAACGAAGTTGACCATGGTCGACCATAGTTCCGCTATGGTCAGGGAATTAAAAATGCGACGTTGCACAACTTGGGAGCCTACTGGATATTCGTGCCAAATTTGGTCGATATCCGTCCAGCCATTCAGGAGTTGACCATGGTCGACCATAGTTCCGCTATGGTGAAGGGGACCGAAAAATTCCGACGTTGCCCAACTTGGAAACCTACTGGATATTCGTGCCAAATTTGGTCGATATCCGTCGAGCCATTCAGGAGTTGACCATGGTCGACCATAGTTCCGCTATGGTGAGGGAATTAAAAATGCGACGTTGCACAACTTGGGAGCCTACTGGATATTCGTGCCAAATTTGGTCGATATCCGTCCAGTCATTCAGGAGTTGACCATGGTCGACCATAGTTCCGCTATGGTGAAGGGGACCGAAAAATTCCGACGTTGCCCAACTTGGAAGCCTACTGGATATTCGTGCCGAATTTGGTCGATATCCGTTGAGCAATTCGGGATTCGACCATGGAGGGGCCCATGGATGCGCTATGGTCGACCGCGGGGGTAGTCCGAAGGGTCGATCGTAGATAGAATTTCACGTAGATTACGAATACGCGATAAAAAATAGGGGTTACCATTTCAATTAACGAAGTTGACCATGGTCGACCATAGTTCCGCTATGGTCAGGGAATTAAAAATGCGACGTTGCACAACTTGGGAGCCTACTGGATATTCGTGCCAAATTTGGTCGATATCCATCAAGCCATTCAGGAGTTGACCATGGTCGACCATAGTTCCGCTATGGTCAGGGAATTAAAAATGCGACGTCGCACAACTTGGGAGCCTACTGGATATTCGTGCCAAATTTGGTCGATATCCGTCAAGCCATTCAGGAGTTGACCATGGTCGACCATAGTTCCGCTATGGTCAGGGAATCGAAAATGCGCCTACGTTCGACTTGGGAGGCTACCGGATATTGGTGCCAAATTTGGTCGATATCCGTCGAGCCGTTTGGCCGTGAAAAGCAATTCGGGATTCGACCATGGAGGGGCCCATGGATGCGCTATGGTCGACCGCGGGGGTAGTCCGAAGGGTCGATCGTAGATAGAATTTCACGTAGATTACGAATACGCGATAAAAAATAGGGGTTACCATTTCAATTAACGAAGTTGACCATGGTCGACCATAGTTCCGCTATGGTCAGGGAATTAAAAATGCGACGTTGCACAACTTGGGAGCCTACTGGATATTCGTGCCAAATTTGGTCGATATCCGTCGAGCCGTTTGGCCGTGCATAGAAGGACAGACACACAGACACACGGACAGACAGAGATTCGTTTTTATAATATAGTAGGGATAGGCCCCCAAGGGCCGCGACTCAATGGGGAGATCCGTTGGGCAGTTTGAACTTCCTGGAGGTAAAGAACGGTCCGTTGATATTTATGTAACCGTCGCAGAAAGGCCGCACGTATTCCGTCAGTCACCAGGGAGAGTTTTTCCGATCCGAAAAAGCCTTATCATTGTTAACTCAAAATATCTGCAAGGGCCCGAAATGTGCCTCTCCGCTGTCAGTTCCTCTGCTATAAAATTTTCGATGTCTGTACGTACCATGAGGGGTACATAACAGCTCCTTTCGAAATGAGTAATTTCTTTAAATTACCACATCCCTAACTTTGTGTTGAACTGACGATTTGCAATCTCAAATCCGTAAATTTTGTGATAAGAAAAGTCCGTAGATTTGTGAAAAAGTCCGTAGATTCGTGATAAGAAAGGTCCGTAGATTTGTGAAAAAGTCCGTAGATCCGTAATAAGAAAAGTCCGTAGATTTGTGAAAAAGTCTGTAGATCCGTAATAAGAAAAGTCCGTAGATCTGTGATAACAAAATACGTCAATCCGAGATAAAATTCTTTGGAGCATATATCTGATTAAAGGCACATTTTGGAGGACCAAGTCCGTAAAATTACCGAAGAAAGAAAACGCAAATCGGATGCTCGAACAAATTACCAATATAAATGTGGTGCACTTATCTGATATTTGCATTTAGGGGTGAGTGAGGTCCGTTTTGATCCTTGTTCCGTTATTGAGCTGTGTACTAACCTTTTGGATTCCGTTTTTCAGTATCCGTGTGACTCAGGTCCACATAATCCGTAACAAAATCCAGTGCTGGTGTTTTTGATATGTTGACAATGAGTGTTTTGTCAAACTTATTTGATATCCAAACAATGTCTGTGCGGTGTGTGTGTCCCGAATGTGATACTGCTTTCTTGTTACAGATTTTTTTTGCTCCAGTCCGTATATCTCAGATATTCTATCTCCGTCATGAGTGGCCACTCCGACGACGAATTCTCCATTGCGGACGATCTTGAAGATCTGGCCCCCGAGAGGATCACCGACCAGATGCCAGATGCAGTCCCGGGGCAACCTGGCGGTAATATTCCGCTTCCGATACCAGACTCATCCGCCCGAACCGCGAACCCTTCCGTGGAAGAGTTGCGACTCCAAGCCGCCAGGACATCCGATGAGGTCCTAGCAAGGTACCTTGAGACTTTCAAACATTCCGTGGAGGTAAGCTTTGAAAAGTTCTCTCTAAAATTATCCGAACTGGACAACAAAATCAATGCCTTAGCTGGTCATGTTCAGAATCCTCCAACCCCTGTGGCTCCCATTGAGCCTATGTTGGCAAACCCCTCTAATCCGTTGCCAACAGTTTCCGCTATTCCAATGGAAGTTGATGGAAGTGTTCCATCTACTTCCCGGGACCCTCAATTTTTAAATGTCCAGTTGTCCGGAAATGAGGGAAACCCCTATAGAGTACGTAAAATTGATTCTGTCCGCTTTACACCTGTGGCGAAGCTAAAAGAGCTGATCAATGTAAGTATCCGAAAAAAAAAAAAGCCTCCCTCTGGTTTTGTTCCGAAATTTGGTCAGACATCTGTTCCCTCTGGTTCCGTTCCGAAACGTAGGTATTCACAACTTCCGAAACCGAAACAAAGTCCCAAATATGCTGGGACTAGTCGCTCTATTCCGGGTCCACGTCTGTATAAGATGCCCGCTGGGCAAGCTAGGCTCCTTGAGCGGTTTTTCAGGCAGCATTCCGATGCTGTCTTTTCCGTGCTCCAGCCTTTCCTCGCTGTGTCCGAGGACGATTCTGATGTGTGGGTTGCCATGGGCCCTGAGGAAGCTCAACATGCGAGTTCTCTCAACCTTCTAAGTGAAAACCCCGGAAGTTCAGGTAATGCGAAATTTTACTGAAACCTCTAGATGCTTAACAGCTGCTGTGGATTCTGGGTGCCCTGTATTGCCCCACAATTTACTTTCTGTATTGTGCAGTTATTTGTTTTCTGTATTTGATTTCTGTATTCTGTTTGTCCCACAGTTTGTTTTCTGTTCGGAAAATTGCACGGGCTGGCATCACTGTTCTTCTTTTTCAAAAGATAAGGTCGATTTTATTTAGGCTGACACGGGTGTTGTCATCAAATCGGGATATTTCCGCGAGAGGCTCTGGTGGGTTGACTTTCCGATCGCCCACCATTCCGATTCCGTTAATTTTCTGCTATGTGGTATGTCCGGGGCCAAACGGCCCACACTTGGTGCTACCCTGGCTGCTTTCCATGGACAGCCTTGCACTTCCTCTCGGGTCGGTCTTTGGCTGGGAGGGAGTGATGTGGAAACGCATCCTGGTTCATCTGGGAGGGAGCCTAGGGAGCATTCCGAATCCTGTCCTCCTATGGTCTGTAACGACACACCTGTGACTAGCCAAGATTCTATTGACATTAAAAATTCAAATTTTTGATATTGGAAATACCGGCAAATTTCCGATCTGGTGATGACCCAAAACAAAACAATGAATCTAGAAATTCTGAAAATATTGTTGTTCTCCAGAAAAGTCAAGACAGGGATTCTGAACCATCTACATACAAGGAAGCTATGGCTTCTTCCGATAAAGACTTTTGGGAGGGAGCTATCCGGGAGGAACTTGAATCCTTGATTGACATGAACACCTGGGAACTCGTATCACAATCGAGTTTGCCTCCTAGGACTAGAGTTATCAAGTCTAGATGGGTTCATAAGAAAAAGCGAAAATCTGATGGGTCAATCCGCTACAAGAATAGGCTAGTGATAAAAGGGTTCGCAGATACCAATGAGTATCTGATTTCCGAAATGTTAGCTCTGGTCGCCAGGCTAGGTGACGTCCGCTTATTTCTGTCCGTAGTCAATAAATATAAATTGCACTTATTTCGATTGGATGTAACTACTGCTTTTCTGCATGGCACTCTTTAAAAGGCAGTCTACATGGAAATTCCGGAAGGTCTTGTTGAATTAACTAAGCTGGAATAAGACCCAAATGACCCATTTGTCTGTTGTCAGAAGAGATCATTATATGGTCTCAAATTGTCACCCAACCTCTGGTATAAGAAATTTAATGAAGTCTTTAACCTGGGGTTTGAGGCCTATCCGTTTCAGTCATGCTTGTTCAAGTGACATCATGGCTCAATCTTTGTTCTAATGCTTATCTATGTTATGAAAATTCTGAAGTATCTGAAAGGTACTTCCGATTATTGTATTCTGATTTCAGGAAATTCCGAGGATCTCACTGCATATTCTGATGCGTCCCTTGGAACCAGTGAAGTCAATGGTCGTTTAACCACTGGTCACTTGATAAAATGTTTTGGGGACGTAGTTGCTTGGAGATCGAAAAAGCAGTCTCATGTTGCTCTGTCAACTTGTGAAGCTGAATATATAGCTATGTCCGATACCTGCAAAGAACTAACCAATATTCGAAGTTTGTGTGAATTTTTGACAGGTACGATGTTGATTCCGACGCTGAAATGTAATTGTGCTCCAGCAGTATCAGCTACAATGACTAATGATTCCAGAACTCTGAAGCACATCGTGAAGCTGTGCATGCACTACGTGCACGAGAATTACAAAAAGAATAAGTTACAAATTGTCTGGGTGCCGACTGAGGATCAGTTTGGCAGACATCTTTACCAAGGCGCTGCCTTTGGAAAAGTTTCTCAGATTCCGTGAACAACTAACCTTTCGTAATTAAATTGTTGTTCTTTCTCTGCACTTTCAGGAGCAAAGGAGCCATGGGTGTAACTTCCCCATCGACTCACCACTCCGACTGCTCCATGACTCTCCGACTCCTCCGTGAATCTCAGACTCCCGCAACTTCTCTGAGACTCTCAGATACTTCCGATTTCTCCGACAACTCCAATATCCGACATCCGTAAAATTTCCATTATTCGAACTTATAATCCGTATTGACCGAAAACAAATTTTTTTTAAATGAATCTGTATATGCTTACGCAACTTGCACTTGCTAGCTTTGGAAATTCAGTTTTTGACTAGTGAATCTAAAATCTGTAATCTAAACCTTGTTTCTCCTTGTGTGTAATTAAGAAACAATGTCAATACAATACGTCAGATACCGTTCAAGTTAAAATTGCTGTTCAATTTAGGAAATTTATGGTATACCACTGATCAATGTTCAAATTCATAAAAATTAATGTTTGTCATATTGTCCGTTGCAAAAATTGTTGTTTCACTTTTTACATTTTCGGTATCTTGACTGTCTTTCCTCGAAGAGGAGGGAGTATTAAAAAGTAGTCTTCTCGGCAAGACCTCCAATGTACAGTAGCGCTCCTATAGCATACCCGACATACAACTAATTGTGTTGTTCCTTAATGAAATAGACTCTTTGGTCAATCCTCCATGAACTAGACTCTTTGTTGAATAACAACACATATAATCAAAATAATCCGATGTATAATTCTAACTAGATAATCATATAATTACTCAGTATAATTATACTCCTTCATGTAATATGTATAATTCCGAATGTTCGAAAACAAGTAGTTCCGCATGTGATCAAGTTGACACATCGTCCAATTCTTTTGTTCTTGAAAGGCAGTCGCCTCACTCTGTTCTGCTCCGCCTTCTGCTACACAGCCTTTTCAGCGTAATACGTTTTCTGTGCAATCATACAAATTCATATTCCGTTTTGTCTCTCCGAAATACAAGGATTCCGTATATCAAGAACACTCGTTTGTTATTGACTTCACCAAATATGTAAGTCTATCTGATTCAGTAATATTCGTTATAAAACCTATCGAACAAAACCTCGCTCACCTCGCTTTTGAAACCAATGTTCTGGCAGCTTCTAATAGCTCGACTTCTTCAACTTGTGGTTCATACTTATTTGATCGATTGTGTCTTTTGAGGCGCACAATCCCAGGCTCGCATAGCCAGCTTGGCAGGGCGCTTCCATTGGTTGATCGGCGATGGTGATTGAACATTCGCTCATGAGGAGTACAGTTAGTGGCTGTACACAGGAGGGATCGAATTGAGTGTAGGGCTTCTGGTAAGACTTGGTCCCACAGCGTGTTCTTAAGTTTCCTGCTTCTGAGCGCTTGTGAGACTGCTTTCCACACAATGTCGTTATACTTTTCGACCTGGCCGTTGGCTTGGGAATTGTAAGGCGTTGAATGACTCATGGCGGTGCCACGGGAGTGGAGGAATTTGCTAACTTCACTTGACATGAAAGAAGCTCCACGATCCGAATGAACGCTTACCGGCATCCCGAATAACTTCGTGAAACACCTAATCACGGTGGATGAGCTGAGCTGGAATCTGGAGTACTCGTCAACCACAGTCAACATGTGTGGGCGGCCTGTTGCTGAAGGTAGAGGGCCTTTGAAGTCTACGCTGACTCTTTTCAATGGCTGAGTGGCTTTTATTAATGTCCCAGGCTGCTTCCGATGGTATCTTGGCTTGATTTCGGCACATATGGGGCAAGCATTGGTCATTCTTCACACTTCTTCCAGCGTATTAGGCAAATTACGACTGCGTATACAATGGAACATTCTTGTGATACCTGGGTGGCACAGTGCGTCGTGCATGGAATACAAAGCCTCGGTGTCGATAGCACCGCACATCCTTGATAGTGTATCAGCACCTATATTATTCTTCCCTGGTCTGTAGGTTATACGGAATCGGAAAGCAGAAAGTCCAAGCGCCAGCGCATTATTTTGTCGTTTTTTATTCGACTCGAGTGTTTTAAATCGAATATGAATGATGTGTAATGTGCCTCCTGGCCCGTCACCACCGTGAAATGCCGTCCAATGCGTCTTGACGCATCTTTCTCTATTGACGGATGATTCCTTTCGCTTGTAGACAATGTCCGTGAGAAGAACGCAACTGGACGGTTCCTCTGTGAAAGTGTAGCTGCAATGGCAAAGTCTGAAGCATCTGTCTCAACTTGAAGTGGGACACCGTCTTCGATAGTTGTTACCGCAGCTTCTGCGATATCCTTTTTGAGCGCTTCGAAACATTTCACAGCCTTTGGGGATAAAGGGAACGATTTACATTCCACTAGAGGTCTTATTTTGACAGAAAATGTAGAAATCCACTTGGAGTAATGAGCAAACATCCCCAAGACACGCTGTAATGATTTGGAGTAAGGACTTCATTCTATCAGGATCTGGGCTAATGCTGTGGTTGGAGATAGAGTGCCCAAGAATGGTGATTGACGATTGGGAATATTTGCATTTTGTATATTTTAGGTTATACCGTATTTCTTTACTGCGGCAAAGAATTTGTGTAGATTCAGGTCATGCTCTTCTTGCGATTTTCCGCATACTGTGACGTCATCTATTATATGCGTACACGCCACTCCACTTCTCATCGTGTATAATTTTATTGATGACGCGTTGAAATCCAGCAACACTATTCGTCAATCCAAAAGCAATAACCCGAAATTGATATAGGGACCCTCCAGCTTCAAACGCGGTATATTGCCTATCAGCTTCATGAATGGGAACTTGATGGTAGGCCGATTTTAGGTCAGATTTTAGGGTAGTTTGAAGTTCTGGTTTAGGAAACGACATCTGAACAAATTCAAGGTGACTAACCTCTATCTTAATGGTACTGAAATGATTGAACTCAAACCTGAGCTTTATTCAGTCAAGAACGCAACATAGTAATAACGAATAGATATAGGATACAACTGTTGTATGGGAGCTAAGACGCATCAATTGGAAGCTCAACTGGAGCCAACTTCACTACCCCTCAATAATATTTACTGGTGGAGAACAAAGCTCCTTCATACGAGTATTGGCGGATAATGTTCTCAGAGGTTATTATCCAGTGAATTTTGCTCATCTGGGCAACCTCTGAGTGATTAATCTCCATCGTTAGGACGGAACAACTATTGGGACTTATCAATTGGGACACGGCATCAATTGCCTTCTGATGAGCTCAGTATATTTTAATTATACTGACACTCTAAAGGGGAGAAATGGGATGGGGAAGCCAATAGATGTATGTATTATCAAAGGGACAGGTTGTTAGTAAAGGAATCCTTCTGGGCTTATCCTTCTGGTAAGCCCACAAAAAGTGGATGGAGTATGGTGAGTTGCTCAGCGCATACTTCCGAACCATGCTCTGCTACCATGTGACAGAGTGTAACAGTGGGGGTGGACCCTCGAGAGTCCCCCTCCTAGACCAGCGAGATTATCACCGGTTATGAAGGGATATCGATGAGGCTTCCGCTCACCGATCCCGTCTCCACCGGAAGAAAAAATGTATCGAGAACCGCCGCACTGTTACAATATGTTGCATATACGATATTTTCATACGAAAAACTTGGCATTTTGTAACCCAATTTTACTGTTTTTCATTTTAGTAATCATTAGCTTTACAATTAATATTAATATAAAAATGATATTTCAGTAATAGGATATTTCGAGAAAAGAGAATAACGAAGTGCCAAGTGAATTATCCTTTTTCTGTAGAGGGATGATTGTTGTAGAGAACGCTGTGTGAAAATCTTTTAAAAACATGTGTATTCTCGTGGCACTGGAGTTCGTCAAATATGGCGTTGGGAGGCATTTCTGTAAATCAAACATGAGCACTTTCGCTTTAGAATCTGTTAGTCTGGATTGCAACTTATCACATTTCTTGCTTCTTTATCTTTGATTAGCTTCCAACAAGTGATCATCATATTCTGCCTTGATTTTGCTCCTCTCTTCTTCATTCAGTCCTTTGTTTCGGAGCTTCGTCACGGCCTCATCGCAGTCGTCGCAAGTATCGTTGGCAGGTTCCTTGAACGATAAGTTAAACTCTATGCTGAAAACGCTGCAAATCCCTGCACAACGGTTTATTATTTTGTATAGAATACCCTTCTGTTACAGATCACAGCTCTATGTATAGATAACCCGTCTATATAATTTATGATTATGTACTATTCTATACATATAATGTAGATCGCAGACCCTCCGTAGGTTAGTACCTAACCCCGTACTCGTTACTAGGTACCTACCTAAATCACGAGTTAAATGTTGCTAAAATAATTCTGCCGATGACAAACAGTACCTAACAAAAAGAAACACACATAATGAAGTTCTGAAAAGAAATTGCTGATGAGGAGTGAAAAAAGTTGCAAAAGTACCTACCAACAAACTCCAGCCCCTTCTACGTAGATGGTATAATGAACCGTTGTGTAATAATTTACCGTTGAGTAATGATTTACCTACCGTAAAATTTACCCATCAATAATACTTCAACGTTTGTTCAAGTTTCACTACCTACCAACAAACTCCAAAAGAGCCATCATTTTTCAAATTAAATAATATCACAGAACAACCAACTCGACTTCATACTTCGCCAATATAATCAGGTGATCCCTGCCAATGATTTTATCTCCGCCAAATTTCCTATTGTGGGCGCGTCTCTGGTTACGAGATTTGGTTTGAATTGTATACATTTTTCATTCACACTGGAGTCGAAAATGCCTGTCGGTGCAAACTTCGGGGCCTTACTGTGAACGAACGGCTGGACGTACGATGCTCCGGATGGTCTTAAAAAACTCGCAAGTTGAAGAACTATTTAAAACCGTAAAAATATTCACGTTAAAAAATGGTATAGGCGTTTTGAAAATTTCAACCCTTATTTTGAACCCCTTACAGATGACTCACAGTAACGTCGAGCTTCGAGGACCAACTAGACCCCGAACGGAACCTATAACCCGAATTCCATCAATTTTGTTTCATGGTAACTAAGAAAAGTGGCCCGTAAGTACGGCGTACGGCGGACAGACAGAAATATTTTTATTGCAGTTTTGGATTCTACATACCTTGAAACGTAAACCATCAAATTTTGAGGGGGGGTAAGAATTTTTTTTTCATGCTCGATTCCAATGGTTCATTATTGAAAATAATAAACCAAAATTTGTCAATTAATCCATTCCTTGGCGACCATTTTGTCATCTACTTCTTCTTCTTCTTCTTTTTCACTCATCACATACATAAATTCTCGCTCCGTTAAGAAACTTCCCAGCTGATCTTTCTCTGCTGTAGTGGCTTTCATACTTCGGGAACTTGTCGATATGTGAACGGACTGCATCTCTGGTCTCATCCTGAAGTTTGTTGCCAGGCTGCTTCTTCCCTCTCTGGTCTGACAGGACAATACCTCAACAGTTCTTTTTCAGAGCAGTTTTCACATACGTCTCTGAAATACGTAGTGTAATCACCATCATTCATAGCTTTGACAACTCGCCTTCTCACATAATGGGCAACCACGTTCGAGGATTCGAACAATCTCTTGAAATCGTTGGTGTTATCCTCTCTCCAAAAGTTATTGAAAATGTCTCTACCTTTCTTCTTCGGAAATTTGAGTAATACATTTTTTCTGACATGACAGAGCACATGGGGGTTTGATTTTCTTTTCAGCGGCTATTTTTGATTTTGCTATCTTGTATTCTTTGCCTGCTTCTTTTAGTTTTTTTCTTTGGTTACATTTCCAGATTTCAGGTCGCGCGACTCTTTTCCTGCTCTGAGATGGTAATGGTGAGATATGGTTATCTGCTCCTGCTGCTTCCAGATCATTGTTGGCCGACGAAATCTCACCGCTAGGCTCGATCCTACCAAAATAGCTGGGGGCATCACCAATCACTAATAAGGGCTGTCGGGAAGTCTGGGGCTTATGGGAGTCATCTTCTGTCCCCGAAGATGTAGAATCGAAGTCTTCACCTCTGGGTTCATACTCAGGATCTTTGATAGAGTCATGGAATCAGGGAGTCAGAGTCAGGGAATCACTCCTCAGCTCGTATTTCCAATCCAGCCTGGAAACACTGACCTTACCTTCTTCTACATCACTAATAGGTCAACAATGATGGCTGAAACCGACAGAACACTGCTGCTTCTTGTTGAAAACTAAAGTCACCACTTGGATTTTGTAGATCAGCTTCATCAACATTATTCTGCCTACCAACGACGGCAAAAAAGTTTGCAAGGAAAGTTTGGTGTCATGCTAAAACGAAGTATTAACAGGAAATGTCACCGCAGGGTTCATTATCCTCACTATGAGTGGACTATTCAAGTTATATTCAACAAGTTAACTACCAACTCACTTAACCTGAGCAAGGGCTAGAGCC
The DNA here is from genome assembly GCA_954871275.1 of Leptopterna dolabrata. Taxonomy (NCBI): domain Eukaryota; kingdom Metazoa; phylum Arthropoda; class Insecta; order Hemiptera; family Miridae; genus Leptopterna; species Leptopterna dolabrata. The sequence continues at coordinate 45,570,474 of OX940978.1, read as the reverse complement.
AACTCAACAATGTGGTCTCTAAATTTATAAATTTTAGACTACACTATGACATAAATATGTGTCTATTTATGTTAACACTCATTAGAAACAACGCCAGATGGAAAAAGTTTGCACAAAACCTTTCAAAAAGCTGGTAGATAACCTCAAAGCGAACTAAGCTTTTTAGAGGTAAACTATCATAATATAAGCCAATGCGACTGGATCGCAGCTTACACTACTCTTACTCTACTCTTACTCTAATCTTACTCTAATCTTACTCTGCTCTTACTCTACTCTTACTCTAATCTTACTCTACTCTTACTCTACTCTTACTCCACTTCTACTCCACTCCTACTCCACTCCTGGTCATCACTCGAGGATCATCTGGGGCCCAACCTGCATGATACCTGAAAATTTCAGCAAAATCAGACTCGAAGTTGTATACGTGTGGATTTGCGGGCACACATACGGACGGACAAACACCGAACCGGATATATGTTCAAGTAGTTGCAAAAATAGGTACCTACCTATAAATAAATAAAACATCCAAAAATAACCATTATCATCGCTTCACAACTTTTGGATAATTCGTGGTAATAAATTTCTCAATAAATGTCCTTATTTTCATGTAATTTTCACGATTTTTTCTTGAAACTAGTTGGAGGAATTTTCGTTCAACTTCAACTTTTTCAACTTCATGAATAAAAACAAATAATTAATTATAGAATTCTGGAATCCACCGCATATTTATGAAATTTTAATTGCCCGGCCGGCTCCAGTACTCGGTTTAGGGATTTTCTGGGGGGGGGGGGGGGGGGGGGGGTGCGATGGTAGTTGTTGACCTTAGAAAGCAGCGTTGAATATTATCGAACCGTTGGATAAAAAATTGTTGTGGTATTCTCCGCATTGAGCAAACTCAGGTAAAATGGCAAAAACCTCATCTTTTAGGAACTCGATTACCCATGCTGCGGTGTGCGAATTGAGTGTAATCTGCAAACTTCTGCCTGTAAATAAATTTGAAAAGCCATTTGCCGTCTTCCTGTTCAGGTTGATCGAAGTTTTTAGTTCTTTCACACGTCTATCAATTATCTGGCTTGAGATACCTAATCCATGACGGACACGCAGATGTTGACTTGATGGCCGAACAGTTGTAATCAATTCAGCAAGGTTGAAGTTCTAGGTTGTGATAGAATTTGGGAACGTACCAACTACCATTCAAGTACCCCTTCTGAGTGCAAGGGGAGAGTAAGATCATTCTTATTTAAACTATTTACCCATACATGAATCCAGGTCAGCAAGACCATACAAAAATTAAACAACTAATAGTTTATTATAACTTATAATTCTGTCTAGACGTTTTATAGTGATTCTTGGACAGGCAGAGTTAACGATTTTATTGTCAAGTAGACAGCTAGTTGGAAATACTTAGCTCGAAATCCACTGCGATTGATAGGCTTCACAATTCTGGATAAGCAGCCTTCAATTATTCACAAAACTTTTATCATCTGACCGTGGCAACGCGCATTTTCCTTCGAAGAGCCTTATCAAGAAAATTCGTTTGCATACCGACTTACCAATATAGTTTTGTCCTTTTGAGAGGGTAGGACAGATAATGGAAGAACGAAAACAGGAAGGTGAAGATTGGGCGGAGACGTACCGAGACGAAGAACGAGGCACGAGACAAAGTGGTTCTGGAGAAAATCAAGATCTCCAGAAAATAGTGTCGGAATGTATGCACGAGTACAATAGGGATGAGCCTTTTGAAATTGCAGTTGAAGATGAGAGTTCAGGTAAGATAAATTTGGGATACATTTATTTTTCAATCTCGTTTAATTTCATTAGTCGTAGGTACAGCAAAATTAATAATATTTTAAGTATATGTAGGCACAAATGAGTGAAATCAAATCATATTGATATAACAAATTTGATATTAAACAGAGTAGTCAGAGATTTTATACGGAAGGATCAGTCTTATGAGTTGCTTTATGATAAAAAAAGTCATATCGATAGGACATGAAGTTGAATCGCATGGATAGGTGCGCTAGCTCATACTGCAAGACTGGTTTCGTCTTCATTCTGGATGATAGTTTGCTGTGGCAAGATCAAGGTTTTAACGAAATCGATTAGACCCAGTTTAGGTTGGTGCTAGAAAGAAGAAGAATTGCTACGAAGAAGATCAGTCATTTTCAATGTTCAAAAGCGATATAAGACATTGCAATGAAGTTAAATGACATTGGTTTTTGTGGGTGCTTCCCTTTCTTGTTCCTTTTCCCCAAGTTGTAATTTATTGTAAAACTTAAATGTAATGTAGCAAGAAAAAGACATTGTAGTGTTGGGATTTTTAATCTTGAATAGGTATAGTCTTAAAAATAGTAAATTAAGTAGGTAAGCTAAAAAGTAAAAACTTGATGAATAGGTTCGAAGAAGGACGTAGCCACAGTCAACTCAATCAATTCTATAGAGAGAGATAAGTGTACCTAACTTGCGAGCACTGACCCACGAATCTGGTTTTGCAGGTGGGGTCGAGAATATTCAAAGGGGCGGAGCCCGGGGAAGGCGAGCGAGATTCAATCTGGGAGCAATCTCAAGGATCTTTTTGGATCCTGAGCAACCCTTGAGACAGCAGCCTGTGAAAAAAATGAAAAAAACAGACAAGGGCGGGTCAGCGAAGGAGCCTTCGGAGACGAAAGTAGGTCCACAACCTACGGAAGTGAAGAAGAACGAAGAAAAGTATGACCCAAAACTTAAGCGAAAAACTTTGGCGGACTTGGCTTTGACTACAGCAAAACGATTATGGGTAACAGCTGACGTCCATAAAGGCCGCGATCCTGAATCCTATGTGATTTATTCGATGAGAGATTTCGTCATTTACTTGATATTCCTAGTTATGACTGCGACAATAGCGTTTGGTTCTCTCGCCTACGCCTATAATTACCACGCAAATGTATTGTCAGAAATTTTGACTAATTCAAAGTTTGGTACGAAAATTGGAGTTCAAAAAACCTTCAAGCAAATCCACTGCATTCAAGATATTTGGTTGTTTATCTACGGCGTTCTTCTCCCTGTCCTGTACACTGTCGATGGTGGCCGCAACTCAGGCCTAGAAGACCCAGTAACTAATTTTGAAGGGATGAAAGTACTTCAAGAAAACATCCTAATTGGCGCACCCCAAATCCGACAAGTCCGCGTGAAAAGTGGCACTTGCTCATCTGCACCAGTGTTTGAAGATGTTTACGTTTCCTGTTATGATTATTACGACAACGAAATTCAAGATAAAAACGATTTCGGGCTGTCGACACAAGTAGAATTCCAGTATCATCCGCCTCAAGGAATCAATGTTCATTACTCCGGTGTAGTTTCGTCATATGGCGAAGGTGGGTTTTCGATGAATTTTTCCAGAGACGTCAATTTTACTATGGCTTCTCTAAAAGAATTGCAAGACAATGAATGGATTCAAATTGGTGCAAGAGCCGTATTCATAGACTTCACTCTCTACAGCGCAAATGCGAATTTATTTTGTACCGTTAAACTTATATTTGAGTTGATACCAGCGGGAGGAGTCGTTACGAGATCCCACATTCACGTTTTGAAGTTGCTAAGGTATGTAACGCCATGGGATTACTTCATCGCAGGGTGCGAATTAGTTTTCATCTGTTACTCCATTTACTTCCTTATGGAAGAGTGCCAGCAGATAAAAATTTTGAAGGAGTATTATCTGACTAACTGGTGGAATATTTTAGATTTTGCAATCGTGTTGTGCAGTTGGGCAACGGTAGGGCTCGGTATCGCACGCTTAGTCATTGTACAATCATCTATACATTCCAAAGTGATGACAATCCATACCGAAGAATTTGCATCTTTCGATTATTTGGAGCGTATCCAATCTGCGTTCAACGGGACTGTTTCTATCTTGACTTTCCTGGTATGGTTCAAATTGGTTAAATTTTCCGCGCTGAACAGATCCGTCTCATTAATAATATCAACTTTTGGTCGCGTGAAATTGGAACTGTTGGCACTTGTCCTAATGACGATATCAGTTGTTTTGGGCTTTGCTCTTCTTGGGAACGCTCTGTTTGGGAGTCAGGTCATTCAGTTTCGAACGGTCGACGATGCATTCTTCACACTCGTCGGTCTATTCATTGGAGGATTATACTTTTATGATGAGTGCCGCCGCGCATCTCGGTTTTCGGCACAAATGTTTTTCGTTATGTACATTTTCTTCGTACTGGTGATCTTTCTCAGTGCGTTTATCGCTCTGATTGTTTACGGTTTTCATAAAGCAGTGAATGAGATAGACGACGCAAGAGATCGCGTATACCTTGGAGACGTGTGCAACCAGTTATGCCTGAAGCTGTTGACTTCTTTAAAAAGAAAGAAGCTTGCTGAGAGAATTCAAGCTAGGCAGTTGGCCAAACTTTACAAGAGAGACTACGACGCTCTGCTGTATATCATTCGACGCCATGGATGCCATGGACTAGACTTGGCTTTGCTCTTGAAAAAACACAATGTTAAATCAGGACGACCCATAACCTTTGAGACGATGAGTGACGTGTACAATGATTTTACAACTCGTAACCAGCTGCACATGGAAGTTGAGGAACACGACAAGATTATGGAACACATCGATAGAATTAATAAGGGTATCGAATTCTTGGATTTAACTCTTGCAGACATAGTAGCGAAAGTTGACATATTAGCTAATAAGCTCGTTGATCGACCAGCCACAAGAAAGTGATTCATAATTGTCATGTGGCTATTCAAAACAAATGTTTTAAAATTTACGTTTTATCAGTTAAACAGATTTCACAATTCAATCGTTCAAAAAAATTTATCAATTCAGTCGTTTGATTTGTTGTGTACGAGTAATAATCTCAATGCTGAATTCCCATTCTAACAGTTTGAAAAATTATGTGGTAGGTATGCCGTACATGGATAAGCTTGATTGATGCTTCTCAGATGATTTTAACAACATTGTATTACAAATATTGGCATAAAAAAATCTTACTTTATATTGAAAGAAACGATTATTGAAAGAAGCCTCTGGCATCAGGAATGGGAACAGCATGAATACAGTGCCTCAACCCACGGATTGTGGTTGTGTTCTGTATGTAATTCCGTTTACGCCCATTATCATAAAACAAACAGTGTTAATTGGCCGACAGAAAGGTGGGTTGGTACCATATTGTTTATTGCTTCTGCAAAGTTTGATTAGGGGACAAAAGAATTTAAGCCGAATGTACAGGGTAGTTACGGATTGGCTCATACGGAAACGTTTCACACAAAGGAAATCGGGTTGAAGTTTTACCTACTGATTCAAGCTCATGTTGACGAAACATAACTTTTTACAGGCTTTTAACTAACTCTGTCTGGGGCAATCAAATCTTGTAATCGATTGTTCGCCCACTTCCCGACGTCCAGTTGAGCTGAAATTGTGCCAACATAAAAACAATAATTAATTGATTAATTGCCTAATTAGTTATCTAATTAATTATTAATTATGTAGGTAAAAATAAGCTCACATTTTGCATAGTTATATTATGTCTTCGATGACAATGCATGAATCAATCTTAAAAACATTAATTGATTTATTGATACATACTTTCTTTCAGCTACCAGGAAACATTGGAATTTTTTATGATTAAAAATAAAAGGGTGTATTTCATACTAATTTACGCCATAAAACCTTCATGAAACTTACTCTACTATACGGCGGTCGGCGGACGGACATAGCATTTTCTGAATCTACGCACCTTGAAACGTAAATGAAAAAATTTTGAGGGGGTGTAATCAAAATTTTTTGCTGAGCGAATACATTGGTGTATTATTCATAGAATAATAAACCGAAATGATGGCTCTTTTGGAGTTTGTTGATAGGTAGTGAAACTGGAACAAATGTTTAATTATTATTGATGGGTAAATCATTACACAATGGTAAATTATTACACAACGGTAAATTATTACACATCTGTTCATTATACCATCTACGTAGAAGGGGCTGGAGTTTGTTGGTAGCTACTTTTGCAATTGGAACGACCGTTGAATTATTATTGATGGGCGAATTATTACACAACGGTAAATTATTACTCAACGGTATATTATTGTACAACTGTTCATTATACTATCTACGTAGAAGGGACACCTTTACAGGTAAATTATTACACAACGGTTTATTATTTGCCTTATGCTTCACGAATAACTACAAAATAATTAATGATTGAATTATTGAATCCCGCGCATTTGTAGGAAACTTTAATTCCGGGGCCGGCTCAAGTACTCGATTTAGGGCTTTCCTGGGGGGGGAGCTCGAGGGTATTGACCGCAGAAAACAGTAATCTACGCAGAAGGGGCATCTACGCAGGTAAATAGTACACCTTCGTGTAATAATTTGCAGCGTTTTTCAACTCTTTCTGTTGGCTTGGAATGTATGAAAAGCTTCTTGAATCGTCTCAAGAGCTACTAACTGACAAAAAACCCGTTCCCAATAATAATAAACACTATTAAAGAGTTTTCAGTGTTCTTTGTTTTGCTTGGGTTTCAAACAAGGAAAATATGACTAGTCATGTAGTAGGTACCTACCTATACAGGGTGTCCACAGTTATTATAGGACAAACTCAGGGAATCGATTCTACAGCTAATTTGCAACAACTTTTGTCTCCTAACAATTTTTTTTAGTCCATGGAAACCCGAGTTTTTTTGCTTTTAATTTTTTTTCTCATGTTTTCGACTCTGCCTCATTTGCCTTTTCCCGAGGAGTGTACGCCAAAAAACCTCTGTACTAATAGCGCAAAAAACGAAAGAAAAAACGGTGATTTTTAAGGAATCTTCAAATTTTGAACTTTGGCCATTTTTTTCACCAATTAGGAATAATTAAAACAATCGGATTTATTATCAGAGATATAGGAAAGTTTACGTTCTTTCCAACGGACTCCTCAGATTTGAGATTACATTGATAAATAAGGGAGTTATGGCAGTTTTTATGAGGCAGAGTCGAAAACATGAAAAAAAAAATTAAAAGCAAAAAAACTCGGGTTTCCATGGACTAAAAAAAATTGTTAGGAGACAAAAGTTGTTGCAAATTAGCTGTAGAATCGATTCCCTGAGTTTGTCCTATAATAACTGTAGACACCCTGTATAGTAAGGATATAGTAAGACCGATGTAGTAAGGACGGATAAAGTAAGAATAGGGAACACTGCTAAGGGAAAATAATGATAATCGGATGATAATGATAATAATGATAATCGGAAAATAATTCGACGGATAAATTACAACTTTGGACAAATAAATTACAACATTGGACAAATAAATTACAACTTTGGACAAATAGATTTCAACTATTGACAGATAAATTTAATCTTTTGACAAATGGATTTCAACTTTGGAAAATTAGTTTCAACTATTTATAAAGGGTGTTCCAGAAGTAGCGCCGAATTTTAAGTTGGCACTATGGTTTCCCGGGAAGGTTGGTAGCCATGGTTTTATAATTTTGGTTTATTATTTTCAATAATGAACCATTGGAATCGAGCATGAAAAAAAAATTCTTACCCCCCCTTAAAATTTGATGGTTTACGTTTCAAGGTATGTAGAATCCAAAACTGCAATACAAATATTTCTGTCTGTCCGCCGTACGCCGTACGCCGTACGCCGTACGGGCCACTTTTCTTAGTTACCATGAAAAAAAATTGATGAAATTCGGGTTATAGGTTCCGTTCGGCGTTTAGTTGGTCCTCGAAGCTCGACGTTACTGTGAGTCATCTCTAAGGGGTTCAAAATAGGGGTTGAAATTTTCAAAACGCCTATACCATTTTTTTACGTAAATATTTTTACGGTTTTAAATAGTTCTTGAACTTTCGAGTTTTTTAAGACCATCCGGAGCATCGTACGTCCAGCCGTTCGTTCACAGTAAGGCCCCGAAGTTTGCACCGACAGGCATTTTCGACTCCAGTGTCAATGAAATTGTATACAATTCAAACCAAATCTCGTAACCAGAGACGCGCCCACAATAGGAAATTTGGCGGAGATAAAATCATTGGTAGGGATCACCTGATTATATTGGCGGAGTATGAAGTCGAGTTGGTTGTTCTGTGATATTATTTAATTTGAAAAATGATGGCTCTTTTGGAGTTTGTTGGTAGGTAGTGAAACTTGAACAAACGTTGAAGTATTATTGATGGGTAAATTATTACTACGGTAAATCATTACTCAACGGTAAATTATTACACAACGGTTCATTATACCATCTACGTAGAAGGGGCTAAAGTTTGTTGGTAGGTACTTTTGCAACTTTTTTCACTCCTCATCAACAATTTCTTTTCAGAACTTCATTATGTGTGTTTCTTTTTGTTAGGTACTGTTTGTCATCGGCAGAATTATTTTAGCAACATTTAACTCGTGATTTAGGTAGGTACCTAGTAACGAGTACGGGGTTAGGTACTAACCTACGGAGGGTCTGCGATCTACATAATATGTATAGAATAGTACATATCATATTATATAGACGGGTTATCTATACATAGAGCTGTGATCTGTAACAGAAGGGTATTCTATACAAAATAATAAACCGTTGTGCAGGGATTTGCAGCGTTTTGTTATCTATTATCATTCCGATTTGAGTTACCGACCCGCTTGTTGCTAAGTTTTTGCTGTTTACGTGACTTTTTAACGGTGGAACAACTCTCCAAAGAACAGCGAATTTTGGTGTTAAAAACGTTTTACAAGTGTAATGAAAGCCCCACGGCAACGGTTCGAGTGCTTCGTGATCGTCTAGGACGTAACGTTGCACCTAACGAATCCACTGTTCGAAGATTGGTGCGAAAATTCGAAACCACGGGCTCACTTTTGAACGACAAGAAGTCCCCGCGCCCGCGCTCATCGCGAGACGAAGAGACCGTCGAAGCAGTTCGGACCAGTATGCAGGTGAGCCCTGCGAAATCAATTCGCCGTCGTTCTCAACAGCAGAACATCTCACCCACCACTTTACATAGGGTGATTAAGAAGGACTTACTCAACCCTTACTCAGGACTTACTTACAAAATCCAGCTCACCCAGGAACTGAAACCTGCTGACCATGGAAAGAGGTTGAGATTTGCCCAGTGAGCTTTGTAACAAAGAACAGCGGATTTCGAGTTCACCAACAGAATAATTTTCTCTGACGAAGAAGCTCTCTTCTATTTGTCAGGGTATGTGAACAAACAAAACTGCCGAATTTGGGAGTACGAGAATCCGAGGGTCATTCAGCAACGAGAAATGCACCCACAGCGATGCACAGTTTGGTGCGGGTTCTGGGCTGGTGGAGTTATCGGACCTTACTTTTTTGAGGATCAAAACGGAAATGCCCTGACTGTGAATGGGGAAAGGTACAGGGAAATGATTTCTGAATGGTTTTGGCCCGAACTGGACGAAATTGGTGAATTCGAAGGATTTTGGTTCCAGCAGGATGGGGCAACTTGCCACACTTCGCGCGAGACAATGACACTTTTGCGAGAAAAATTTCCCGACCGCATCATCTCGCTTCGAGGCACTCAGGAGTGGCCAGCACGGTCCTGCGACTTGACCCCACTCGATTTTTTCTTGTGGGGGTTTGTTAAGTCCAAGGTGTACGCCAATAAACCTCGGGCGATTGACCAATTGAAGGAAGAAATCCGAAGAGTAATCGCCACCATCGATCCGGAGTCCTGCCGGCGAGTGATTGAAAATTTCAATGACCGTTTGGTGCAGTGTACGGCTAGTTTGGGTGGGCACATGCCCGATGTGATTTTTCACACTCAAATCGGAGTTGATGTACTACCTACGTTTTCCAATAAAAAATTTTCAAATTGAGCGAAGATTGAAGGTACCTACGTTCGTCGCATAGGAAAATCTTTGCTGTGCCTGCGGAGGGGGGGGGGGGTTAAATCTCTTCTGCGTGGGTGGCTAATCTCTAATCATAGCACTTTCAAAGTCTCACTGTGTTAGTAGTTTTTTGAATGGTGACTTGTTCATCACAAAACAGCCGTGATGAGTGATTCAGATTCTGTTCTCAGTTCACCTGTTGCAGGACCTTCCAGGAGAAACCGTCCTAATGTGAGACCATTTGAAACAAGTGATTCAGATTCCTCATCTGCACCCCCTGTCATACGCGAGGCAGTATCAAGAAGTAGAGGCAAGTATGGGCGTGTTTCCTTCGAAAAGAAAAAGGTATTAATTAATCTGTACGAGGAAGGGTTCACAGTAAAGGATGCATCTGAATAGGCGGGAGTGAAATGGAACACTGGGAGGAGTATAGTAAGAAAGTATTTAGGAAATCAGTGCGTACTTCGCATTAATGCACGACGGGGAGGGAACAGACTAAAAAAAGTATCCCCAATGTCCTTGAATTAATAGAAGCTGCTGTTGAAAAAGGACCTGGCATAACAGTTCGTGCAATAAAAGCTGAACTTGGCAATCAGGCAATTTTGCTGAGCGAGAGTACCATAAAAAATGGGCTGCGAAAATTGAAAATAACCCTTAAGAAGGCAAGTACTGAGATTGATAGGATGAATATGAAGCAAAAATTACCCACAGAAGACAGTACGCACAACGCTTCACACAAATCGCCCCACAAAACCGTGAATACTTGGTGTTCATAGATGAAAGTGGATTCAATTTGCACATGAGACGGTCTCGAGCCCGCTCAAAAAGAGGAACTAGAGCTGTGGTGACAGTGCCTACTATTAGAGGTCGAAATGTGTCCCTTATCCTAGCGCTCAACTGCATGGGAGTCGTACATACCAAAATTATAACCTCTGGTACTACGAGGGCCTCACAGTTTCGTGAATTTCTTCAAGAGCTCGAGAACAAACTGAATACTTCAGCACGAAACACAATGCTGATAATGGATAATGCTCAAATTCATAGGGCTACTGAAGTTCAAGAGTTTCTGCGTTCATCTCAGATGAAAATTACTTTCTTACCACCGTATTCTCCAATGTTAAACCCATGCCAGAACGCATTCTCCAAGATCAAGAACAAAGCCAGAGACATTTTGGGTGGTCAAGGGGAACATCAACTGGTGGACGTTATATTGCAAAGTGTGACCTCCTTAACTCAACATGACTGTTCCAAATACGTCATGGATATGTTTTTAACGTTACCATCCGCAGCCGCTGGACGACCACTTCATTGAAATTCGTTTCGTAACTCGTTAATTTGGCGAATTCGTTAATTTTCATATTTATTCTTCGTTTCGCTTGAAGTTGAAATCTATTTGCACAAAGTTGAAATCCATTTGTCAAAAGATTAAATTTATCTGTCAATGGTTGAAATTTATTTGTCCAAAGTTTAAATATATTTGTCAAAAGTTTAACTTAATGTGCCAATACTATATTTCATTTAGATTTCACTGTGTACCTACATACCTGCCTTTATTCATGAACAGACTTTTGAAACCCCAATTTTCGATCCAAAGCAATAGTTTTTCAACTGTGAAATAATAAATCCAGCTACGATAGATTTTACTAGCATACTACTGAAAACGGGGAAGCCTTGTGTAACAATAAATGCATGTGTTAGAATAAAATAAAATAATGAAAAAGCATGTCCTGCAGTACAAAATTTGGTTTAGTGTCTGTAGGTACGTACTTAATTCTGTATCAACTACAATAATGTCTTAAAAAGAAGCTGAAATTTGGGGGTACTTGCGGGTCCGTCAAAAATGTTCCCATATGAATGTCACCAAAAAACTGACTAACTATCGCCTGCGCATGCGCAAACGTGAAATTTCTGACTCTCCCGTAACTCCGGCTTTCTACTGAGTACAATAATTTTTCAAGAATCATGCAGACCGAGTCCCTGACGACCCCCTTTCATTTTTGTTATTAACGGAATGATAGCAGCGACTTCGCATGCTGGAACAAAAACCCTTTTAATACTCAAATCTCCGGTTTTATACAACCGATTTCGCCGACATTGTCAGGGTTCATGCAGGGTGGATCTCTCTGATGGTCCCCAACGAATTCCACAGTGATCGGTGAATAGTACTGCATAATACCCGATTAAGTAAGAGACCAATATTATTGTGAAGATGTTTTCAAGAGTTTTCAGTATTGGAGATTTTGGCAGATATCTCTCAAACGTATAGGTATGCGATTAGTGTAAAGCTATACAATTCTATAAGATGTCTGCGTTTGAGACGTCTTATCCGATTTATGAGCAGATCTTTCGACGCGTTTGTTCACTTACTTAGGTTTATGACGATGGGTAGGTATTTCTGTCCACGATTCCAGTGATTTCAGGTAACGCTTCAGGAGCCAGAGGGTGTTGAAACTGCTGAATCAGTGGAGCGGGCGGGCCAGTTGGGGTCCCACACAGGGAGATGAGTTACCTGGGATAGGACGACAGTTGGACAAGGAGGTTGACACGTCCATAATAACCTTCTCTAAACCCTGTAAATTAAAATTCACCATAATCGTACGTATGATCAAAGGAAAATGGAAAACGTGAAGTTATGAATCGTTCACTGTTGTTCAATGACGACCGCACTAAATAGGGTTCGCCAAATGTATGTGAATGATACCAGGATCATTTGTGAATAAGATTAATTATATAATAATTCTCAAGGTTTTTGGAGCCATATATATGGCTTCAATAAAATAGGTTTCAGACAATGTTGTTTACAACTACATTCCTTCGGCTTTGAATGAGCAGTGCATTCTTAGATATCCATAGTGACATGTGAAACTACCATCTGACAGGCCCGAGAACTGTTTATGATTTCGGGACGCATAGAATTTATGGTTCATTGTATATTTGGATGAATATTGTATTCTGTAGTAGGTAAGTACTTTACGGGGAAGTAGCATACATAATTGCGTTAGTAAAGTAACACACAACGATCAAGAGGTGTTAAGTCCTTAATTAAGTGCATCATGTTACAGAAGCATACCTAACTACTTGTCTTATCAACTGGATGGAGAAATTCAACAAGGAGCGTTTGCGTACGCCAACAGAGAACCCAACAACAACCAAAGAACTGATGTCGTCAATGAAACAAGATCGAGATCAGAAGGAAAGGAAAGAGGAGATGGAAGGCTCACTCAGACCCCGAAAAACATCCAGTTAGTAAACTGTCACTTTATTTCCCCTGCCCATTATTATTGTATTACCGTACGAAACCACCATTCAGCTGAGTCGTATAGTCATACAGACACCATCCCAAATTTCAGCATTTTATGTTGAATTATAGAATAACCTCAGAGCTAACAATACATGTTGGGGATATCTCACTTTCTTTTCAATCCTAAACACTACAGGTGTCACACAGTAACGCTGTAACGGTAAACTAACCGCGGGTGCGAGTGTGCCTTTGCCCCCCACCCCCGCTCACTGGCCATTTCGGGATCACATTCCTTTATACAAATTGCAGTCTTACTATCCTGGTAGGTAACTTCAATGTTCCATTCCTCGTTTTTTATAACTTCCTGTAACGAGTCAATTTATACTCCTTGTAGGTAGAGGCATACGTATGTTGGATGGTTTCGGAGTACCACCAATGATCTTTGTCATTTTACCATTCAATTTTAATTTTTTGCAGAACAAGTTCGTCCATCCTTTAGGATCATAGATGATACCAGTTCGCAACGTAGGACTCGGCCATCCCTGACAGCTTCAATACGCAAAGCGTTCACACCGCGCTCCGCATCGAAGGTTTCAGGTCGACAAACCAAAGATGGGTTCGAATGGAATGTACATCAGAATAGGAGAGGTGCCGAATTTACGATCTCGACAGGTACCAAACCAAAAATGAATTTTCAACAAATACGAAGGCAAGTTTGGTATTTGTTTTTCTGGCTGGGGACGGACGATAGTGAAGATATCCCTGAAATAATATTGGATTTGAGGCAATTCGCCATTTACCTAATACATCTATCTATAATTTTGTCGATTTCCACAATCTTCGATTCCAATGACTTCTACTCTGCAGTATCCCTTTCTGATTCAATCACCAAATCCAAATTTCACTCGATAAGTGGGAGACCGAATACGAGTGGTGTCACATTTAATGATATCCGATGCGGTCAAGAAATTTGGGGTTTCATAAACCAGGCTCTTCTCCCTGTCTTACTTCCAGCAGACGGAGTTGATAATGAATCAAACAAAGTTTTGGGCTCGAGTATACTGATAGGAGCTCCACAAATCAGACAAGTGCGAGCTAAAAAATCAAACTGCGTCTATCACCCAATAATTCAGGGATTATTCGTAGATTGCTACGATTACTATTCCATAGAAACCGAAGACAAAGAGCCGTTCGGTATGAATACCTCGGCTTGGCAGTACAAATCAGACACAGAGCGTGACGTTCATCAGGGCTATATATCGAATTACGGAGGAGGTGGTTATGCTTTGAACATAACAACCCTTAATTTTACCACGGCGTGGCTAAAAGAACTGGAAGAAAACTTTTGGATCAGACCAGGTACCAGGGCTGTGATAATCACCTTTACAGTGGCTTCTCCAAACATATACATCGCTGCTAAATTGGTATTCGAATTGCCACCTTGCGGGGGAGTTTTACCCAGCTCGTTGTTCCAAACTGGAAAATTCAACAGATTCTTAGGTCCACAGTCGTATTTCATTATGGGCTGCGAACTTTGTTTAATCGTTTTTACTGTTTACTACACTATATATTCATGTAATGTCATATGGAAAAGGCAATGCACTTCGTATTTTTGGGTTTCATTCGATTTCATAATAATATCGCTTTCGTTCGCCTTTATATTTCTAGAAGTAAATCATCTCATCACTGCTTACCTGGATCTTCAACAAGTGGTCAAAGCAATTCATACCAGTGAATCTGTATCGTTTGACGGACTCATCAAACAACAACTCGCTTACGAATACTGTGGGAAATTACTTGCATGCTTCGCAGTTCTGAAGTTATTCAGATTTTCTTTTCTGATCAAGTCAGTGAGAATAGTTTGGCTCACTTTCATTCATGTGAAATTTGAACTACTGTTTGTGGTTATAATCACTGCAGTCGTGACTACGGGATTCGCAATACTTGGGTCATCGCTTTTTGGTTGGGGCGTCATCCACTTCCGAACTGTTAGGGAAGCCTTCTTCTCATTACTGCACCTATCAGCTTCAAGTTTGTATTTCTATCGTGAATGTATTAATGTTTCTACGCTTGGGACTTACCTGTTTTTTTCTCCGTACATTGCATTCATTCTGTTTGTTGTGGCTACTTGCATGGCATTGGTTGTCTTCGGGTTTCAAAAAGCGTGTGATGATATTGACACGCTCCAACACCATATATACTTGACTGATGTAATCAAAGAGGCGGCCATGCACCTATTGTTTCATTTCCACTCATATAGACAAGCCAATATGTTGAGCGATTTACAGGTAATTAAAAGTTACGAAAGGATATATGACTCGTTTGTAAGGATATTATTGAGATACCACTGGGAACCCTTGGAAATAAAGCTGTTTATGGGAAGTCACCACCTGCACAGAGGAGAAGGCATCAATTTCACACAGTTGGTCGAGGCGTACAACAATTTCTGGGTGCGAAATTTTCTGACCACTGAAGTTAGCGGTCACCACGAAATGAAGATAAGTATCGCCAGGATCAATAATATTCTAGAAAATTTTGAAATTACGTTGGAGAATGTTGAAACGAAAGCTGAAGCTCTCTCGGACAAGAATATATTTCGGAGATCCATATTTTTCCAGAAATAAATGGTTGCATACTATTTCCCAGGTGTTATTTTACGATTCAAACAATAAATTATAGGACAAATTGATATAGGATATACAAGAATAGTATCATCCAAAAATCGAATAAAAATATCCCTCCGTTGGGCTTACCACGCACATGATAACGGATTGTTCTTTTGGCAAGACGCTGCTAATTATTAAGCAACGGTTTATTATTTGCCAGTATAGTTGCCCCTTCTGCGTAGATCGCTGTTTTCTATGGTCAACACCTACCCTCGTGCTCCCTCCAGGAAAGCCCTAAATCGAGTGCTGGAGCCGGTCCGGGAATTGAAGTTTCACAAAAATGCGCGGGATTCAATAATTCAATCATTAATAACTATTTCTTGTTATTCATGAAGCATCACGTTTGTTCTAGTTACAAAAGTACCTGTCAAAAAAAATCCAAAAGAGCCATCATTCTTTAAATGAAATAATAACACAGGACAACCAACTTAACTTCATACAGCCATCCGTGATTATAATCAGGTGAATGAAATATTTATTGTATACATTCAGCCCAAATATCATCACTAGGGACGCGCTAACAATCAGGAATTGGCCCGAGATCATCATTGCTAGGAAGCACCTGATCATATTCACGGAGTATGAAGTCGAGTTGGTTGTTCTGTGATATTATTTCATTTGAAAAATGATGGCTCTTTTAGAGTTTGTTGATAGGTAGTGAAACTTGAACAAACGTTGAAGTATTATTGGTGGGTAAATTATAACACAGTGGTAAATTATTAAACAACATTAAATTATTAAACGACGGTTCATTATACTATCTACGTAGAAGGGGCTAGAAGAGTTTCTTGGTAGGTACTTTTGCAACTTGAACTACCGTTGAAGTATTATTGATGGGCAAATTATTACAAAACAGTAAATTATTACTCAAAGGTAAATTATTGCACAACAGTTAATTATAGTACCTACGTAGAAGGGGCACCTACACAGGTAAATTATTACACAACGGTTTATTGTTTGTCTTACGCTTCATGAATAATTACCAAATAATTAATTATTGAATCCCGAGCCGGCTCCAGTACTCCATTTAGGGCTTTCCTGGGGGGGGGGGGGGGGGGGGGGGGCTCGAGGGTATTGACCACAGAAAACAGTGATCTACGCAGAAGGGGCATCTATGCAGGTAAATAATAAACCTTTTTGTAATAATTTGCAGCGTTTTTGATTCCATTTCTGGATTCTACTTGCACACCTGGGGGTTTACAATTTTCTTTTCATGCTCGATTCTATACTGAAAATAATAAACCAAAACGATGTCCTTAGTCCTCTTTTTAACGAATTTTGCGCGGATTTCAGATACTTTGATCAATTTCCGATTTTGGATTCAGATTTTAGGTAGGTACGCAAAAGATTAGGGAGGGTCACTATTGAGTTTCCGTAAAACGGACCTTTTTAGGGAAGCTAAGGTAGAAGATCATTCTGATAGGCACAGCCAGTATGGGTTCACTTTTGTATTTTAATTGTTGTAATATTAGGTAGGTACCAACGGTTTTCAAATCCAAATAGAAAAAAGTTTGCTTTGCCAGTCAGTAGCCATCCACGACCACAGTTTCCTTCATAAATATATCAGCTGTGGTTTGGGTGATAACAGGGCATGTTATCACTGATGATCCGGAATTTGACTTACCTTGTCTTGAGATTGATAGAGAGAATAATCATTCATTAGGTACTAATTTGGATATTGCGCTTCTGGGGCGAGTTTTTTCCGCAGGCATCAAGTTGAAACATGGAGCAGCACGATACAGTTCTCCAATCGCCAGAAGATGGGAAACGAGAGGGGAACGTGGGAAATCGGGAGGTGTTCGACCAGCAAAATACTTTGGAGGCATCAGAAATATTTGGAATGACGAGGGGCAAAGAAGCTCCGACTTCTTCTGGGCTGAGAAGGAGGTTTGTCAGTGTGGCTGGGGAACCAGTGGATACGCCTTCTACAGCAAGTAGGAAGTATTTCTAAGTATTTTTTAGTTGTTTGCAATATTAATTTTGTTCTAAAGGGTGTCATTCGATCAGGGCTGGGCCAATTTCAATATGGTTCCAGGCCAGTTATTACGTACAATGTCCTACTCTCCTCCTCCAGCTAAAAACGTCTGGATAAACATTATCCAACTACTTGGGTGGTCAACATATGTTCGTCACAACATAAGTTCCTCACAGCGTTAGTATGACTCGTATAAATTGCTGTTGTTTCCAAAGTAGTACACCTGCTAGACAGACTTACACATTAAAGACAAGATAGTTCCTAGGGACGTCCTTTAGAAGCTTTATTTCTAAAGGTAGGTCTTCCAAGCTTTAATAATTCGAACAAGGTTGGTGTGCATAACGTAGCTTCCCTCACCAATTCTAAGTTTCCAGTTTTGGGAGAGGAGGCCATGGTTAAGCCAAGAGAAAAATAACCACGTACTACAAATTTATTTGAGAACATTAAACCAAATCTGTTTGCGACGCCCAGACCGCAATTTACAGCCCATTCTAATAGTTCTGTACAAATCGGTTCTGTCTTGTCTTACGTCTAGCTGTGCTAACTCCGGGAATGTTGTAGTTCATCATGATTGTGTCTTGAGTGGTTTCGGGGCGGGGTGGGGGATTATCCGTTTTCGTAAAAAAGGTTTTCGCTCATCTGTTCTGATTTCGGAGGGAGGTTCTGAAAGGGTTCGCTCATCTGTTCTGAAAGGGTGGGGGTAAATATTATAATCCGATTTAAAACCTGGTTTTCTTGCTATAGACTCTTTTTTTGGTTTAGTTATGCAAAACCTAACGACAGCACCGATATTTAGGTAGCACAACTAAATAAACGCTGCAAATTATTACACAACAGTTTATTATTTACCTGTATAAATGCCCCTTCTGCGTAGATCGCTTAATTCCTATAATTATTCGAGTAGGTAAGACCCTGATTTAGTTGCGTCGTTTTTTGCGGTGGATAACGGATTAAACTTAGAAGCCTTTTTGTGAACGAACAGCTGAACGTACCTACATGCTCCGCAAATTGAAAAAGTAAAAAAAACCATACCTTTCTGTTCAGCGCTTTCGAGCTACGGCGTTTTGGAGAATGTTTACCCCTTAGAGATCTCCATTAGACAGTGAAGCTGAGCTTTGCGGACTAACTAGACCCCGAATGAGACTTACAAATCAAATTTCATTAATTTTGGTTCATGCCAAATAAGGAAAGTGCCAAGTACGGCGGACGAATGATAATTTTGGTTTATTATTTTCAATAATGAACCTTTGGAATCTAGCGTGAAAAACAAATTTAACCCTCCCTTAAAATTTGATGGTTTCCGTTTCAAGGTATATATCATGTAGTATCCGAAAATGGAATAAAAATGCTGTCCGCCCGCCATATTTGCCATGAACAAAAGTTAATGAAATTCGGTTTGCAGGTCCAATTTAGAGTCTAGCTGGTCCGCAAATCTAGGCGTTAGTCATCTCTATGGGTGAAAAACAGGGGTTGACATTTTCAGAACGCCATAGCTCGAGGATACGGTTTTTTTGGTTTATTATTATCAATAATGAACCATAATTTTGAATAATGAACCCCCCCCCCCCTTAAAAATTTGATGGTTTACATTTAGAGGTATATGTAGAATCCGAAAATGCAATAAAAAATTTCGGTCTGTCCGCCATGCGCCATATTTAGGTACGTTTTTAAATTGATCTCAAACTAAAGAATTTTTCGAGAGAATTGTACGACCAGCGGTTCGTTTGCATCGAAAAGCTTCGTCAACATGATCGTGAATCAAATGGTATAAATCCGGCCCAGACATCATTGCTAGAAAACACCTGATTACATAATCACGGATGGCTGTATGAAGTCGAGTTGATTGTTCTGTGGTATTATGGCTCTTTTGGGTTCTGTTGATAGGTACTTGTGTAACTTGAACAAACGTTATGATTCACGAATACAACAAATAATTCATTAATGATTGAATTATTAAACCCTAAGCATTTTTAAGAAACTGAACTTCAACTATACAGCTACATGAATTACAACAAGTAATCAATGATAGAATTGTCGAATCCACCGAATATATATATATGTAACTGTCATTCCCCTGCCGGCTCCAATACTCGGCTTTCCTGGGGTGACAGTGATCTACGTAGAAGGGGCATCTGTACAGCTAAATAATAAGCCGTTGTGTAATAATTTTCAGCGTTCTTGTTATTCTGACGAGTCACCTTTCCGGTGACGATTGTGGAAGGCCCTCAGCCAACCTCCCCGCGGGGCCTTCTGGGGAACGAGGTAATCTGATAATGATGATCGGATAAACCTGATAAATAATCGTAGGGTGCAATCTTTACCTGGCGCTCTACCTAAGTATTACGAGTTACCCGGGTGTGAGAGCTCAAGCGTACGAGTCGTCCGGGGTCGGGTTTCAAACAAAAGACGGATTAAGTGGCCGTACGAGTTGTCTGGCAATCATAGAAAGTATACCTAAATACTGGAGATGTACTATCTAAATACCAGAGAACAGAAACGACAATTAACCTATTTCATTTCAACTGTTAAGTACCTACCTGTCTGGCTGAATAAAACAATAAGTATACTTATGATCCATTCGCCCTGAAACTCCTATAGATTCAGACCTCTGGAACATCGGTAAATTCTCCAATTCCCAATACGAGTAATCCGTCCAGTGGGCCTGTAATCAATATATTACTCAATTATGTTTTCAGGGCACTTGACTATTACTTTCATTTCAGTGAGTTCGGGGTCCGCAAGTTCGGATGACTCGTTGAGAGGGTTTTACGGAAGAGAAAGTGTAAATGAAGTGAGACACTTCGGCTCAGTCTCGAGGAAAATTTTGGAGCCTGATATGTCCAACCGAGATCAACCTCCAAAATCCAAGAAGAAAAAGAAAATGGGGAAAGTTACATCAGCTATCGCTAAACCAGT
Organism: Leptopterna dolabrata; assembly: GCA_954871275.1. Lineage (NCBI taxonomy): Eukaryota > Metazoa > Arthropoda > Insecta > Hemiptera > Miridae > Leptopterna > Leptopterna dolabrata. Next base: position 45,549,868 of record OX940978.1, on the reverse strand, counting down.
CGAAACACACAGAAGACGTGATATCATACGACAAGTACTGGAAACGGCGGATGAGAACGTACATACCGATGCATATCCACTGTTTGTAATTAGAGATTTTGTACTTTATCTGATTTTCATGATTCTTATTTGCTTCATTGCGCTCGGCTCCAGAGGCTCCGCTTATAACTATTACTCAGATGTTCTTCGAGGAATCGTCACGAACTCTTATTATAATTCATCTTTAGGCCCGAAAATATCTTTTCGGCAAACAAAACATTACCTCGATATGTGGAGCTTCATCATCAACGTAGTTTGCAAAGTTATTTACGACAAAAATTCTGAATCGCAAGACATAGTCAACCGCGAATTGAAGATTTTAACGGAAAATATCCTTTTCGGTGTACCCCAGTTGAGACAGCTTCGAGTCCAAGAGAAGACGTGCTCCCCTGCACCATTTTTTGAAACTTTGTATGAAAATTGTGCGGATTACTATTCAGAAGATATTGAGGATAGGAACGACTTCGGCCCTCGAACTTTATCTTGGAGATATGTACCATCCAATGAAGAAAGATCGTACTTCACGGGGAAATTATCAAATTACCCTCGAGGCGGGTTTGTAATGAATTTCACCAATGACGAGAATTTCACCAAGGAATCTATTGAGGAACTCCATGAAGGGAGTTGGGTCGGATTTGGCACAAGAGCGATTTTCTTGGATTTTGTGTTATTTAACCCCAACACACATTTATTCTGCGTCTGTAAGTTGGTATTCGAGTTCCCTCCATACGGTGGAATCATTCCCAGCTCCAGGTTTTGGACTTTGAAACTTATTAGGTACATCGGGGCATGGGATTATTTCATACTGGGCTGTGAGATCATATTTGTATGTTTCACAGTCTATTATACGTTTGAAGAGGCGATCCAAATGTTTCGACTCCGTGGAACCTATTGGTCGAATTGGTGGAACATGCTTGATTTAGCGATTGTAACTTTCTCTTACTATGCTATAATATGCGGTCTAGTTAGCGCGTTTGAGACGGGAAGTTTCGTCGAACGAAACGTTGATAGCATCCACACAAATAACCACGTCTCGTTCGATAGAGTTGTAGATATTCAATCCCAATTTGATATTTCAATAGAAATTGTCCTTTTCATTGTGTGGTTGAAAATTTTCAAATTCTCTACACTCAACAAGACCGCATTACTTGTTTCATCGACAGTCGCTAACACCGGAGCGGAAATAATCATTGTTTCCTTGATGATGTTGTCCATAGTTGTAGGGTTCACGCTTTTTGGATTCACCCTGTTTGGATCCCTTGTCCACTCCTTCCGAACGGTTGGGGTTAGCCTTTTTACAATGTTGCGACTCTTCACGGGAGGGATTCACTGGCACGATGATCTAACCCGACATGGGCTAACCAACAGCTGGATGTTGGTTTACTGCATAATATTCTTTTTATTCGCCCGAGTGCTGTTCTTGAACGTATTAGTTGCCATTCTCGTGAATGGATTCGAAGAGGAGTTGAGAGATTACAATGAGATCAGCAATACGGCTACAATTGGTGACGTTTTCAGAGAGTGGGTTTGTTGGCTTTTAATGTTAATAGGAAGAGATCAAACAGCAATCAATATTTATGATAAAGAGATCGTTAAACAATACAAGAGGATTTATGAAGCTCTAGTGAAGATTTTGAGACGTCATGGTTACGAAGGCGTAGAAGCTGACTTGATGATGGAGAAACACCAAATTTCGTACGGAGTTCGGATCTCTAAGGGGTCCATGACAGCACTGTATGAAGATATTCACGTTCGAAACCAATTATACCTTGAAGTTGAGGAACACAATAAGTTGAATGAACAGATTGAGCAGATTGACAAAACTGTCCTCGTCATTGACCAGACCCTTATGGGACTCATGACTAAAGTTGATATGCTGACGAATCGTTACATTCAGAAGAAAGCAACACTCCCCCCTTCGTGATATTTCCAATGTATTTTAAAGTTACTTACTCAATAAACCTGTAGTTTTCTTCGCTGTTGCTGTTGAAATGTCTATTAAGCCCAAACGGCTGAGCTGGTCTAGTTTTTCCCACCGGTTGCGATCCAGCGAAATTCTACCCGATTATGGGCGACGAAAAACCTCAAAAGTTGATATATTAGTTAGCTCAGAAATTTCTTTGTTTTAGAGTCTGGTTTGAAGACTTGATCGATCTCAAACATTGTTGGTTGTTGATCACATTGAGTCGATAATGTTATGCTTCACTGATAAAGTACCTTTCTAGAATAGATGCTTTATATTTTCTTAGTCATTATGCAGGTAGTTTGATCACGAGATAAGTGCATATTCAGCAACGTGCATGATTTGCAGGAAAGGCTGCATGGGTTCACAGAGAATGGACGGCTGAGGTTGATCTGGTCGCACACTTCTTAATAAAGTGTCCCTACATGAGGACTAGGTAACTCGTCATCCAGCCACCCAGCTAACCGACACCCTTACCATAATAATATTATTCCAATTTAACTATGTCATTTTGAAAACCAGTATATGCGAACGAAGCTGAAGAAACACGACAAAAGTAGCTAGTGAGTTATCTCGGAACTCGTTCTCAAGCGTTTTGGCTGGTGGTCACACGATTCAGATTGCTGTAATTTTCTAAAATACCTCCTAAAACGTTCTCCTAATGTACACACTCTTGTTATCGAATAGAACTTGTAGGTATTACTAATGAGTATAACGCCTCCAAATTCTATACAATATCATGTAGAGAATGTACGGCGAGTTGAAAGATGATCCTTTGTCCGAGTACAGATTGAATTTCTCGAGGCAGCGTGACCACGAGGAAACAGACAGGGGTCAGGTAACCATTTGAAGGTTATCCCTTTTGTTAAACCTTTGCAGGCAGAACATGTATTATGAGATAGGTGCCGATCATCCACGTGTAAATCCGGCTAGCTCTTTGCTCTAATGAGTTTGAGGTAAACAAAATTTTTTGAGCAGATAAGGTAGGCAGTCATTTTTGTAGATAAAATCTTAGGTATAGGTACGAACATTGATATTTTAGTAACCAAATATTTTCCACATCGGTGGAATCAAACCATGCACATGAATAAAGAAAATAATAAACAGTAGGTAATTTACTGAAGATGACGATAAGTTGGAATAAATATCATTATTCATGTATTCGCCAAAAGCATGTTTAAACCCCTTCTTTATTGTGTCAGATGCGATATGTACGAAACAACAGTGGGGATTTTGATACTTGCGTTTAAATACTACTGCAGCCCCTGCATATCTGCGAATAACACTACATCCTTCAAAATCCTAAAAAGCAAACTACTACTTCCCTTCCATCCAACCGAAATAATTTTATGGACTCATGTATTTGCGAGGTAGCTACCTACTTTTCTGCGTCACTTAAAGATTTCATGCTTCCGATGCACGATATTGGTCTGATGAATAAATAAATATATGTTCTCTTTTCCAAATCAAAGCATTCCACACAAACGCTTCACTAGCAGGTGTGTTAAACCTTCATCATGTCAAAGGATGAATCATGCCATGCTTGCATGTTGTTACTAATACGTCAAATACAGAAGGAAACACGATGCTATACTGTTGTGCAACATCGCATGACTGGAAAACATTGTCAAGAGATTTCGACATGGTTCTTCATTAGTGCCATAACGACTGGTGATAAAAAGCTTTTTTCGTTGCTTTAGATAATAATTGCTGTTACTATTGCATAAGTCTACAAAGGTAAGGTACTATTATGTTGCGATCAATTTCGGAAGGTGATTGAGTTTTCTCTTTCAAAATTAACACTCCCCTCTTGCATTTACGTAGGTAAGGATGTCGTAAAAATAAAAATTCCACTTATATGTACATTAATTTATACGTTCGGGTAAGCGTTGAAGCTTAAGCTTTCATGAAAGCCCTCACAACAGGAAGGGGTTAGTCACTAGGTAGCCCTTCTAAATTACAGTGCAATCGGAGCAGGCTCTGCTGTTGCGCTAACGTCATTTAATCCGTCTGTCACTAATTATGTATTAAGAAAGTCAATATAATAATTGATTTATAGCTTTTATTTAACGCAATTTGGCCATTGATATCACCGTAATTCGAGAATGGTAACGCCTGTACAAGCGCAAAAGCTTCCAACACGAATTACCTTTCAATGTCGCTTGATTTGATGAGCAGTTAGGGATTATTTATTCAATGATGTGTTTGTTCCATCAGAGGTGTAGTAGAAAGGAGTTGTAGGTGTTCATAACAATACTAATAAGCTTTTATTTCGAAAGAATTTTATAAAGACTTTGGAAGGCATTGTGTGTTCACATCAATATTATAACTACCTATCCGAAAATATGAAAATGGTTTCAATACCTCAATATTGAAGCCCGGAAGAAACTGCTAAGCAACCTACAATATCAACCAAATCAATCCAAGTTAAGCAAAATTTCTGATGCATAGGTATTATTACATAAATATGATATATATTATATTCGCCAGGAGTATTGCGGTTTGCAGATGTTTGAAGCCGCCTACCCGCAGGGGTTTCCTACCTCTGTTATTTCATTGTTAGGATGATTAATGGAATTTGATATTGGAGTAAATACATATATATCAACCTGAAGGGGAGTGTGGGCAGTTCGCTATTTCGGATGTGGTCACCGGGATGCAAGTTCTAGCTTTCTCCCCATCCTACCGTACAATCTCCTTGAATAGAACAAGCTTAAGCGTTTCAGACTACCTGATTATTAGATATTATCTAACGATATTTCCATAGATAGTACAGATAATTATTATTTTTGTGGATGATTTGTTATAGATATTTTTGTAGACGTCTATTACTTATAACAGGTTTAAGTTGCTTCCTAACTTCTTGGTTTTAGTTATAGTATAGGTACCACCCGTCCAATCACGAAAACAGACGTTCGTATTAGGTACCCTGTTTTATATCCAGGATATTCAAATAAACTACAGGGGAGAACTGCCACTTTGAGGAGTTGAATTAAAATCCACAGACCTGGAATATTGAGCATCAGGAGTGAAACAGCAGCTTTATCGAGGTTTTACGATTTCTCACATAGCCATCAGTCCCACGAAGTAAATCCATTGACCCTCAATAAAAGTCATTCTGAGACCTGTTCACCACCACAACTGACCTTGTATGTAAATGATTGAACTCCCTCTACTATACATCCAAGCCGCAGGTAAATGGAAAACGCGGGGGAGAAGGTTAGAGGTAAATAATGATGAATTTTGCTCGTATAACAAGAATTATTGTCTCAGTCGTGGCACAGACAAAGCTCGTCCCCACTGCACGGTTTGGTGTGGTGGGACAGATCTGCCTGCTTCGAAGCAGTCGTCGTGGGACGCTCAAACCCGAACGAAATGCACGAAGACCAGAGCGATCACAATATTCCTGGTTGCATACCCGCGTTCGGAAGTTGTTCGACTCGGGATCTTCGAAATATTGCCGCCGCTGTCCGGCCGTGAATCAAGTGAATGAACATAGTGTTGTGGTAAAATAATGGTAAATTCAATAATTGTTCAAATGCACAGTGATATCAAAAGTGATCATGCAACTGGTGAGAGAGCCTATTGAGTAATATGCATTGCAGTGATCCCGTAATACGTAATACGCCTTAATTTTTACTGGTAAAAGAAACCCAAACTAAAGCATGTGAGTGAAATTGCGGTTGTGTACTGTTGTTGTACATTAATTTGTGTCGTCAAGAAGTGCCCAAAATCAACGCACCTACGAACTTCAGCATCGATTGGTAAGTAAGCGTGTTGCAAGAAGTAGAAGTACCACTGTAGGCCGCTTGTTATTGTTAATAATAGTTAGGCTTCTTCTCGTACCTACTAGACAATAATCATCAGAGAGAGAGAGAGACAATTACATTAATAATTCTTAAGGGTAGGTCAAATCCTCCTCTGGAATTTTACGGTCTACACCGGGGATTTCAATAATGATCAAAGTGAGCCATTATCCACACCCAGACAAATTAGTAGTACAGAAATATGAACGATGAATCTTTCTTCTGCGGTCTTCTCCGTCATAAGGTTGGTGCTTATGATGAAAAATAATCAATAAATAAAAATGAATAAATTAATACAAAAATGATGGTGGAAAAAATCGACCATGAGACACGTATTAAGATGATCGATGAACCCATATCCCGACGTACCTACCTACCTTTCATAATGTTAAGGACAAACTGATTGGGTTTGACTGAATTAAAATGGACTCTCCAGCGGATTTACTTATTCGAAAACAAAGCTTGTTATCAACAGCAACTGACTCATATAATTATACAACATAAATTGCATCGTAAAACTGTTTCAATATAAAAGGGCCACTGGTAAAGCTGCAAAGTGTCATTCTCCGTGGATCCTTGTTTTACGCCAAGGTGATTCTAACTTCGGTGATTTTAAAGTTGAAATGAGCTTATCATTATTCCTAGCGCGGTTTTCGATCACAGGTGACGTTCCGGCACCTCCGATGAACTGGGGTAAAAGTAAGAGCGTCGTTAAACTTCGTCAAAAGTGGACATCTTTCCTCTTCCGTCTTTATTCTTCATCAAATACGTGGTTTCTTGATGGCATTGCTCAGCATTAATTGATGAATTGGATGGTAGGGGTTCGAGGAATGGAAGCTGGTCTCTTGGAAAGAGGGCTCTTTTGTTGCAAGTCAAGCTGTTACAAGCTTCATCGACGCCCAATCAGGTTGGTTGGTCCGCTCGTTTCAGTGGCAGCCTAATAATAAATCATAATTTAAGGATAATTATTATAACCGCACTTTTCAATAAAATTGTTGTCATTTTTAGTCAAATGAGACTGGGTAACTGCGCATTTTATCAAAATTTTTGAGTTGGTGAGTGTGGTTTTTCAAAAAGGCAGGTATTCGTGCCTTTGTGAAAATTGACATCAAATTGAGAAGAACCCCTTAGCACAATTTTTTACATTCTTCATTTAGTAGTTGGTACCCAAGCCGTGTAGTTTCTCTCTACTCGCCTTGGTAGGTACTACATTGTTTTCACAAGTCCAACCCCCTCCCGAGCATAACTACCTACTCCTAAATTGTTGAGGAGTTGAGATTGACATCCGCCTTCCAAAATAATAAACGAGATTTTGGTTTATCATTTTGGTTAATTATTTTCAATAATGAACCTTTGGAATCGAGCATGAAACAAATTTTAAGCCCCCCCTCAAAATTTGATGGTTTACGTTTCAAGGTACATATATTATGTAGAATCCGAAAATGCAATAAAAACTCGGCGCTCCGCGCCTCGCCAGGGGGCAAGCCCCCTGGACCCCCGGATGCTTACTGCTACGGCTACAATTTAAGAAACATGGAACATGCTTTAGTCACGCTTATACACATCGAAACAACCAAGTGACAACCAAACAAGCGTCATTGTTTACTATCGATTTATAACATCCATTTATATAGTTATATTATGAAACTAGGAAATAAATACCAAGAACAAATACGAAATAAATGCGTGATAAATCAAGAGCTTTCCAACGAATGGAAATCGATTTTTGTCCGATGAAAATGAAAGAAGTTTCATTTCCCTAGCAACTACTCGGTTGTACGTGAAAATCATAAGAAAATTTCGTCACCCATCCGCGTCACCCATTCCGCGTAACGTTTTTTGGCTAGTTAGTCAAAGGCTAAAGCATGTTCCATGCTAAAATTTCTGTCTGTCCGCCGTACGCCGCACGCCGTACGGAGCACTTTTCTTAGTTACCATGAAAAAAAATTGATGAAATTTGGGTTATAGGTTCTGTTCGGGGTCTAGTTGGTCCTCGAAGCTCGGCGTTACTGTCAGTCATCTCTGTGGAGTTAAAAATAGGGGTTGAAATTTTCAGAACGCCGTAGCTCGAAAACTGTCGACAGAAGGGCATGTTTTTTTAACGTTATTAAATTTGTCTTGAGCTAAAGCATTGTACGTCCAGCCGTTCGTGTCCACCAAAAAGCTTCGTCAACACGATCGTGAAACAAACGGTATAAATCCGGCCCAGACATCATTGCTAGAAAACACCTGATTATAATCAAGGATGGCTGTATGAAGTTGAGTTGGTTGTTCTGCGATATTATTTCATTTGATAATTGATGGAGTTCTGGATTTTGTTGGTACCTAGGTACTTCTGAAACTTGAACAAACTGTTGAAGTATTATTGATGGGTAAATTATTACAGGACGGTAAATTATTACACAACGGTTCATCTACCAAGAAGGGGCTGGACTTTGTTGATCGGTACTTTTGCAACTTGAACAACCGTTGAATTATTATTGATGGGCAAGTTATTACACAACGGTTTATTATACTTGAGCGCGGGGGAAGGTATTGACCACAGAAAACAGGGGTCTACGCAAAACGGGTATCTATTTCCCTCCACGTCAACAATTTTCCTTCAGAACTTCATTATTTGCATTTCTTTTTGCCACTCTAGTTACTGTTTCTCATCGACAGAATTATTTTAGCAACAATTAACTCGTGTCATCAGTAAGGACGCGCTAACAATCGGGAATTGGGCCGAGATAAAATCATTGCTAGGGATCACCTGATTATAATCAAGGAGTATCGAGTTGGTTGTTCCGTGATATTATTTCATTTGACAACGCTGCAAATCCCTGCACAACGGTTTATTATTTTGTACAGATTACCCTTCTGTTACAGATCACAGCTCTCTGTATAGATAACCCGTCTATATAATATAGGTAATATGTACTGTTCTGTACATATTACGTAGATCGCAGACCCTCCGTAGGTTAGTACCTAACCCCGTACTCGTTACTAGGTACCTATCTAAATCACGAGTTAAATGTTGCTAAAATAATTCTGTCGATGACAAGCAGTAACTAAAACGGCAAAAAGAAACGCAATAATGAAGTTCAGAAGGAAAATTGTTGATGTGTAGTGAAATAGATGCCCCTTCTGCGTAGATCACTGTTTTCTGTGGTCAGTACCTGCCTTCGTGGTCAAGTATAATGAACCGTTGTGTAATAACGTGCCCATCAATAATACTTCAACGGTTGTTCAAGTTGCAAAAGTACCAATCAATAAAATCCAGCCCCTTCTCGGTTGATGAACCGTTCTGTAATAATTTAACGTTGTGTAATAATTTACCGTTGTGAAATAATTTACCGTTATGTAATAATTTACCGTTGTGTAATAGTTTGCCGTTGTGTAATAATTTAACATTGTGTAATAATTTACCCATGAACAATACTTCAACGTTTGTTCAAGTTGCAAAAGTAGGTACCGATCAACAAAATGCAGCCCCTTCTTGATAGATGAACCGTTGTGCAATAATTTACCGTTATGAAATAATTTACCGTTGTGTAATAATTTACCGTTGTGTACTATTTTGCCGTTTTGTAATAATTTGTCCTTTTTGTTATAATTTACCCATGAATAATACTGTAACGTTTGTTCAAGTTTCAGAAGTACCTACCATCACTATCCAATAGTCCATCACTTATCAAATGAAATAATATCGCAGAACAACCAACTCGACTTCATACAGCCATCCTTGATTATTATCAGGTGCTCCCTAGTGATGATTATCTGGGTCGGATTTATACCGTTTGATTCACGATCGTGTTGACGAAGCTTTTTGGTGCACACGAACGGCTGGACGTACAATGCTCCGGGTGGTCTCAAAAAATTGTTTAGCTCAAGACAAATTTAATAACGTAAAAAAAAACCATACCCTCTTATCGAAAGTTTTCGAGCTACGGCGTTCTGAAAATTTCAACCCCTATTTTGAACCCCTTAGAGATGACTGACAGTAACGTCGAGCTTCGAGGACCAGCTAGACCCCGAACGAAACCTATAACCCGAATTTCATCAATTTTGTTCCATGGTAACTGAGAAAAGTGGCCAGTACGGCGTACGGCGTACGGCGGACAGACAGAAATATTTGTATTGCATTTTCGGATTCCACATACCTTGAAACGTAAACCATCAAATTTTGAGCGGGGGTTAGACTTTTTTTTTTCATGCTCGATTCCAATGGTTCATTATTGAAAATAATAAACCAAAATGATGACTGTTTTAGAGTTTGTTGATAGGTAGTCAAACTTGAACAAACGTTGAAGTATTATTGATGGGTAAATTATTAAACAGTGATCATTTATTGCCCAACGGTTCATTATACCATCTACATAGAAGGGGCTGGAGTTTGTTGGTAGGTACTTTTGCAACTTTTTTCACTCCAAATCAACAATTTGCCTTCAGAACTTCATTATTTGCGTTTCTTTTTGCAATTTTAGTTACTGTTTGCCATTGACAGAATTGTTTTAGAACATGTTGTAACTCGTGATTTAGGTAAGTACCTAGAAACGAGTACGGGATTAGGCAAGTACTAACCTACGGAGGATCTGCGATCTACATAATATATGTATAGAATAGTACATATTTATCATGTTATATTGACGGGTTATCTATGCAGAGAGCTGTGATCTGTAACAGAAGGGTATTCTGTACAAAATAATGAACCGTTGTGTTTTCGTTTTTAATGGATATACCTAATGAAGTTTTGGAATGGAGGATGGAAAACTTATTGACACCCCCCCCCCCCCCCCCCCAATATTTGGCGGTTTGCGTTTCAAGGCATTTAGAATCCATTCAAAAATGAATATATGTACAACAATTTCTCTCCGTCCGACGTACTTCACACTTTTCTTAGTTACCTACCATGAACGAGAATTGATGAAATTAGGTTTACAGGTCCTATTGGGTTCTCGTTGGTCAGCCAAGCTCAGCGTTTTAGTCGGTGATCTCTAAGGGGTGAAAAATAGAGGTTGACATTTTCAGAACGCCGTAGCTAGAACACTTTCAATAGAAGGGTGTGGTTTTTTGCTTCCTGACGGAACTTGAGGATTTTTTGACACCACCCGGATCAGTGACGGCCAGCCTTTCGTTTACAGTCCGTAATGCCCTGAAGTTAGAACCGAAAGCTTCGTCAATATGAGTGTGAATCATCTGGTATAAGTAGATCCAGCCCAGGTCATTGCTAGGGAACCGCTGATCTTAAATCACGAAGATCGTAATTTTGGATTGTGTTGATAGGTACTTTTGCAACGCTCGGATCATGGATATGATCACTGCGCATGCGCAAACGCGAAATCAGCGGTAATAAATTTCTTACGAACCAATGGCCCGATTTTGATCAAACTTGGTGGGTAGTTGGTATGTAGCTTCTAGAATCTAGGTAGATGGTCCCTTATCAGTTTCAAAACACTCGGATCATTTGCTTGACCACTGCGCATGCGCGAAATGTGAGGTATGAACTTACTAAATTTCTCATGAATCTATGTCCCGGTTTTCATTAAAATTTCAGGAACTTTTCTTCAAACTATGCGGAGGAAATTTCGTCCGACTTTTCTTTAAACTGCACGTTATGCCTTCACGCATAACAACAAATGATTGTCTAGATAGAATTCATGAATCCACCGAATATTTTATGAAACTTTAATTGTAACAGGTCAGGATGAGTTGAAATTAAATAGGTTCATTTTCGTTGTTGTATTTGGATAGTATAATTTTTCTAGAATTAAGATTTAGATAGTTTCTTTCTAGAGTTTCTTTCTTTTTAGATTGTTCTTTCTTTGTAGCACCTGTTGTAGGTATTTATTATTCTTTTTGCATTACTGATGATGGGCTCAACAGCCTGAAACCGGTGTCCTTTCCCTGGGATTATAGCATAAAATAATGATGTTGGACAAATTCAGCAGAGGAGTCATCATTGATTCTTCCTGACCTCCTATAGATTCAGAAACTGTAATTGCCCGGCCGGCTCCAGTACTCGAGTTAGGGCTTTCCTGTGGGACCATACTGCCCATAGAAAACAGTGATATTGAAGGGGCATCAGTACAGGGAAATAATAAACCGTTGTGCAGTAGTTTGCAGCGTTTTTGTCTTGAAGTTGAGGAGAAGCTTTTGGAGTTGCATGTAAATTTCGAAAATGGAGTGTATTCTTTATTTGTGCGTTTAGAAATATTAGAATAAGTAGACAAACTGAAAAAGAGAGAATAATCAATAAAGCACTTGGTTCGTATTAAGCGGAGGTCTTATTTTAATAATCTATGAAAGGATGAAATTAATGGGAATAGGTTTTTTATAGCTCACAAATATCTGCCGGCTCGTGACAGAGAAACGCCGATCTGAGTCAACAAAGCTGTAACGAAGTTAAAGGGCAGTGAAAACATATCGGTGGTAATCAACTCTTCCCGATGATTTCATTTCCCCGATGAAATTGCCTCAAACAGCGGGGCAGAATTTCCCACGGCTTTCGCAATAAATAATGAATGTCTCCATCTGACGAATAGACGTTCCGTTTCAGACTGGTCTTCATAGCTCGTCCGTAGCGTTTTGAAAACTACTCGGAAAATCAAAATATTTGTCAAAATGGAAGTGTTTAGTAAACATCTATATTTGGATTGAGAGGGTACCTAATTATTGGTCGTAATACCTAATAGGTAGTATTCTTATCAATATGTTTGTTCATCACCCTAAGAACCTATCGATCCTTTTTGTCTATTAGTTCTAGTAATACATCATTGATAATGCTACGGGGGGGGGGGGGGGGGGCTATAATGGTACGGAGTGGTTTCCAACCTTGTTTGAGATGCGCGTCCGAAGCATGAACAGTTTACCCACTTACCGCCTACGCTTTTTATTGTGATTAGGTAGGTACCAACTGAGATGATATCTACAGAGCCACACTCAGCGTGTTATTCGTTCTTCAGCTACGTTTAAAATGTAATTTGTAAGATACAATTGCAGGTTTTCATAATTATTGAACAATTTTGAACGGCTCTTTGGTTGGTTTGCTTCAAAATGATATTTTGATGAAATTGAGTTTGAACAAAATTAATGAATGCAACGTTGTCATGTTTTTCTACTGTGCACAATGATGAAGGAGGAGGTAGATTGCGGGATCAAATTATTCATATTCCGTCGATTTAAACCGTTATTAATGGGGTTTAGAAATAATTTCAAATAGTAATCCTGTTTGGTTTCTTACACAGATTCCTTAATATGTGTGTAACTTGCACTAAATTTTTATTCTGTGTTTACTTTTTGGTACCTAGTACCGTTCGTTCGTTCTCAAGGACACTGATTTCTTTTCACTTCCAACTGTTTGAGTGACCTAAAATAAGGAACGTCTTTCGCCAGTTGAATTATTTATTCAGAGCGGACGACGGTCCCAGAAATTATTTCGTAATGCTTGATCTATAAGCCGTAAAACAGCTGGTCCTGTATTAGACATAAACGTTTGGAACCGTTGAGTAGACGCGGCATCTCGATCCGAATGACTTATATCACATTATAACTCAATTTTACGGTTCAAGTCGAGCAAAAAATGTACGGTCGTAAATCTAGCTCAGCCTTCCAAATTCGATGTTAGGAAAGGTTTCGTGGTTATACTTCTCCTGGAGGTTCCTGAAGTTGCGTTGACGCATATATATATATATATATATATATATATATATATATATATATATATATATATATAACTCGGCCCTTCGGGCCTCGCCAGGGGGCAAGCCCCCTGGACCCCCAAAGGGGGCTCCGCCCCCTCGGAACGGCTTCGCCGTTCCTCACCCCCGAAGGATGTGTTCTTATACTTCGTATAACAAAGGAGAATTTGCTATGCAATTTACCCCCCCCCCCCCCACACCACCAACACACAAAAAACTCCTTCATAGGTAACAAATATAACGTTGGTAATTCTTTATCACATTCCTCTTTGTGCTCATCTTTATCACATTCCTCTTTGTGCTCATCTTTATCACGTTCCTCTTTGTGCTCATCTTTATCACATTCCTCTTTGTGCTCATCTTTATCACATTCCTCTTTGTGCTCATCTTCATCACATTCCTCTTTGCGTGACGCGTTTTTGTGACAGGATATTGTGACAGGACATTTTTTTCACATGACCCCCGGCGTTAAAATTGCATAGCAATTAATATATGTGTGTGTTTTTCTCCTGGGGTCAGACCGATGTATGATCTTTCCTTGAATTTTCTCGCTGTAGCGTTTCCTGTATTTCACTGTGTTTTGTGCTTCCTTGTATTTTCTGTATTTCTCATTTACCAAGTTGATATTCATGTCGCCTACTGAGCTCCTGAGACGGCTGCGACAGCGACAGAAGGAAGATAAAGAACGTACTGAGTTTTGTAAATTCCTCTTGAACGTCCCTTTTTCATGCGACGTGTCTCATGATGAGAAAATGAAGATCTTTCGGTGAAGGAACAATAGACTAATGCTGATTATAGTAGGAGGTATAGTCAAAAGAAACAGGCTCGAGATTGCTCTGATGAGGCGCAGAAAGAGGAGAACGCGGCTGAACCGTGCAGAAAATATACTAGTATAATAAAGCAAAAGTTAGAAAAGCAAATGTGTTTTCCTGTACAACGGTTTATTATTTACCTGTATAGATGCCCCTTCTGCACATAGCACTGTTTTCAGTGGTCAATACCTACCCTCGAGGTCCCCCCAGGAAAGCCCTAAATCGATTACTGAAGCCGGCCCGGGAATTGCAGTTTCATAAAAATGCGCTGGATTCAATAATTCAATAATTAATAATTATTGGTTGTTATTCATGAAGCATCACGTTTGTTCAAGTTACAAAAGTACCTATCAACAAAATCCATCATAATTCAAACGAAATAATATCACAGAACAAACAGTTCGGCTTCATACAGCCATCCGTGATTATAAGCTGGTGTTCGCTAGCAATGATATCTCTGCCGGATTTATATTGTTTCATTCACGATCATGTTGAGGAAGCTTTTCGGTGCAAATGAACGGTTGGTCGTGCAATGCTCCGAGTGGTCTCAAAATATTCTTCAGTTTGAGATCATTTTAAAAACGTGAACAAAAACCACACCCTTCTATTGAAAGTGTTCGAGCAACGGCGTTTTGATAATGTCAACCCCTATTCTTCACCCCTTGGAGGTGACAACCGATGGATGGGATTTTTTATTTATTATTTCCAATACCTAATGGACCTTTGGAATCGAGCATGGAAAAAAAAACAATTAATCCCCCCTCTCCGCCATCAAAATTACAAAACGGTTAATAATTTACCTGTATAGATGCCCCCTCTGCGTAGATCACTCCCACCAGGAAAGCCCTAAATGGAGTACTGGAGCCGGCCCGGGAACTGAAGTTTCATACTAATGCGCGGGATTAAATAATTCGGTCTCTAATTATTTGTAGTTATTCATTAAGCATAAGGTAAATAATAAACCGTTGTGTAATAATTTACCTGTATAGGTGACCCTTCAGCATGGATATTATAATAAACCGTTGTGTAATAATTTACCTTTGTGTAATAATTTACAGTTGTGTAATAATTTACCTATCAACAAAATCCAAAACATCCGTAATTTTGGTTTATTATTTTCAATAATGAACCATTGGAATCGAGCATGAAAAAAAAAATTCTTACCCCCCCTCAAAATTTGATGGTTTACGTTTCAAGGTATGTAGAATCCAAAACTGCAATAAAAATATTTCTGTCTGTCCGCCGTACGCCGTACGCCGTACGCCGTACGGGCCACTTTTCTTAGTTACCATGAAAAAAAATTGATGAAATTCGGGTTATAGGTTCCGTTCGGCGTCTAGTTGGTCCTCGAAGCTCGACGTTACTGTGAGTCATCTCTAAGGGGTTCAAAATAGGGGTTGAAATTTTCAAAACGCCTATACAATTTTTTTACGTAAATATTTTTACGGTTTTAAATAGTTCTTGAACTTGCGAGTTTTTTAAGACCATCCGGAGCATCGTACGTCCAGCCGTTCGTTCACAGTAAGGCCCCGAAGTTTGCACCGACAGGCATTTTCGACTCCAGTGTGAATGAAATTGTATACAATTCAAACCAAATCTCGTAACCAGAGACGCGCCCACAATAGGAATTTGTGAATACGGCCAATCATTGGTAGGGATCACCTGATTATATTGGCGGAGTATGAAGTCGAGTTGGTTGTTCTGTGATATTATTTAATTTGGAAAATGATGGCTCTTTTGGAGTTTGTTGGTAGGTAGTGAAACTTGAACAAACGTTGAAGTATTATTGATGGGTAAATTATTACTACGGTAAATCATTACTCAACGGTAAATTATTACACAACGGTTCATTATACCATCTACGTAGAAGGGGCTGGAGTTTGTTGGTAGGTACTTTTGCAACTTTTTTCACTCCTCATCAACAATTTCTTTTCAGAACTTCATTATGTGTGTTTCTTTTTGTTAGGTACTGTTTGTCATCGGCAGAACTATTTTAGCAACATTTAACTCTTGATTTAGGTAGGTACCTAGTAACGAGTACGGGGTTAGGTACTAACCTACGGAGGGTCTGCGATCTACATAATATGTATAGAATAGTACATATCATATTATATAGACGGGTTATCTATACATAGAGCTGTGATCTGTAACACAAGGGTATTCTATACAAAATAATAAACCGTTGTGCAGGGATTTGCAGCGTTTTTCAAATGTAATAATATCACAGAACAACCAACTCGACTTCATACAGCCATCCTTGATTATATCAGGTGCTCCCTAGCGATGATTATCTGGACCGGATTTATAATGTCTGATTCGCGATCATATTGACGAAGCTTTTCGGTGTAAACGTACGGCTGGTCGTACAATGCTCCAGATGGTCTCAAAAAATTCTTTAGTTCAAGGTCAATTTAAAAACGTAAAATAGACCATACCCTTCTATTAAAAGTTTTCGAGCTCGTTCTGAACATGTAAGCCCCTACATTTCACTCGTTACTACTCGTACCTACTCGTTACTAGGTACCTACCTAAATCACGACTTAAATGTTGCTAAAATAGTTCTGCCGATGACAAGCAGTAACTAAAATGGCAAAAAGAAACGCTAATAATGAAGTTCTGAAGGAAAATTGTTGATTTGGAGTGCAATAGATGCCCCTTCTGCGTAGATCGCTGTTTTCTGTTGTCAGTACCTACCCTCATGGTCAAGTGTAATGGACCGTTGTGTAATAACTTGCCCATCAATAATACTTCAACGGTTGGTCAAGTTGCAAAAGTACCGATCAACGAAATCCAGCCCCTTCTTGGTAGATGGACCGTTGTGTAATAATTTACCGTTCTGTAATAATTTACAGTTGTGTAATAATTTGCCATTGTGTAATAATTTACCAATGCTCCGGGTGGTCTCAAAAAATTGTTTAGCTCAAGACAAATTTAGTTACGTAAAAAAACCATACCCTTCTATCGAAAGTTTTCGAGATAAGGCGTTCTGAAAATTGCAACCCCTATTTTGAACCCCTTAGAAATGACTGACAGTAACGCCGAGGTTCGAGGACCAACTAGACCCCAAACGGAACCTATAACCCGAATTTCATCAATTTTTTTGGCCAGTACGGCGTACGGCGGACAGACAGAAATTTTTTTATTACATTTTCGGATTCTGCATACCCTGAAACGTAAACAATAAAAATGTGAGGGGGCCTTAGAATTTTTTTTTTCATGCTTGATTCCAATGTTCATTATTGAAAATAATAAACAAAAAACGAACCAAAACTGTTAACCCCCCCCCCCCCCCACCCCCCCCAACGTGCGTGCAGCCGTACGGTTGCACCGAAAGCTTCGTCAACAAAATCGCGAATGAAACGGTTTAAATCCGGCGCAGCTATCATTGCTAGGGAACACCTGATTATAACCTCGCATGGCTGTATGAAGTCGAGTTTAGTTGTTCTGTAGAGAGTTTTTCAACACCCTCGCACCGAAACGAAACGGAAAGCGACACCGAAACGGAAATGGCGGATCGGGCGACCGAAGTCAGATGCTAACCTTTTTCGGTTCAGTTTTCTCTCAGCTATGGCATCTACCGGCTGGTGATGTCACGCTAACGTTATGTTAACCTCTCTTTCATCCATTTGACTCCTTGGTTAATACAAATCTATGTCCACACTAGGCGTCAAGTCTGCATTAACATAGAAAGACGCCAAGAAGCAGCTGTGAATACGACGCTCGACATTTTTATTTTCCAAGGAAAACAGAAGAAGGTAGGTAGCGTTATACAGATGTAAGGTTAAATTACGTTTCGTCATCTCAACACGACGATAGCTGACACCGCCCGGTATTTTTTGTCGGCAAGGTTCGTCAAACTTTTCGGTGTCTTAAGTGCGCATGCGCAGCACTGCTTTTGATTCGTTCGTTTCATCGTGAGGGTGTTGCAAAAACTCTCTATTATTTCATTTTAACCCTCGGGCCCTGACACCTATGAGGCGAAGTAGATCGCCGGCGGGCGGTATGGAGTGCCACCCACACGAAACGGAAACTTTTTCCATAATAGGAACGGTTATTCGTAGTTTTGCACAAAAATTAATATACCACCTAACTTAGCATTCAAAATAGCCTCTATAGAAATTGCGGAAACCATTTTTTTGTTAAGCCGATGGGTAATTTTTCCCAAAAATGGTCAGCTCAAGTCTTGATCAGGTAGACAATAATGTAAAACATGCAAATTTTATAAAAGTTTGTAATTTGAAAACGCAATAGAACTTCACCATACGTAATTCAGTAAAATAAAACTTATACACCTGTGAGGCAGCTCAATAAATTCAGGAACTGTAAGTAAGTCATTTGAAAAAAAAAAAAAAAAATTCTGCCATCACCAACACTTAGGTGCCAATAGCATAGCTTTTGAATAGCAAAGAAAATGTCGAAATCGGTAATTTCATCCTCTGAAAAAGTCACTGTCACTAGAATGATCATCGGGTAGAACAACTTCCGCTTCCCCCTCATTCTCATCCCTGAAGTCGAAAACTGGAGCATGATCTTGACTAAAATTTTCTTCATCTTCTTCCACAGCTTGTAGAATGCTCGCGATCTCTGAATCAATCATAATTCGACGACCACTAGCCATTTCAGCAAAGCAAAAAAAAAAAAAAAATTGGTCAAAAGTCACACTGTGCCGAATTTATACATTGACTAGAACTGGTGGGTGGTACGTAGTACCGAGAGCGCGCACCCTCTCTCTTCACGAGATCATTGACGACTGATAAGAGCATAATGGAAGCAGTTAAGAGTACGGGGACAGTTGCTTGAAAGATACCTGAGCGTGTTCTACCAGTGCTTTGACACACTAGAGAGTAGGTAATCATGATTTTGATCGGAGAGCGGCACTGAATGCCGCCCCGCCAGTGCCCGAGGGTTAAGAATGACGGCTGTTCCGGATTTTGTTGATCGGTAGTTTTGGTTTGTTATTTCAATAATGAACCATTGGAATCGATCATGAAAAAAAAAAAAAAAAATGCTATCCCCCCCCCCCCCCCTCAAATTTTGATGGTTTAGGTTTCAAGGTATGTAATCCAAAACTG
Organism: Leptopterna dolabrata; assembly: GCA_954871275.1. Taxonomy (NCBI): domain Eukaryota; kingdom Metazoa; phylum Arthropoda; class Insecta; order Hemiptera; family Miridae; genus Leptopterna; species Leptopterna dolabrata. The sequence goes on along the minus strand of OX940978.1, from coordinate 45,530,497 downwards.
CAATAAAAAAATTTCTGTCTGTCCGCCGTACACCGTACGCCGTACGCTGTACTGGCCACTTTTCTTAGTTACCATGAAACAAAATTGATGAAATTCGGGTTATAGGTTCCATTCGGGCTCTAGTTGGTCCTGAAGCTCGACGTTACTGTCAGTCATCTCTAAGGGGTTCAAAATAGGGGTTGAAATTTTCAGAACGCCGAAGCTCGAAAACTTTCGATAGAAGGGTGTGGTTTTTTTTACGTTATTAAATTTGTCTTGAGCTAAACAATTTTTTGAGACCACCCGGAGCATTGTACGTCCAGCCGTTCGTGTGCACCAAAAAGCTTCGTCATCACGATCGTGAATCAAACGGTATAAATCCGGCCTAGATAATCATCACTAGGGAGCACCTGATTATAATCAAGGATGGCTGTATGAAGTCGAGTTGTTTGTTCTGCGATGTTATTTCATTTGATAAGTGATGGCCTATTGGATTTTGTTGGTAGGTACTTCTGAAACTTGAACAAACGAAGTATTAGGTATTGATGGTGATTGATTGATTATTACTCAATGGTAAATTATTACACAACGGAAAATTATTACACAACGGTAAATCATTACACAACGGTAAATTATTTCATAACGGTAAATTATTACACAACGGTAAATTATTACAAAACGGTTCATCTACGAAGAAGGGGCTGGATTTTGTTGATCGGTACTTTTGTAACTTGAACAAACGTTGAAGTATTGTTGATGGGTAAATTATTACACAACCGCAAATTATTACACAACGGCAAATTATTACACAATGGTAAATTATTAGGTACATAACGGTAAATTATTTCACAACGGAAATTATTACACGACGGTAAATTATTACACTACGGTTCATCAACAAAGAAGGGGCTGGATTATGTTGACCGGTACTTTTGCAACTTCAACAACCGTTGAAGTATTATTGATGGGCAAGTTATTACACAACTGTTCATTATTACTGTTCATTATTAACTGTTCATTATTATTAACTATTCTTGACCAAGAAGGTATGTATTGACCACAGAAAACAGTGATCTACGCAGAAGGGGCATCTATTTTCACTCCACATCAACAATTTTCATTTAGAACTTCATTATTTGCGTTTCTTTTTGCCGTTTTAGTTACTGCTTGTCATCGACAGAATTATTTTAGCAACATTTAACTCGTGATTTAGGCAGGTACCTAGTGATGAATATGGGGTTAGGTACTAACCTGTACGGAGGGTCTGCGATCTACATAATATGTATAGAATAGTACATATTAAATTATATAGACGGGTTATCTATACAGTGAGCTGTGATCTGTAACGGAAGGGTATTCTGTACAAAATAATAAACCTTTGTGCAGGGATTAGCAGCGTTTTTAACTCGAACAAACGTTATGATTCATGAATAACAAAATATAATTAATTATTAAATTATTTCATCCTGCGAATTTTTATGAAGCTGTAATTCACGGCTCCAGGAGGTACTAGATTATGGTTGAGGGGGGGGGGGGGGCTCACGTGTGTAGGTATTGACCACAGAAATCAGTGATCTACGCAGAAGAGACATCTATAAAGGTAAATAATAAACCATTGTTTCTAATGCTGATGGTCGCTGAACCTAAGTAGGACTTCGACGTATTCCCAGCCCCAGAAGATACCAAATTTCATTAATTTTGGTTGAACGTAGCGCCAAAAATTCCGACGAAAAAAGAAATGATGGATTAGTGTTGATTTGATTTGGCGGTGATGGGGGGGGGGGGGGGGGGGGGGATCTGGCCTTCAACTGCCGCTAGTTGCAGCCGTTGAATCTCCATGCCCTATACTAATTATATCAACGCTGACTGGAATTACCTTGAAAAATAGGGTAGAAAAGATGGTCGGGATTGCTCAATAGGTTTTCACCTTTTTAATGACGATGGAGAACCCCTGTCAGTCCAAGTGTCACTCCGGTATTCACCTCCAGAAAAGATCTGATCAGCTTGACTAGAATAGATGATAGCAACTCTTTTTTTCTTTCTTAGAACCTTCATCTGATGTTGGAGGCCATAAGTAGATATAGACCGGTTCCCTCGTGTAAATTCAGTCTTTCTGTTTCGATTACGGAATGGCCAGGTTCTCAAAACCCGACAAAGATTGTTGAACCTTCCGCCTGTTACAGTAGAGTTTAATTTATTGTCGTCTAGTTCAGGCGCCAGCGGTTTGAATAATAGCAGGCAGACGCTAAAAATAATGTTTAATGAAGGAACATCGTTACGGAATATATAACAAATCCGCGGTTGGTGGGTCCAACCATCACATTTGATTGAGTTTCAAGAGGCTGTCAAATATGAAACACTTACGTTTGATCAAACATTTTCTGAGAACGACGGACGATTTCAGAATGTGTCAAGAATGTTGCAGCCCAGAAAATAGCCCACACATGGCAGAATAATTTCATTTTTATACTTGAATTTGCGTATCTATGTATTATGCGGCTACTCGTTATGTATTTAGGTACTTTTATATATATTACTGGATGGTATAATAGTTAGGTACCTGAACTAGTAGTACATGGGTGGAAATTTTGCTAATTCCATTAATGATAGGGTCAGTCATTGGAGGCTGATATAGATGTGAAAGAAGCATTTATCATCAAGCAATACCTATGGCCTTCTGCAGTGTCGTCATGGCTATAGCGATTAACATTGTTTGCGGAATATAGTTTGGCATATGGGAATTTCTCCTTTCATTTGTTTTATTTTTCACTGCAAACTATTGATAGGATTGTTTTTAAAATGTGAGATGCTAGCATTCAAACCACTCAATAATCATGCATCTTTATCTGATAAGAGACGTCTCCTATAAGTAGGTATGTACATTTTTATATAGATAGCTGGATTAAGTTTTTACTGTAGTAATCTTACGATTGTTACAAGAGATCATTAAAGGTAATAATCCCTGAAAAAAAAAAAACTTTCATAATAACCAGGAAGTACAAAATAGGTACTACTGAGCCAAGGCGCTTACTACTTGAACACAAAATGCATCACAAATTGTGGCATGAGCCTTCCAACTGGATGAACTGTTTCAAACAATTAATCAAAAGTACAGCCTCAAAAAGAACTACCTAAACTAATGTCAAAGATGGAAAAAAAGAACAAAATCATTCTTTCTGCATAGAAGCACGTAATATCAAGATTCTTTTTATGAAATTATAAACTGACAAATGTTGTCCCTACCAATGTTCATCTTCAAAATATAAATTAATTTAAAAAATAAATCCTCCATACTGCAATCCAGTTGTTTACAAACTTACTGAGGTAGAACTCTCGGAAAGCCAGGTAAATGGGACAGATGAATAATATGTATAACGTCTTCTAGCTCATATTTACTACACAAATATATGGTTCAAAATTCTGTACAATCAATTTTGTAGACGTCACTTTCATGGTAAAATTGATGGCTTCTTTACTAGGTACTTAAAAGTCTTATCATCTGTGATATCTGTGACCCGGGAGCACTTTCATACCTCATTTCGCACGGCATCCTCCCCCACAGCCTTCCCATTTTTTCATTTGACAAGAGCCCTTTCCAGTTGAAATCTCCTAATCCAGAGAGGGATAAGGCTTATTTGTTGATACGCATACAGGTGCGCTAGATACCGGCTTCATTTTCGGTCTAAAAAATTCCTTCTTTCGCACACATGCTTCATTTGGGCCCTAGTTGTGTCCCGAAACTTTGGAGCCCTATCGAAATATACCCAGGGGTGTTATGAGTGAAAATGTGTATACAAATAGGTACTTTTTGTAGTAAGATGTTAGTAACATGAGCTTTTGGGGTATCATTTTCCATGTTTTTTGGACGAGAAGACCGAATATGAAGTCGATTTTGACCAAAGATTGGTAAATTGAGGTTCTACCAAATGTTCAGCTCCCAAAACTGATTTTTTAGGAGTCAAAAACCTGGGAAATCGTCTGAAATCACCATCAATTTGTAGAATAACAATGGAAAAAGTGTCAACAGGTGGATCAAGACGATTAACTGGTACTACCAACGATCAAAGATAATTTGAAAAAAAAAACGGCGTACGGCGGACAGACAGAAATTTTTTTATTGCATTTTTGGATTCTACATACCTGGAAACGTAAACCATCAAATTTTGAGGGGTGGGGGGGGGGGGGGGGGGGGGGGGGGGGGGGGGGGGGCTGGACTTTTTTTTCATGCTCGATTCCAAAGGTTCATTGTTGAAAATAATAAAACAAAAAGGGAGTACCTAATTTGTGTTTTGGAGGCCAAAATTGGTGGAAACCATCAGAAATAGCTATCTCATTTATTTCACATGAAAGAAACAATAAATGAACATCCAAAATTTCTGTAGGTGTGTCCAATAAGAAACCCATGTGACAAGGACTTCGCAGCGTTTTTGATTTTCCTCCCCATCTCCTTATACCTATACCTACATTTTTGAGAAGGGTTATTCAGTAGTAGAATGTTGCTATCTATGATATGATTCCATCTCTCTTCAAAGGAGTCGGAAATTAATATTTTTGAAGATGGGGATCGAGTTCACCGAAATTCATATTGAAAGTCATATCAGGGATGCCTTAACCCATTAGCCCGTCGCAGATATATATACCACATTATTGTAAAGAGTCACGAATAATTTCGGTACATCCATGTCAAGGCCAACATGCATTCAACATGAGTCAAATCGTAGATTGAGTTACGGTAGAACAATGCCATTTGCATTCTGCATGTTGACGGCCAAAATTATACGGGTGCTGTCGCTTAGAACAGATGGTGGCAGTTGAAATCGTCGGAACCTGTTAATTTACCTATCTTCTCACTTTAGGTAGGTACCTGTCCCAATTATTGACCTTTGTTTGTCTCTACTCACTGATTTTGTGTAGACGCCAACGTATATAATTACTGTCAGGTAGGTATTTGACAGTTTAGAAAGGTAGTCTTATACTATAGAGCTAAATCTTGCAACTTGAACCAAACGCTGTTCAATAATGTTCGTTTGTCAAGATCCTTTGAACAAGTGAAGAAGTGAGACCACCTTTTACTAACTTTTTCAATTTTGCTTCCGAGTCTGCGAAGCAGCGGAAGCCTTGTGTTCACTTTCGTGAGCCAAAAAATTTTTGTCTTCAGAAATCAAAATTTCCACTTGCATTTTGCGTTTCAAAGCCTACTGAACAAATTTGGTTCCGTGTCTGTCGGTCTGTGAGTCTGTGAGTCTGTGAATCTGTGAGTCTGTGAGTCTGTGAGTCTGTGAGTCTGTGAGTCTGTCCGCATTTCCTTGTTACAGCCATAACTTCCACGATTTTGAATTGATTCAGCTCAAATTTTGAGGGATGGTGCGGATAAGGCCCCTTGAGGTCCCATACAAATTTCAACATGATTGATCCAGCGGTACGCCCTGCGCATGCGCTAACGTTAAATTCAACAAACACGCATAACTTTCACAATTTTGATTCAATTTCGCTCAAATTTTCAAGGGTTGTTTGGACAAGGCCTAGTGAGTTCCAGTATGAATTTCAGCATGATCGGACCCTCGGTGCGCTCTGCGCATGCGCTGGCGTGAAATAGATTCAATTTCCTTGTTACAGCCGTAGTAACCAAAGATTTAACCCAATTTCAATGTAATTCTCAGGGATTAAGCGGGTAGGGGCCCATTGAGGTCCCATATAAATTTCAACATGATAGAGCCAGCGGTTCGCCCTGCGCATGCGCTCTGTCTGTCTGTCTGTCCTTCTATGCACGGCCAAACGGCTCGACGGATATCGACCAAATTTGGCACGAATATCCAGTAGGCTCCCAAGTTGTGCAACGTCGCTTTTTCAATTCCCTGACCATAGCGGAACTATGGTCGACCATGGTCAACTCCTGAATGGCTTGATGGATATCGACCAAATTTGGCACGAATATCCAGTAGGCTCCCAAGTTGTGCAACGTCGCATTTTTAATTCCCTGACCATAGCGGAACTATGGTCGACCATGGTCAACTTCGTTAATTGAAATGGTAACCCCTATTTTTTATCGCGTATTCGTAAGCTACGTGAAATTCTATCTACGATCGACCCTTCGGACTACCCCCGCGGTCGACCATAGCGCATCCATGGGCCCCTCCATGGTCGAATCCCGAATTGCTCAACGGATATCGACCAAATTTGGCACGAATATCCAGTAGGCTCCCAAGTTGTGCAACGTCGCATTTTTAATTCCCTGACCATAGCGGAACTATGGTCGACCATGGTCAACGTCGTTAATTGAAATGGTAACCCCTATTTTTTATCGCGTATTCGTAAGCTACGTGAAATTCTATCTACGATCGACCCTTCGGACTACCCCCGCGGTCGACCTTAGCGCATCCATGGGCCCCTCCATGGTCGAATCCCGAATTGCTCAACGGATATCGACCAAATTTGGCACGAATATCCAGTAGGCTCCCAAGTTGTGCAACGTCGCATTTTTAATTCCCTGACCATAGCGGAACTATGGTCGACCATGGTCAACTCCTGAATGGCTTGACGGATATCGACCAAATTTGGCACGAATATCCAGTAGGCTCCCAAGTTGTGCAACGTCGCATTTTTAATTCCCTGACCATAGCGGAACTATGGTCGACCATGGTCAACTTCGTTAATTGAAATGGTAACCCCTATTTTTTATCGCGTATTCGTAATCTACGTGAAATTCTATCTACGATCGACCCTTCGGACTACCCCCGCGGTCGACCTTAGCGCATCCATGGGCCCCTCCATGGTCGAATCCCGAATTGCTCAACGGATATCGACCAAATTTGGCACCAATATCCGGTAGCCTCCCAAGTTGAACGTAGGCGCATTTTTAATTCCCTGACCATAGCGGAAATATGGTCGACCATGGTCAACTCCTGAATGGCTTGACGGATTTTGATAAAATTGGGCACAAATACCCGGTAGGGTATGGGATTTTTCCGTCGTTTGTTGGTTCCACGATACTGCGTACAGCGAATCTCGGATAGCGAGCGAAGCGAGCGGTCAGGCTAGTTATGTATAATGGACGTAATGTATTATGGAAGTCATGTTATGTATAATATGTATATTTCATGTAATGTTATGTAATGTTATGTTATGTAATGTAATGTTATGTAATATGTATATTTAACGTTATGTAATGTTATGTAATGTAATGTAATGTTATGTAATGTAATGTAATGTAATGTAATGTAATGTAATGTTATGTTATTTTGCTTCCGAGTCTGTTCTATTTTATAATGGGTCACTCTGATTGTGACGAGGAAGCTCCTGTGCCATCACCTTGGCAGTGTATTTCAATATGCGCAAAAACGTGAAGGTATGGTTTAATACTTGTATAAGAATTGTTGTTTTCGCTAAAATTTTGATAAAGAATGTCAAGTATGTAATACCAATTTGTTATTTAATTAAGTTTTCACCAATTTGTTTTTTAATTGAGTTTATTAATTGTTTTTCAAGTCCTGAAACATGAAGTAGTGGTCAAATATGGGCATAAGCAACGAAGCTATTCAGTGAATCAATTGAATTCAGATGAGAATCGTATGGTTTTGGTTATTATTCTGTGAATAATACACCTATGTATTCGCTCAGCAAAAAATTTTTACAACACCCCCGCAAAATTTTTTCTTTCACGTTCCAAGGTGCATAGATTCGAAAAATGCAATGTCCGCCCGCCGTGTAATCCATATCTACATTAATTGCACTCTAAAAAATCGTTCTTTTGCACACAGGCTCCATTTGGGCTCTAGTTGTGTCACGAAACTTTGCAGCCCGATCGGAATATACCCAGGGGTGTTATGGGTGAAAAATAGGGGTAACAATTTTTTTTTGGTGTTTTAGTAATCGTGATATATCGTTTTCCATTTTTTTTAGGAGGAGGAGACCGAATATTAAGTCGATTTTGACCAAAGAGTGGAATATTGAGGTTGTAACCAAGTTTCAGCCTTAAGTTCACGTTAAATTTTGGTCTAAAATCATCGTTCTTCCGCGTACAGTTCCCATTTGGAATGGACTCCCATTTGGAACTCATTTGGACCCTAGTTGTGCTCCGAAGCTCAGCAGTTCGATCAGAATACACCCAGGGGGTTATGGGCTTACCTATGGGCTTATAAAACGATGGTTATGGATGTGTAAAAACAAGATTTTTCGTGGGTTTTTGAGGACTTAGTGAACATGAGCTCGTGAGGTATCATTTTCCGCGTTTTTTAGGGCGAGAAAAGAGAATATGAAATTTATTTTGACCAAAGGGTGAAGAATGAGGTTGTAAGGAAGGATTAGCTCCCAAAATTCATTTTTCATGAGTCAAAAACCTGGGAAATTGTCTTAAATCACCATAAACTTGCATAATAAAAACTATAATTAATATTTGTGGATCAAGACAATTAATTGACTTTATCAATGATCAAAGATAATTAATTTGTCGAAGACTAATTCGTGTTTTTGGGTATAAAAAATAGCTATTCCAGTTATTGCACATGAAAGAAACAATAAATGTTTTCCAGCATTTCTGTAGGTAGGTACGTCCAATAGAATAATAAACCCGTCTGACAAGGACTTTGCAGCGTTTTTAACATTGTCAAAGAATTAGGTACTAGTATTCTGTGATTCAGTTTCAACGCGAAGTATAGGTCACAGTGTACCCACGATACGATCTGTGGTAGCCTATGAGTGATATTGGTATGAATAAGTTTCAATTAAATAAAAGTAGATACCATATGGCACAGTTGGATGCAGGGATTTATCAGGCGTCCATCCCTTTGATTTCGTCTGTCCTTGATGTTTAGTCGATAAACATTTCGAGATTCAGCAGTTGACCTAACGGAGTGATTTAATCATGGAGAAAAACGGTCGAAGTAGTTGATTAGCCGAACAGCGGGAGTGTGACAAGTTGACAACCGCTACATGGTGGTTCCCAAGTGGGTATTGCCACATCGAGCCCCGTCGTCGGCGATTCAATGCTAATAGTTTTGAAACCACTGGTAAATAATTCATAGAAACCATCAATAAAGCACAGTAGCCCCCCAGTGAGCCGTCCGGGAGTGGGAGCGGTAGATTCACCCTCCCTGGCCAAATAAGAGGAAAGGGAATCATCGCCAATTACAACTGTCGTTTGTTCAAGTAGGGAGCTTTTTATTCATGTGTGCGAATCACAGAGTTAGTATCACATTTCAACAGTCTCCAATGTAGGCAGCTATGACACATCAGTGTAATAATCATAATTTGTTGATAGGTGTGAGCCATGACCAACACTGCAGCTTGCGGTACCTAACCTAGATTTCGTGGCTTGCCGCATTGGTTAATAGGTGGCAGACATTGTTGTTCAATCCTGAATTTACAGTTGAGCAATATTTATTATGAGACTCTCCCCCCCCCCCCTCGCCAAGTCTAGAAATTATAATTGGTCGAAAAAATTCCAACAGACGATTCCAAAAAGTTTGTAACCAAATAGACTTAAGATTGTGGATTGCCAAAATTCTGTACAATTCAAGCCAAGCCGAATCCGGCTCAGTCCGCTTTTGGAACTTGCAACTCATATGAGACCATTAAGATCGAAAGCCTTGCAACGCGGCTACAACTACCTTCCAAATTTCAGCACATTTCGACCTTAAACGTGCGGTAGTTATGTGTGTGGCAAGAATTTACGGACGCACAAGCCAACTGGACACCATATTTGTTCAGAAAGATCTGCAAAACAAAAAGTGCATTAAGTTAGAGCGTTGTGAGTTGGATGAAATAGGACGTGATTTACCTAGGTAAGCCCAGTTGACGAGGAGAACTTATCACTGATGAGCCAAAGGACGCGTAATTTGCTAAAAGCCTCGTGAGGGCGAAAAAAGGAAGAGTAAGGGTAGGTAAGGCGGTATCTTTTTGCTTTGGGTTCCGCCTCTTTTTCGCAAGCAAGGTTGGTGAAGCAGGGGTAAGAAATAGGAGCGAGGTAAGCAGACTGATAACCGTGCACCCCCCATTTCCTGGGTTTCCTTCATAAGCCTCCTCACACCTCACGGATAAACTGCGGTTTATGTAGAATGGCCGATGAGGGGGATTTACAGCCAAAGGCGCGAGGAGCTGAGTTCCCGGAGCCACCCTCGGCTATCCTAATGGCTTCCCTATTATTTTTGCATCTTATCATGAAATTTTCTTCCATCCCGTGTCATTGATAGGGTTCCTGAGAAAACAGTTTTACTGTTAAGCGAACAGCCTTTTTAGACCAACTTGAGCATCATTGAGATTTTTCGGAAGAATTCTTAATCGGTTTACCCCCTTTCCTTAGCCATCAATCGACCAACATCAGTTCTGGTTTCAGCATTCTTCCTTTCTCAAATTCTTGAGAGGGGGAAAAATATAATCATTGTTCCAAAATCAAAACTTCTATAGGTTTGTGTGTTTGGGCTTATGGGGAAAATTTTGTCACTCACATAACTAAAAATAAATAATCATAATGACATAAAATTTGGGTAGGTGTGGGTTGGGCCCTACATGGTATGTTGGTACAAATTTGTTTCAATGGACCCAATCTGAAATTCAGGAATATGTACAGATTGCTTGGTAGGCTGTTTGTAATTATTGGTGACAAGTAAAGGGATGCCCAAAGAAAAGTGATATGAAGCGCATTCAGTCGTTTCAAAATAAAGCGGTGAAGGAAAAAAAAGACTAAAATATGAACGACGTTGCCACTCACTGAGTGTGACGTGTAAAGTAGAAATAGAAATCCGTAAGATAAAATATTACCTGAAGAAGGAATAACGTGACTGGAACGACAGTCACTTTTCATCCATCAACAGTATGGGTGTCCAACCGATGTGGCGAACTGGAATTATGTTATACATGAACACCTAAACATTTTCAACAGTATACCTATCTGTACAACAAAACCCCTCCGGGACTGATGGAACTTACTCGTCTATAAAGCGATCTAGGAATCAACGAATTTACCTGATCAAAATCGGTTGAATTCAAACGCAAAAACGCTGCAAATTATTACACAACGGTTTATTATTTACCTGTATAGATGCCCCTTCTGCGTAGATCACTATTTTCTGTGGTCAGTACCCTCCAGGAAAGCCCTAAATGGAGTACGGAAGCCGGTCCGGGAATTATAGTTTAATACAAACGCGAGGGATTCAATAATTAAATCATTAATATTTGCGGTTATTCATGAAGCATAACGTAAGTAACAAACCGTTGTGTAATAATTTACCTGTATTGATGCCCCTTCTGCACAGATAGCATAATAAACCGTTGGGTAATAATTTACCGTTGTATATAAATTTTACCCAATAATACTTCAACGTTTGTTCAAGTTGCAAAAGTACCAATCAACAAAATCCAAAAGAGCCATCATTTTGGTTTATTATTTTCAATAATGATCTATCATCATTGATCATGAATGATCAATTTAAACACGTAAAAAAATTCGAGATAACGGCATCCTGGAAATTTCAACCCCTATTTTTCAACTACAGCAACGCCGAGCTTCGAGGACCAACTAGACCCCGAAAGGACCCTATAACCCGAATTTCATCAATTTGTTTTCATGGTAACTAAGAAAAGTGATCTGTACGGCGAACAGACAGAATTTTTTAAATTGCATTTTCGGATTCTACATACCTTGAAACGTAAACCATCAAAATTTGGGGGGGGGGTTTAGAATTTTTTTGTTCATGCTCGATTCCAATGGTTCATTATTGAAAATAATAAACCAAAAAATTAGAATGCCTCCTCTCTGCCTGTACCTAACCAAAAGAAAGCTGCGAAGTCACATAGGTTCTACTCCGATGGTTTCCACTAAATTTGGCCCCCTGAACACGAGCTAGGCCTCCCTTTTTTTTTAAACACGTCATCTTTGATCATTTAATTGTCTTGCTTCACCTGTTGATACTACTTCTAGTGTAGTTATTGTACAAAGTTATGGTGATTTCAGACAATTTCCCAGGTTTTTGACTCATAAATATGAATAGGGCTGAACCTTTGTTACAACCTCAACTCTTCACCATTCGTTCAAAACGAACTTCTTATTCGTCTTCTCGCCCTAAAAAACATGGAAAACGATACCTCACAACCTCATGTTCACTAAAACCTAAAAAAAAACCCTAGAAAACCTATATTTTCACACCCATTTTTTCCCCCTTAACACCCCTCGGTTTATTTTGTTCGGGCTGCCGAGCTTCGGAGAACAACTAGGAGCCGAATTTGTTCCCAAATGGGGACCCAACGGTGTGCGGAAGAGCGATGATTTTAGACCAAAATCTAGCGTAAATTTTAGGCTGAAACTTTGTTAGAACCTCAATATTCCACTCTTTGGTCCAAATCGACTTCATATTCGGTCTCCTCGTCCTAAAAAAACATGAAAAATGATGACTCACAAGCTCATGTTGCTAAAACACCAAAAACCCTATTTTTACGCCCATTTTCACCCATAATACCCTTTGGTATATTCCGATCGGGCTGCACAGTTTCGGGACACAACTAGGGCCCAAATGGAGCGTGTGTGCGGCAGAACTGCAGTAGAATAATAAACCCATTTGACAAGGACTTTGCAGCGTTTTTTGTAGTCGTAGCTGAAGGCAGCCGGAAGAGAAGTAAGCGAAGAGTGCGGTCTAACCGATCCCCTTCCTCTCTTCACCACTCACTGCCGCCAACTTTACTCCACCTTATGGGTCTGAGAAATTTTGCACAAAAATAATGTTGAAGCCCAATATCATTATTGTATAATGATTGTTATAAGCCTACGTTAAGAGTCGTCCCGTTGTGTGGAACGCATGTGTAGGCATAATACAATTAAGAAAATTCGTGCGTTGCACCTTCGAGATCCACGGTAAAATTTGTTCCGTTCTTATTCTCAGTCTTATTATACAACGTTGTAATCATTAAGATTCATTATATTGCACCTCGCTAGAGACTTCTTCATAATTTCCATTTTTATTCCTCTCTACTTTTTAATAAGAAAAAACATATCATTTTAAATTGACTCACAGTAACAGCTCCTGTTGTAGAGTAGGCTGTTGTTTAATTCGTGCAGCCCACCAACCTGCATTCGCTCTTATCCAACCGTTCGCTACGTATACTCAGAATATGCGAGTCGTATTCATCATAGTCTCTTTATCTTTTCTTGTAGCATGTTGTTCCAACACTATTTTTCCTCCTTTTCTCCATCCCTCGGTACATCTCTCGAGTTCATATTAACTTCAGCCGGCACCGCCGTATTTCACGTTTTGGAAAGCTTGCGATGCCGCGTTGAGCAGTTAATAAACCTCGCATGTTTATTCAAGTAAAAATTCTTTGAGAAAGATAATTTTCTCGTGGATCGAGTTTTGGTGCAGTCAAATGTGTATACTAGAAAGTTGGAGGGGAAAAGGGAGGTATCATTTCTTATACTTCCTTACGTATTGATGTAGGTACTCAAACCCCGACTGCCTTGGATCGTGTTTTGGTTTCATGTCATACGTTTCTAGCCCCTTCAAAATTAACTTTACAATTCCGTATACGGGCGCCGATGGGGCCGAGGATGCTCCGAGAAGCTTTTCATAATCCCAGGTCGACAGGAAGGGATGAAAAATAATCCAGACTTAACGCTGTAGCTCAAAATAGGAAGGAAAAGTAAAGTGTTTTTTGGGAATCCGAATGGATTCCGATTTTAAGGATTTTTTGACCACCCACTGCATTTTATGATCAGCCACTCGTTCACTTCACTTTCGAACATTTGAACAGAAGAAGAAGCATGATCACTATTACCGTGAAACTCCTGCTAATAGAAGGTTTAAGAAATGCTTATCATATTATTATATCCTCGTATACACGTACAGGAATTTTTTTACTATTGAGGTTTTGAGGTTCACTACTATCAGGTTGGACTCGAGCTGATCAAAATCGGCCAAAAAAGATATAGTCATGCAACCGGCGAGAGAGAAAATTAAATTTTTTCTAATTAGGTTATGGACACCGTTGACTTCTTCAAAGTTAAAAGAATTTTTTTTTCTTCTAATTTTAAATGATATTCTTGGATATTAAGTTTCAAATTGTGTATGAACACTCGGTCACTTGGTTAATAGATGTTGATTAACGAATTAACGGTGTTAACTGTTAAGTCGATAGTAGTCAATAAGAAGCTATACAGTTGAAGAGAAGTTTTTAGAGTTAGCGAGAAGACAAGACATTTCGCTAATATTTTCCACTCGTCATCGAGAGGTGGGTTAGCTGGTCCATAATTCATTTCCTAAAATATTGTTAATGCAATTGCTGTGGTGTGCAGTGTGTCTGTTTCAAAAGGGAAACTCGATGGAAAATCCTTGGGAACATCTATTTCTGAGTTCATTAAGACGTAGACGGGATCGTTATAAATCTATCGGGATTCTACCCCATTCTGCTTATTCGTATTGGCTTTAGTTATAATTGTGTTAGTTTTCCGAGTTCGGTACCCGGCGCCCATCCGGTTCGGTAATGGGTTGATCCAGCTAACTCAAGTCATCTTGCTTACCATAGTATCATCGTACTGCTGGAATATAATGAGAAACGTGTCCTTATTGTTTGATGAGAAACACGAACTGAATCGTGAGAATATTTTGGCTCGGTTCTTGGCATGCTAATAAAGGTGGCTATTGCATTATTTAGTAAAGTGTCATTTGCGCAGAAATTAATCTGATCTTACTGCACAGAAAAAATAGAGTTGCCTGCAACATTAACATTTATTGTTATAAGGGACTTCTGCAATTAACTATTGAGAATTATAAATCTGTACCAAACTTCCCCCAACGATCACGAAGAGAATGTAAAATGATTATTCTACGCAGAAGGGGCTATATACAGGAGAATGATGACCTTTTTGTAATAATTTGCAACGGTTTTTTAATAAGCTGACGTTTTGCTACCATTCGTTGATTGAGTGGTGCAAAGTGGTGGTATTTGCAATAATGACGTCATCAGGCGCTTGATTTAAACAGCCTACCTCTTGTATTAAATCTAAAGGGGTTTTCCGCGAGTAGTAGAAGTACAGTTGCTGCCTGACGGCCTGATGATGATATCTTTACATCGAAAGCGCTCGCCTGCCGTAGTACTCGGACCAGCTAATGACGACGAATTCCTCCGGAAGGTATGGTAATATTAGCCTCCTCCTTAGTAATAATGGACTTCCTTATACCCAAAGAGGGAGTGTTTTTTCTCCTCGAAATATCAGATTTACCTACAATGAATTTAGGAACAAATCAAAGGATACCAGCAGGTAATACTTGACTTCTTTTGAACACGCGATAATTGCATTTTACATTAATAATTATTGTATATTGTGGATAGACAATAAATATGGAAGCATGAAAACAGTGGTCTGTATCTTAAGAAGTAGAGGGGGCTTGATGTCCCGTGAAAAAGTTTAGGCACTATTGTTGATCATTACCATAACCATTCGTTAACCTATTCAAGCCATAACAGCTGTTTAATAGTTGCATTATATTGTAAATGTATACTTACCTACCTTCTCAAATCGGTATTTATTCGACTGCTCAAAAATTGATATTTCTTTTCCAAACCAGCTATTATTATGCATTACTAATGTATAAGAGCTAGAATAACAACGGTGGCTTGTGTAGGTCCCGTTAAGATCGATCGTAAGATCAAACAGCAAGATCGGTTATTACTAAATTCATCACCTCATTAATAATGAATGTTCATATAAAGTTGTAAAGTTGTAAATATTCAAAAATCACTCATAATCATAGGTACCTAGTTGTGGTCGAGTAATTATTTAAAACTCAATCAAAATTATAGGTACGTAAGTTCAGAGTCAGACCTATCACCGGCGACTTTGTGATGCAACAACAGCAGTGGTACTTGTCTGTTGGGTGGGAGGTTGAACCGCCCAGGATTCGAGGGGTGGAAAGAAAAATCAATGCAGCTCTCTCTGAAGCACAACGTACTTTGCAGGGTCTCTAGGCTCCTTACCTGGTAGGCCGGACCTAAAATACCTTTAATAATTTTTTTTTTTTTTAAAGGAAAATAGATTCAGAATTCGGCCGTTGTCAGCTGTTGGACCTGGGCTGCTCTGCTTATCATATCAACATTTGTTTTCTCACGTAACATGGTTGTCTTCTGTAGTCAAGATCCGGTTATTAAAATGGGGAACTTCTGAGACCTCAGGAGAAGTTAATGTTTACCTGTGTACCTAGGTGGTCAGACCTGAAGTCCATTTTTCTCAAAGTACTTTGTCTAAAACAGCAAAAATTAAACTGACATACCGTCGGTTTACCGGTGAACCGAGGAAACAGTGTACTTATATTTGCGTTGCAACACCGGCGGCAGTTTTACTCAGAATCTGGTGTAAATGATGTACTCTACACAAGAAAAAACTCAGTAGTTATGTACTCCTTTTAAAATAGAAAACTGTCATGCTCACATTGTACTGAAGCTGGCACCTCACTATTTTGCGTTATTATTTTCAATAATGAACAATTTTAACATGTTTAATGTTTTAGGGCTGGGGGTCATTCTGTGAATTCCGACACGCAAATATGCAACGTTTTTCATTGGTTACTACACAGTTACTACCTTCTGTTGTAGCAACCATAAAGAATATCGCACTCGAAAGAAACAAGAGTCAATAGCTACGTTTTTCATTGGTTACTACACAGTTACTACCTTCTGTTGTAGCAACCATATGTTGATGGCGAGTTCTATAATAAGTACAGTAAATGCAACATTATACTTGTAGAGTTCAGTGAAATTGTGGCTTTCATTTCTATATCTAATTTCTCCCTTGCGAGGGAAAAACATTAAACATGATTTAATGTTTTTCCCTCTCAAGGGAGAAATTTATACAGCAGAAAAACCGATTCTTCTTTCTGTATGTACGGAGATAGCCCGACACTAATTTTTTAACCTCCTTCTCTCCTCATAATTTCATGGTTTACGTTTCAAGGGACGTAGAATAGGATATCGAATAAAAATCTTTCGGTCCTTCCGCCGTCCGCGGCTTTTTCCTTAGTTCCCATGAACCAAGATCCACGAAATTGGATGACCCATCTTATCGGTCAGGTTTGGGCTGTTTGGTCCACGAAGCTCGGCTTTACTGTCACTCAACTCTAAGGGGTGAAAAATAGGGGTTGAAATATCCCTGTCTCGGAAAATTTTGTTTTTAGGTGCGGGTTTTCTCGCATTTTTAAACAGTTCGATTTTTTCTGAATTTTTGAGACCATCTGGAGCATTCTACGATATCGCCACAAAGTTAGGTTATAAAATTTTCCCTAAAGATCAGCATGTATGCAGGCAGTAAGGTGGGTTGAGTGGGCCCATCACTTCTCCATGGGCCAGGTGGCCGCCGCGTGCCGTAGCGGAGTGCTGTAGGCAACGAGCTCTTACACGAAAAATCAAAGGTTCGAATCCCGGTTCCGATACCTAACATTTTACACTTCACATCAACAATTCCCTTCAGAACTATTATGTTTCTTTTTACCATTTTTACTGCTTGAACGTTCAAAGCACGATATTAATTTGTAGTGGCGAATAGGTACTTAACTGCAGAAGGGCTGCGCTCTATACAGAACGGTTATCTATACAGAGAGCTGTGATCTGTAACAGAAGGGTGTTCTACACAGAAAATGATCTGTAACAGAAGGGTGCTCTGTACAAAATAATAAACGGTTGTGTAGGGATTTGCAGCGGATTTGCAGCGTTTTTGGTTTCAAAATTCCTAATTAGGTTTTAATAAATTGTTAAAATTCAAAGATTGCCAGTCGTCAGCTCAAAATTCTATTAGCCTCTATCAGCTCAAAAAGTTATTATGCTCCGTCAAAATACTAACAGAATATATATATAATTATATGACCGTTTGGTATACCAGTGGTCCCGGGAGGGGGGGAGGGGCTCGAAAGTGTGAAGTGAAGCCCTTCCCGATAATGTCCTTTGCCCTACAATGATTCTTGATGTAGCGTAAATGTGAATAAATACCTAAGTAGTTTGGCTCATTAAAAGTTATTCCAATCAAAATATAAAAACGCTGCGAATCCCTGCACAACGGTTTATTATTTTGTACAGAATACCCTTCTGTTACAGGTCACAGCTCTCTGCATATAATAACCCTTCTATATAATGTAATATGTACTATTCTATACATATTAAGTAGATCGCAGACCCTCGTAGGTTAGTACCTAACCCCTTACGCGTTACTAGGTACCTAATTAAATCACGAGTTATATGTTGCTAAAATATTCTGTCTATGACAAACAGTAACTAAAATGGCAAAAAGAAATGCAAATAATGAAGTTCTGAGGGAAAATAGTTGATGTGGAGTGAAATAAATGCCCCTTCTGCGTAGATCACCGTTTTCTGTGGTCAATACCTATAATGAACCGTTGTGTGATAACTTGCCCATCAATAATACTTCAACGGTTGTTCAAGTTGCAGAAGTACCGATCACAAAATCCAGCCCCTTCTGGGTAGATGAACCGTTATGTAATAATTTACCGTTGTGTAATAATTTACTGTTGTGTAATAATTCACCGTTATGTAATAATTTACCGTTGTGTAATAATTTGCCGTTGTGTAATAATTTACCATTTTGTAATAATTTACCCATCAATAATACTTCAACGTTTGTTCAAGTTTCACAAGTACCTACCAACAAAATCCAATAGTCCATCACTCATCAAATGAAATAATATCACAGAACAACCAACTCGACTTCATACAGCCATCCTTGATTATAATCAGGTGCTCCCTAGTGATGATTATCTAGGCCGGATTTATACCGTTTGATTCACGATCGTGTTGACGAAGCTTTTTGGTGTACATGAACGGCTGGACGTACAATGCTCCGGGTGGTCTCAAAAAACTGTTTAGCTCAAGACAAATTTAATTACGTAAAAAAGAACCATACCCTTCTATAAAAAGTTTTCGTGATACGGCGTTCTGAAAATCTCGGACCAACTAGACCCCGAACGGAACCTATAAACCGAATTTCATCAATTTTGTTTCATTGTAACTAAGAAAAGTGGCCAGTACGGCGTACGGCGTACCGCGGACAGACAGAATTTTTTTAATGGCATTTTCGGATTCTACATACGTAAACCATCAAATTTTGAGGGGGGGTTAGAATTTTTTTTTTCATGCTCGATTCCAATGGTTCATTATTGAAAATAATAAACCAAAATGAAGATGTGGGAGATAAAACGCGCCACCGCCTTCGGAATCCTCGAGACACAGCCTGTCAGAATCTGATAAGTGCAACGGGAAACGTACCGTTCGAGTTGGTTGGGAATTTGGAAACGATTGATAAAATTCACGGGCTCTGCGCAACAAACCATCGAAATGAGGCTGACAATAAATCAGAGAATGAAGACTTACGGCGATAGCCTTGCTCCTTTCATCCTGTAATTTTCACTTTCGTTTATAGTGGTTTGTTTAATCCACTTTTTGGTTTATTATTTTCAATAATGAACCATTGGAATCGAGCACGAAAAAAAAAAAAAAAAAAAAATTGTAACCCCCCTCAAATTTGATGGTTTACGTTTCAAGGTATGTAGAATCCGAAAATGCAATAAAAAAACTCTGCAAATCCCTGCACAACGGTTTATTATTTTGTAAGAATACTTTTCTGTTACAGACCCCAGCTCTCCGTATAGATAACCCTTTATATAATATATGTACTATTCTATACATATCATGTAGATCGCAGACCCCGTAGGTTAGTACCTAACCCCGTACTCGTTAATAGGTACCTACCAAATCACCAGTTAAATGTTGCTAAAGTAATTCTGTAACTGTAATGGCAAAAATAAACGCAAATAATGAAGTGATGAAGGGAAATTGTTGATGTGGAGTGAAAATACACTGGAAATGGCGGATGAGGTTGGCACAATTTTCCTTCAGAACTTCATTATTTGCGTTTCTTTTTGCCATTTTAGTTACTGTTTGTCACCGACAAAATTATTTTAGCAACATTTAACTCGTGATTTAGGTAGGTACCTAGTAACAAGTACGGGGTTAGGTACTAACCTACGGAGGATCTGCGATCTACATAATATGCATAGAATTATAGTACATATTATATTATATAGACGGGTTATCTATACAGAGAGCTGTGGTCTGTAACAGAAGGGTATTCTGTACAAAATAATAAACCGTTGTGCAGGGATTTGCATAGTTTTAAATTCAACCGTTCAACGGTTTTAGTTATGACCTATTCCGTGAATTCATCTGCTCGTCAATACCAAATGCCGGCAAAATACGTTTTATTGGCAACCAGCTGAACTTATCTTATTGGGGAGTAACAAACGGGAAAGGTGGTTGAACGGGTTGAGGTCCTATCAACAGCCGTGGATGGGTAATTATAATACTCGTAACTTCCTCTCTGACTGACCCATTGGTGGCACATATTTGAACAATGATCATTAGAGAGCATCAGATGATAACCGCTTATCAAATTATGTTGGCATTCCTACTGGATAAACAATTTTAAATTTCGATGACTGTAGGTCATACAACTCTTCAATAACAAGCAATCAATCTACCACCAATTAATATTGGGTTGTGTTCAGTACGCTATATAGTTTTTCTTTCTTTTATATTTCTACTCTTGAAATATTAAACTGAAAAAAAGGGGAAAGAAAAGTAGTTTTCAGAGCAGTGAAATAGATGACATTGGAGCTGAACCCAGCAGGCAACGATGACAACATGATGAGAAGGAGCAATGCTTATGAATAATTCAACGCGTCCCAGCAGGAGGCAACTCGCTACTTCACCCACGGTTTTTATCTTGGGACATCGATCATTTTAATTGCCTTTTAGGGTATATCACCTCTTATCGTGAGATGACACCAATTAACTTACAATATTAACAAAATTTCTGACTAAAAATTATGATTTGAACTTGTGTGAAATGGTGATTTCATTTGAAGTGATAATCGACTTGAGTTATCTTTTGTCAGAAGTGACTTAGCACATTGTCCAATATAGTGGCATAATGTTGATTCAATCTTTGTTACCACTTCCGGCAAAGGGTTCTTTGCCACCTGGAAATATAATTCATAGGAAATTCGTCAGATATGAAGGGCGCCTGTTGATGATAATAATGGGCAAGTACGTCTGTTGAACACAAGCTCTTTTGGTAGTGAAGTTTTACCCTACGTCACTAGTCACCACGTTCCTTTATGAAATCAAGATTTCCATCTCTCAACCCTACTTTTCAAAAGGCTCTCTCAACCCTGCTTTCATCCGCATAACGTCCCATTATGGAACGTCTGGTATCAACTCATCAAATGGATCAAGAAAAAAATCTAGTTCCCAACATCTCATCAGCGATTAGTGTAAGGAATCATTTGTTTAATAATCGGATTTATTGTTGATGGCCGAATTGGTTTACACGTCTGCCAACCTACCTCGCTATCTCGAAATACCTACTTCGTTAATAATGCAATATTTCTATGTTGAGCATTTAGAATAATAACTCATTTTTCTATCTTCCCAAAACATTGCCAACGGTTGATCGTATAGCGTCCATAATAGTGGATAATAATTGTAGTAGTCCATTATCGGGACCACGTGAGTGCAAAACATAGGCTATTCGATATGCCTATGGTATGCAAGCAGTTCTTGACTCACGCGCTATTTGATTCATAACTATCGTGGCGTTCATAACCTTATCAGGATTCAACCTTAAACTACTGCATTCTCGTAATAACAAATCCGTCAAAAAAAAATTGTTCTGATGACTCCAAATCGCTCAGCAACTGACGGGATCTTACACGACTGTCACCACCAAATAATAAAACTTGTTGCGTAGTCTCTTTGCAAAACGAGTCCCATTTTCGTTTAAATTGATGATTTTATCAGTTGGCTTAAGAACTGACGCAACACTTATTATTTCCCGTGCTTTGTAATTGGGTTACATAATAATTAGAACCCCGTTCGGATTTGTAAAACTTTTTTCAATATTGAAGTCTTTACCTGGGTTCTCAACAATTAATTATTATTACATTGTCAAACTTTCATTTTGTTCGTCACGGAATCGCCACCCTTGAAACTGGCTTGGTCGTTATTTATTCCACCTGGGTATTTGAATGGGAGTAGGAATTTGTGAATGAAATGAAACACTTGACTGGTCGTACAACAGTTTAGCTCACTAATTAATTACTTTTATGTAATCCTATTGAAATTATTAGCAATTATGCTCAATCGAAAAAATCTTATTTCTTATAAAAAGGTGGGTCTCTCTTAACTTTTAAAACAAAAGGGAACATTTATTTTTGGCGATGGGTGTATCTTTCCTTGAGTAAAATCAACACCTAGTAAACGATTTTTGCCATTTTCGATCGAGCATACAGACAGAAAATTTTTTAAATAACATTTTGGGATTCTTTGTAAAGTCGACTGTCGATGTATAAAACTCTCGATACACGGAAACTTTCGATATAGTGAAGTAATTGTCTGGTCCTTGAGAATCTATCGGTATAATTAAAAAACCCTGTGTATTTAGATACACTTCTTAGTATGAAATGAAACTGCTGGACACAGTCCCGACGAGCTGCCCCTCTGTAGAATGAAGAGTAGCGGGGATTTGTTGTTCTATCAACACATTACAATTGCTTGTATGTAAGTTAGGCTATGAATCATAAAACTGGGTCGAATGACTTTTTCCGTTTCATGTCGTCAGTTTGCGCATTAAACCGAACATGAACCTTCTGAACATGAAGTGAACTTGGCAAAATTCGCCCATTTTGAGATGATCTTGTTGTACCATCCCCATTCATCTCTCTGAAGGAAGCAAGATCATCCCTGAGTATCATCATAATATGCGGTTACATCAGAAGTTGGTGGTAGACTGTTCCCTGCTCTTCTCCAGACCGAGAATGCACTGGATGCTGCAAGATGGTCTGCCTCCTCCGAGAAGAAAATAGTGGAATACTTCCAATCCAAATGAGTCTGGGTATATGTTTTTACTTTTATTTACGTATCTACTTTTGTACGATGACTGACTTCTGCACTGAAATAAAGGCTGGGCGTTCCCACTCTCGTTATTATGTAAATTTCCCTTAGCCCCTCTCGATACTGAAAACTCGTGGTGTACGGCAACTCTCGATACAGTGAAATTTTTTCACGGTCCTCAGAATTTCGCCATGTTGAGAGTCGACTGCACCAAACGGAAAACATCAAATTTTTCGAAGGGGGTTTCAGATTTTTTTTTTTCGTGCTCGATTCCAGGAGATCATTATCGAAAATAATATTTTTTTTTTAAATCGTAAAATAAAAACGCTGCAAATCCCTGCACAACGGTTTATTATTTTGTATAGAATACCCTTCCGTTACAGATCATAGCTCTATGTATAGATAACCCGTCTATATAATATGATACCGTAAAATGGGGTGACCCCCACGAAGTGCCACGTTTTGAGGTTTTTTTAAATATCCTGGTCTCAATTCTTGAGCTATTGCGCTGAAATCTTCGGGGGACGTTGCTGAATATCTCAGCGATAGAATAATGACTAAAACAATTTTTTTGGATCGATAGGGGTGGTGGGAGAAATGCAGGTTTGTGGCATATTTCCACCCCATGGGGTGGGGTGACTATGTGCCACTCCGATTTTGATGTCTCCACGCCTGTCTAGTTGACTCTGGCCCATTTTCGACCCCGTTTTCTGAAACTAGAGAAAATTTCCTATACAGGAAAAATGTAGTCACGTTAACATGAAAAATTCTAGGAATTTCTCAGACGACTTAAAAAACACCTAATTTTTCAAACCAGCTGATTTTCATTTGGGTGATAAACAGAAGTCATTTCTATTAAATATGTTTATTAAAATATCTTCTAAAACCTTCTTAAACATGGCCTCGCACCGAGTTTCCTCACATACTTCCGCGGCATAGCTGAGAAAAAACGACAAGACACATTGAAAAATGGGTGGCACATAGCAACCCCTGTTTTGCACTACTCTGATAAACTGCATCATATTTCTGTTCAGAAGACATTTTGGAAAACATCCTTTGCAAGGGGGCTTGATGGATACATGTGCAATTGAAAACGAAACTTACCGACGCACGGGGATCTCCACGAGAACCTGCCCAACAAGAACTAGGACAGCAACGCAAAAAAATGTGATATCACAGAAAACACCGATGGACTGATAACACGAACGAGCAACCGCGGGCTTGAACGTTCTGCACTCTAGCGTATCCCCGGAGAACCTCTTCTGAAGAGAAAAACGCTGCAAATCCCTGCACAACGGTTTATTATTTTGTATAGAATACCCTTGTGTTACAGATCACAGCTCTATGTATAGATAACCCGTCTATATAATATAATATGTACTATTCTATGCATAATTATGTAGATCGCAGGGTTAGTACCTAACCCCGTACTCGTTACTAGGTACCTACCTAAATCACGAGTTAAATGTTGCTAAAATAGTTCTGCCGATGACAAACAGTACCTAACAAAAAGAAACACACATAATGAAGTTCTGAAAAGAAATTGCTGATGAGGAGTGAAAAAAGTTGCAAAAGTACCTACCAACAAACTCCAGCCCCTTCTACGTAGATGGTATAATGAACCGTTGTGTAATAATTTACCGTTGAGTAATGATTTACCGTAGTAATAATTTACCCATCAATAATACTTCAACGTTTGTTCAAGTTTCACTACCTACCAACAAACTCCAGAAGAGCCATCATTTTTCAAATTAAATAATATCACAGAACAACCAACTCGACTTCATACTCCGCCAATATAATCAGGTGATCCCTACCAATGATTTTATCTCCGCCAAATTTCCTATTGTGGGCGCGTCTCTGGTTACGAGATTTGGTTTGAATTGTATACAATTTCATTCACACTGGAGTCGAAAATGCCTGTCGGTGCAAACTTCGGGGCCTTACTGTGAACGAACGGCTGGACGTACGATGCTCCGGATGGTCTTAAAAAACTCGCAAGTTCAAGAACTATTTAAAACCGTAAAAATATTTACGTAAAAAAATTGTATAGGCGTTTTGAAAATTTCAACCCCTATTTTGAACCCCTTAGAGATGACTCACAGTAACGTCGAGCTTCGAGGACCAACTAGACGCCGAACGGAACCTATAACCCGAATTTCATCAATTTTTTTTCATGGTAACTAAGAAAAGTGGCCCGTACGGCGTACGGCGTACGGCGTACGGCGGACAGACAGAAATATTTTTATTGCAGTTTTGGATTCTACATACCTTGAAACGTAAACCATCAAATTTTGAGGGGGGGTAAGAATTTTTTTTTTCATGCTCGATTCCAATGGTTCATTATTGAAAATAATAAACCAAAATGCGGAACCTGGTCAAGTTCATCTCTGACACCGGTAGGGTGCGTCCAAGTGATGGATTCCAGGATGGCACATAGTCACCCCATTTTACGGTATGTACTATTCTATAGATATTATGTAGATCGCAGACCCTCCGTAGGTGAGTACCTAACCCTGTACTCGTTACTAGGTACCTACCTAAATCACGAGTTAAATGTTGCTAAAATAATTCTGCCGATGACAAACAGTAGTTACCTAACAAAATGAAACACACATAATGAAGTTCTGAAAAGAAATTGTTGATGAGGAGTGAAAAAAGTTGCAAAAGTACCTACCAACAAACTCCAGCCCCTTCTACGTAGATGGTATAATGAACCATTGTGTAATAATTTACCGTTGAGTAATGATTTACCGTAGTAATAATTTACCCATCAATAATACTTCAACGTTTGTTCAAGTTTCACTACCTACCAACAAACTCCAAAAGAGCCATCATTTTTCAAATGAAATAATATCACAGAACAACCAACTCGACTTCATACTCTGCCAATATAATCAGGTGGCCCCTAGCAATGATTTCATCTCCGCCAAATTTCCTATTGTGGGCGCGTCTCTGGTTACGAGATTTGGTTTGAATTGTATACAATTTCATATTTCATTCACACTGGAGTCGAAAATGCCTGTCGGTGCAAACTTCGGGGCCTTACTGTGAACGAACGGCTGGACGTACGATGCTCCGGATGGTCTTAAAAAACTCGCAAGTCCAAGAACTATTTAAAACCGTAAAAATATCCACGTAAAAAAAAAATGGTATAGGCGTTTTGAAAATTTCAACCCCTATTTTGAACCCCTTAGAGATGACTGACAGTAACGTCGAGCTTCGAGGACCAACTAGACCCCGAACGGAACCTATAACCCGAATTTCATCAATTTTCTTTCATGGTAACTAAGAAAAGTGGCCCGTACGGCGTACGGCGGACAGACAGAAATATTTTTATTGCAGTTTTGGATTCTACATACCTTGAAACGTAAACCATTAAATTTTGAGGGGGGGTAAGAATTTTTTTTTTTCATGCTCGATTCCAATGGTTCATTATTGAAAATAATAAACCAAAACTGGAAATTATTACACAACGGTTTACTATTTACCCGTATAGATGTCCTTTCTGCGTAGATCACTGTTTTCCGTGGTCAGTACCTACCCTCGTGCTTCTACACCCAGGAAAGCCCTAAATCGAGTACTGAAGCAGCCTGGGGGATTACAGTTTCATAATTATTAGGAGGTGGATTCAAGAATTCTATAATTAATTATTTATCGTTATTCATAATTATTATCGTTATTTATCGTTCCTTGTTCAACTTACAAAAGTAGGTAACTACCAGAAAAATCCAAAATAACCATCATTCTCCAAATGAAATAATATTACGGAACAGCCAACTCGATTTCATGCAGCCATGCGTGATTATAATCAGGTGATCCCTAGCAATGATGTCTGTGCTGGATTAATACGGCTTCATTCACGATCATGTTGACGAAGTTTTGCAGTGCAACTTTCTGGGCTTTACTGTGAACGAACTGCTGGATGGACAAGGTTCCGGGTGGTATCAAAAATGCCCAAAAATGCCCCAGTTCGAGATCAATTTAAAAACGTAAAAAAATTCCACATAACGGCGCCTTGGGAATTTCATCCCCTATTTTTTTCAACCCTCAGAGATGACTGACAGTAACGCCGAGCTTCGCGGACCACCGAGACCCAAGTGGGACGCACATAATTTAATATTTCGGATTCTACTTACCATGAATGAAAATTAATGAAATTTGGTTTGTGGGTCCCATTTGGGGTCTCGTTGATCCGCGAAGCTCGGCGTTAGTGTCAGTCACATCTAAGGGGTGAAAAAAAGGGGCTTGCATTTCAAGGGGCTATTATTTCGATTTTTTAACGTTTTAAATTGATCTCGACCTTCGGAATTCTTTGCGACCGGCCGGAACCTTGTCCGTCCAGCCGTAAGCCCATGAATTTCACACCAAAAATCTCGTGAATGACACGGTATAAATCCACCTCAGATTATACTGCTAGGGAACACCTGATTATAACTGCGCACGGATGTATGAAATCGAGTTGGTTGTTCCGTGATATTATTTCACTAGAAAAACGCTGCAAATTATTACACAAAGGTGGATTATTCACCGATATAGGTGCTCCTTCTGCGCAGATCACTGTTTTCTGTGGTCATTACCCTCGTAATTCAATCATTTATCATTCCACCTTTTTTGTAGTTATTCATAAAGCATAAGGTAAATAATAAACCGTTGCGCAATAATTTACCTGTATAGATGCCCCTTCTGCGCAAATAGTATAATAAACCGTTGTGTAATAATTCACCATTGTGTAATAATTCACCATTGTGTAATAATTTACCGTTGTGTAGTAATTCACTGTTGTGTAATAATTTACCGTTGCGTAGTAATTTACACAATAATAAACCGTTGTGTAATAATTCACAAATAATAACCGTTGTGTAATAACTTACCTGTATAGATGCCCTAAGTCGAGTATTGAGCCAGCCCGAGAATTACATTTCAAAATACTGTTGTTATTCATGAAACATAACGTTTATTCAGGTTACAAAACTATCTATCAACAAAATCCAAAAGAGCCATCACTTTTCAAATTAAATAATATCACTTAACAACCAACTCGACTTCATACTCCGTGAATATAATCAGGTGCTCCCTAGCAATGATTATCTCAGGCCAATTCCCAATTGTTGCTGCGTCCCTAGCAATGATATATGGGCTGAATGTATACAATTTAATTCACCCTCTGTTGAAGAAGCCTGTCGGTGCAAACTTCGGGGCCTCGCTGTGAACGAACGACTGGACGTACAATGCTCCGGGTGGTGTCAAAAACTCCCAAGTTTGAGAACTATTTGAAAACGTAAAATAATTCGAAATATCGGCGTCCTGGAGATTTCAACCCCTATTTTTCATCCCTTAGGGATGACTGACATTAACGCCGACCTTCGAGGACCAACTAGACCCCAAATGGGACCTATAAACCGAATTTTGGTTCAAAGTAACTATGGGTAATTTTGGTTCATGGTAACTGAGAAAAGTGCGAAGTACGGCGTACGGCGGACGGACAGAAGTTTTTAATTTCATTTTCGGATTTTACATACCTTGAAATGGAAACCATAAAATTGTGTGTGTGGGGGGGGGGTTAACTTTTTTTTTTCATGCTCGATTTCAAAGGTTCATTATTGAAAATACTTACTTTGAATTTTGTTGATAGGTGCCTATCAACTCTAACAACTCGTAACGTGAACAAACGGTCATAAGCTTTGTGAATAACAACGCAATATAATAATTATTAATTATAGAACTCTTGAATCCGTCGCATTTTGTATGAAACTTTAATTTCCCGGCCGGGGCCAGTATCCGATTTAGGGCTTTCCTGGGTGAATCCCCAGTGTAGGTATTAACCACAGAAAACAGTGGTCTGCGTAGAAGGGGCATCTATATGGGTAAATTAATAAATCGTTGGTTAATAAATAACAGGGTTTTTGAACAACACGTCAAAATTGAGCAGACGTGGGAAGCGATACACGTTTCAATTAGAAGCTTTAAACAAATGCAATACCTACAGCATCTCTTTAATTCCCTGGAAAACAAATAACGTCATTGATAAGCTCAGCCCTGCATAATTTAATATTCCGGAGACCCTCTTAGGCCTTTCCTCATTTCTTGAGTTTGTCTTTTCATCTTTGAAGTGAAATCGGAACTGCTTTAACCCGGCTCTTCGCTCCAAACTTATGTGCGGGTTAAATGATTAATAAAGTTTTTATTCACTGAGGGCGGTTTGCCCTAATGGGATATCTCGTATTGAAGCGAAGACCCCTCTTCCTCGGTTTCTTCAAATCTGCAAAGCGAGATGGCGGTGGAAAGTGAGTCAACCTCTCCCAGTTAATTAAACTCCAACCCTTTCCCTAATTACCCTCATCTCGTCGAGTTTTCCTAGAGTGAAACACCTACTATATTTCCACTTTCCCGTTGTTTTACAGAGAAAAATATTTTTCTCGAGTATATACATTATATATAGCTGCCTATATTTATTCAGGTTCCAAGAGCAATGAATTTCACTGAAATAAATGGAAGTATTATGAACATCCAGTAAAGCATGTCGAGACAGGAAACAGTGGGTAGAGAGGGGTATTTATTCGAAAATTGTCTAATTTCCAGTTTTGTTCTCTTCTTCTTTTTTTAGGTGTTTTTTGTGTGCAATTGCCCAGTTTTGGTCTGGTTGTGATCACACTGATTCAAAACGAAGTTTTGTTTCTTTCTCATAGGTTTGAGGTTTTTATAGGAAATTGGAGGCAAACAAAAGGTTTCGATAACCATGAGCCGCAATTTACATCCGATCTTATTAGTTCTTTGTGCAATCGACTCAGTTTTCGTTGTACTCGTAATCGAGGATTGGTGGGGGGGGGGGGAGGGGGGATAGATCGATTTGCAAATTTTTCACTGTTCAGTTTCAATTAGGTATTAGCATAAATGTCAAAACGCTGCAAATCCCTGCACAACGGTTCATTATTTTGTACAGAATACCCTTCTGTTACAGATCACAGCTCTCTGTATAGATAACCCGTCTATATAATATCGTCGGCTTACAAGAGAAATTCACTAAGTCAATTTTTTCAATTTTCGGTTTATTTGCTACTCCTATGTATTTTTCAACGCCCGATCGATTGGTGACGTCAATTTTGAGATCCTAGGAACCGTTCTCACGGAAAATGCGAAATAGTTTTTCACTAAGTCAGAATGTTAAAAAAATTAGTCAGGAGAAATTCACTAAGTCCTTACCGTGATGATTATCGAGACTTAGTGAATTTCTCCAAAGGCAATAAATTATTGCCGTTGATGTGAAATTCACTAAGTCACTTGAATGGATTCATATTTCTGATCATTTCGTGTGGATCCGGGATAAAAATACGACTAGGCAGAAAGGATTTTCGCGATTCACCTACCCACAGCATCAGTTACCTCGACTCGAGACAGTTATTAATGAAATAAATATAAAGAGATCCTAAATGAATATAAAGAACACTGTGTCAGAAAAGATGCAGCCATGAAGGAAAAGGATTTGGACAAAAAAAGCCACTCATGACAAAAGCTTCATGTCGATAACTTGTGATCTTCAAAGCGTGCTTCAGATCCCCAGTTCTGGTGTAAGTTTGCTGTATTACCTCAGAAAAATAAATGTGTACAACTTTACTGTGTATGAGGCAGCACCCCCGAACAACGGATACTGTTTTTTCTGGACTGAAGTAAATGGCAAAAGAGGGAGTTGTGAGATCGGGTCCTGTTTGCTGCAGTTCATAATGGACCACGTTCCTCACACAGTAGAACGCCTCACTATCTTCTCGGACACTTGCGGGGGTCAAAACCGTAACATTCAAATATCGGCACTGTTGTTGTACGCTGTACGCAATCACCCCAGCTTAGAAATCATCGAACAGAAGTTTATGGAGAGCGGCCATTCTTACATGGAGGTCGACTCAATGCATTCTGCAGTCGAAACAGCAAAGAAAAATGTGGATGTCTTTAGTGTTCATGAATGGGAAAACATTTTTCGAATTGCACGAAAAAGTAAGGATGGATACCACACTAAAGAGCTCTGCTTTCAGGACATGTTAAACTTAAAACACCTTGTTCAGACAACAGTGTTCAACAAGAACGTGGACGATGCGGGTCAAGAGGTTAACTGGCTGAAAGTAAAAGTGTTTCAGTACAGAAGGGATGAGCCAGAATCCATTGGATATAAGTACGGTTATCAAGATGAATTCAGGAAGATTCCGTTGAGAATGGCATCAGCCAGAAAAAGCCGGGCCTCCACTTTGAGGATGACTAAAACATATTTAGCTCCACTGTACCGGAATCAGCTCCCGATTTCAGTGGCAAAAAAGAAAGACCTAACAACTCTCTGCCGTAAGGGTGTCATACCGCAGAATTTGCAGCAGTGGTTCTATGGTTTACAGACAAGTAACGCCATAGTTGACCGGGCTGCTGAACCTGCACTGTCAGACGCTTCTGACGAAGAATAATAATTTTGTGAGAAGTGAAGTTTTGAACTGAATTGAGAGCATTATTTTGAATTTTAAAGTTCCTTTTTTTCCACAAAGTTTCAAATAATAATTGTATTGCAGTCGAAACTCAGATTTTAAACAATAAATTACTTTTAAAATCCTTAAAAAAATACTTATTAAAATCCTTCACCCCCCTCATTAATGCGATCAAAATTCAGGGAGAAATAGACAGAAGAATCCCTAAGTCATCACATCTCAGAAGTTTTTCGACAAGTGAAAATCATTAAGTCACTATAGTCAGGTGAAATTCACTAAGTCAGGTCCCTTCGTACGAAAAGTACATTTTTAAGTTAGTTGTGAATGCGCTAACCACTTGGGGATCACGTGGAAGTAAGTAGACATCACGAAGCAGCTGCACACCAAATTTCAACCCTCTAATCCAATTTCTTCCTAGCAAAACGGGTCTCACCAAAAACTGAATTTTTCAAATTTGATTTTCTCAAAACTATAATATTTGACTTAGTGAATTTCACTTGTAAGCCGACGATATAATATGTACTATTCTATACATATTATGTAGATCGCAGACCCTCCGTAGGTTAGTACCTAACCCCGTACTCGCTACTAGGTACCTAAATCACGAGTTAAATGTTGCTAAAATAATTCTGTCGATGGCTAACAGTAACTAAAACGGCAAAAAGAAACGTGAAGTTCTGAAGGGAACTTGTTGATGTGGAGTGAAATAGACGCCCCTTCTGCGTAGATCACTGTTTTCTGTGGTCAATACCTACCCTCGTGGTCAAGTATAATGAACCGTTGTGTAATAATTTACCGTTGTGAAATAATTTACCGTTATGTAATAATTTACCGTTGCGTAATAATTTGCCGTTGTGTAATAATTTACCATTGTGCAATAATTTACACATAAACAATACTTCAACGTTTGTTCAAGTTGCAAAAGTACCGATCAACAAAATCCAGCCCCTTCTTGGTAGATGAACCGTTGTGTAATAATTTACCGTTGTGAAATAATTTACCGTCATGTAATAATTTACCGTTGCGTAATAATTTGCCGTTGTGTAATAATTTACCATTGTGTAATAATTTACCCATCAATAATATTCCAAAGTTTGTTCATGTTTCAGAAGTACCTACCAACAAAATCCAATACCTAGTCCATCACTCATCAAATGAAATAATATCACAGAACAACCAAGTCAACTTCATACAGCCATCCTTGATTATAATCAGGTGCTCCCTAGCGATGATATTCGGGCCGGATTTATACCGTTTGATTCACGATCGTGTTGACGAAGCTTTTTGGTGCACACGAACGGCTGGACGTACAATGCTCCGGGTGGTCTCAAAAAATTGTTTAGCTCAAGAAAAATTTAATAACGTAAAAAAAACCATACTCTTCTATCGAAAGTGTTCGAGATAAGGCATTCTGAAAATTTCAACCCCTATTTTGAACCCCTTAGAGAGACTGACAGTAACGTCGAGCTTCGAGGACCAACACTAGACCCCGAACGGAATCTATAACCCGAATTTCATCAAGTTTGTTTCATGGTAACTAAGAAAAGTGTCCAGTACGGCGTACGGCCACAGAATTTTTTTTATTGCAGTTTCGGATTGTACATACCTTGTAACGTAAACCATCAAATTTTGAGGGGGGGTTAGACTTTTTTTTTCATGCTCGATTCCAATGGTTCATTATTGAAAATAATAAACCAAAAATACAGGTCTTGGACGAAATAGAAAAATATTTGATTTAAAAATTGAATTTTTCTCTTTGGATCATCGTAGTAGCTATCGAGCTGTGGGGGGGGGGGGGGATACTGATTGATTTTCTTTGTGTTAAACCCAGTTCCGGTCTAGTGATGCAGGAAAAAGTCCAAGTAACTGTAAACGAACCAATCTACACATCATCCAGTGGGTGTCCGCGACCCCTGTATGCATTATTCATCACCATGTTCAAGTATAGTATCGATTTACAGAGAATACGCGAACGGAGATAAGTCCGTATTTCTGTTTTTCATGGAATTTCAGGATGCTTAGAATTTCAGCCGTCCAACTATACTCGAAAGTTTATTGAAATCGGGTCATGTTTATAAGATAGGATCGATGCCTTGAACAATTTTTGCATAAATTATGCATGCAGATAGTTAAATCAACCTTCGATTCTATCAGCAGTAATAAAAATAAAACATTTCAGCAGGGTTTTTAAGCTACGAAAACGGAGGGAAAGAAGCAACAGATATTGACGGGGTTTCAAGGCGAAATCCATAGGGTTCTCATCTCATTTCCATGTCGGAAGCTGAGGGGTCGACCGTTTGTTTTACGGGATTCACACCGCCTCTACGCTTGAAGGTATATTTTTCCCTCTGAGTACGCCGTGGTTGTGGAGACGGGGGTAGAGGTGTTTTATACTCTCTCTAGCGGTATAATAGGCCTCCAAGGGATCGACTTGAAAAATGAAGCATTCATTCATCCAAGCTCTTTTTTTCCTAGGTATATTCTTCGCCGTTATCATTGTTATTCGCCACATTGCGAAAATGTTGAGCAAAAAAAAGTTCTCTATTCACCGCTGGCCGCTTCCTGGCAAAACTTGAAGAAAGCGATGTGATGAAGTTCTGTTTCAAAAATAACCTTTTCCCCCTTGAAGTAAATCAGATTGGTGTAAACCATTGAGAAGGTTGAGAGGAGGGAGGTTGAATTATTCTGATCTGAGAGGATGTTTTATTCAAACCAAACCCCTTCTTGCCACTTTTGTGGTCTTAGTTTGTATACCTAGGAACTAACCTTTTAAGGGATTGCGATTTATTTGACGCTTTCTCATCGATTGTGTTCTATAAAAATTGTTCGTATTGCAAATTTAATTTTACAACTGCAAGTTTAGCCTTTAAGTAGGTACTGAAGGAATGTCTATCAAACTAATGGATGAAGTGATTTTTTGGATATTTCAATGGAGTGAAATATGCTGCACGTATAGTTATGTACCAACAATGAATGGATTGTCGCACAGCTTTGGAACTATTGGCTGATATGATATTTATTCACACTGTAGGGAATGGAGCGGCAAAAGTTTACTATTGAGTTAAACTTTCAGTGAAAAATCGAGCAATAAATCTTGATGCTCCC
Organism: Leptopterna dolabrata; assembly: GCA_954871275.1. Classification (NCBI taxonomy): domain Eukaryota; kingdom Metazoa; phylum Arthropoda; class Insecta; order Hemiptera; family Miridae; genus Leptopterna; species Leptopterna dolabrata. Next base: position 45,496,019 of record OX940978.1, on the reverse strand, counting down.
TCCATACCCCGCATTGTACTTCCCTTCCATCGTAAAGCCCATTAAGTACAGTACTTATAAATACCTATATAATATGGTGTGGTTTCAAACAGTAGACAGTAGACAATTTTCGTAGGATTCGTGATAATCGCTGTTATTTTGATATATATGTATGAATAGAGTTACGAATTAGTTTATAGGAAAGTTAAATTTTTCAAGTCGTAATTATCTGTTTCCCTCGCCCAGGAGGCGCAGTTCAACGTAATATTTGTAGCTTATTGTTGTAACTCACAACTAACAGTCAGAATTCTGATCTGATTCCATTCATAATCGGGTTGTAATATTCGTCCATAACTACTCGAAAATGTGGTCGATAACAGCTGAAAGGAGGGCACGTGTGGGTTGGTTTTCTGATAGACCCATATACATTTTATCAAATTCCTACTGCATCAAATCTATCCTCAAGTAAAATTCAGTTTAGGATTAGTCTAATCATTTCGGCAACCAAATACAAGGGTAAGCTAAGTAACCCAAGTATACCAAAATACGAAACATAAGAAGAGAACCAGCGCAGATGTGGAGGAGTAACGCCCTCCAAATGGGATCAAGAGCATTTTTATTTATTCGGGCCTTTGAAATTTTAAAATATAGCAAATCATGATGCAATATAACCTATAGTTATCTGGATAGCGCTGGATGGGTTAATATAAAGTTGATATTATATTGGTCAATAGTCATTTAATCAAGTTATCAAACCAAGCCAGTCGAGGGGCCAGTGGTGGGTTAACCAGTTATCTAAACCAAGTTATTAGTGAACCATATTGTCCAGCAACATAATGCCGTAAGTAATTTTTGGTTATTATCAACGCTCACGTGCCATGGTTGTAAAACCTAGTAGCTCTATCAGGTCATGTCATGACGTCACACAAAATTCTAATTTTATAGTTTGCCTGCCAAAGTGTGTCACGTAGCTTCCTCGTAACCATTACTTACCTGTTCGCAATGTAAAAACTGGAACTATACCTGGGGCATGTTTTTCCCTTGCGCAGACGAAAGTATACGAAAGAAATACGATATTTTTATGGTTCCATGTTTGGCCCATCCCACGCCAACAGTTCATTGCAACAGTTTTTTCGTATGATGCGCGTTTCAAGGATTTGCGAAAGGATTTGGTCTATAGGTTCTCATTCCTTGAACGGAAAGGATTGCAAAAAGGCTTTGCCATCAGACACGGAACCCAATTCGTTCAGGAACGTCTCTCACAAATGAGTGGAACATTTGGTTCTGGAGGAAAAAAACTTACCTACCAAAAGTGATCACAAGGCTTCTGCTAACTTGGTGGAGTCAGAAGCCGTATCTATGGCTACAGGTACCTATGCAATATTTATCATTTTCAGAATTCGTCAGCATTATTAAAGCCTTTGTTTTACAAAAGTAAACTGACCTTCACCGCTATGGCATTCACCCTTTTATAATAATTATTGCCTCATCTCATAATTTACCTTCTGTAGTGGAATATAAATTTAAAAATAACATAAAGTAAATTAAAAAAAAATTCAAGGCTGTGGCTTTTCGTACTACTGCTTGAAAGTAATATAGTACGATAAGATATATTATGCTGGTATATATGCAGTAGTAACAAAGCAGAGTGTCTGCAGTCGCAGTTATAATACGTGGCTTGGAGGAAAAACTCGGCAGCGGCAGAGAAAGAAAAGGAAATACAGATAAAAGAGGCCGTAAGAAGGTCGTACTGAAAACGGAGATGGTATGAAGTTGTCCCCCGCTGTGTTTACCTCATCAGGGCCTTCCGCGAATCGAGTTACAGGAAACGTGAGGGGAAAAAGACTCGCCATTAGGGTTAGGTTTGGCTGGGGATAGGAAGCAGCAGGGTCAAAGGCCGTTTCCTCTAAGGGGATGTTACCTCAAATGTTTATCTTGCGCTTTTTCAAAAGCGCGTTCTCTGACAAAGTGCGAACAAAAGAACGCAAGTGGAAATGACAGTTGCGGTGGATCTATCTTTACCTCTTCAGCATTTTCATAACATCACGGTTTTCTACTTCATGGAACTTCTACCTGAACAGTTTGTTCATAGCATCCCAAATATCCCGGTATTCCGATGAGTCCGATCCATATTATTTATATAATAAATGTTTACCTGCACTTTACTTTTAAACACACTCTGTAATGGATACACGAATGGAATGATCATTTTTACTCCAGGGAGCAGTTTATTGAAACCCACTGGTGTATGTAATTTTACGTCCGTGATAACTTCCCAGAGCCATAGTGAGAGTCGCTCTCCTCTCCGCTGTCCAGTATGGGCGCGGATGAGCCTTTGGCTTGTCCTGCTTTTTGGGATATACGTAGACAGAGGCGTTTTAAAAGAACTCTGTTTTTTGTTAACTCTAGATTAAAGTAAATTACTATTATTATTCGGTTCTCATTCAATTCTAATTAATTTTGTTTTACAACAAACGCTACTTCTTGTGTTTCTCGAACAAATAAAACTGTATTATTTTGAGCTGAGCTGGATGGATAAAGGCTGCTCTCGCTCTTTGTTGTATGGGTACGCCTTTGTAGGGAAAATTGCGACGTTCTACCTACTTACAGAGAGCAGGAGACATGGCATTATCACTACATGACTCGCGGCTCTATCCGTATTCTTCCAAGTCTGCATTGACACTGACGCGTGACGTACAATTTGGGGAGTAGCTATATTATCCTTTGGTAAAAGGGGGCCCTTTGTGTTGTTTACCTTTCATCTTCAGCCCAACACGCTAAAAGGGGTCTTGGCAATATGGATAGGATCATGAGTAATCTACTTGTTAGGTTCCGTAGTGTTTGATCCGGAAGATCAGCTTAAGGTTCGAGAATGATTGGGTCTCCAGTAGAAAGCGCTGGAAGCTTCAGGGATCTGAAATAGGTTTATTATGGTCAATAGGTATTTGATGTTCCCTCACCATATATATCGGCTTGTAATATAGAATGGAGATTTCCTCGTTAAACATATATTAAATAGGAACCTAATAGATCAAGGACTGAAAAAAATAGGAATATGAGACGGTACAACAGCCCATAGCTATCAAGTTCACGCGTAGCGCGAGGATGGAATAACCTCAGCTTGAGGTGTAAATAGCTCTATTTTAAGCAGTCATACGATTCACCATAATAGGCAGGGAACCCTCACTAGGGGCGAGAGGGAAAATACAACCTAAAAACCTCATCAGACGGCTCGGTCAGATCCCTCCTTCCTTCATACTTCATATGGGCTTACCAACTTTCTCATAGTTTCAGCGGATTTTGGCGTTTCAGTGACTGCTTACACCTTAGTATATTCGTATATAAAACGCAAAACTGCAGAGAGAAGGTGTCTTGTTCAAAATCGTATGACATAGCTCATCATTACTTTTCCAGACCAAAATTTCCAGTCGCATTTTGCGTTTTCGAGCTTCCTGAACGAATTTGGTTCTGTGTTTGTCTGTGTGTCCGCGAATTCTTGCCACGCGCATAGCGCTACAAGAAATGCCCAGCCGATTATGATGAAAATTTCAGGGATTGAGCGGGTTGGTGCCATGTGGGTTCCATCGCAATAGGACTTCTGCCCATGCGCAAAAGTGAAATCGACCGAACTTTTGCTCTTAAAACCGGCAGCATTCTTTGGATTCAGTATCCCGTTTCGATGCTACGAATTATTCATCACTGCTGAAGCATCAGCTCGTTGATTTTGATTAACGTCGGTGTTTTAGTAATGAGTGATCATGGTCCGGCGAATGTAAATCTCGAAAACATTACGCAAACTATAAAAATTTTAAGCGGTGGACCAATATTTTCTTTTCCTTCTTGGTGAAGTGCACCTTCATAATGTAGGACTCTTATCTCGATGAGGACCTACTCTTATGTCGATGGTTAGGCTAAATAAAACTTGAATTTGGTTTTATAAATGCAGTAGTAGCAGAACTTTTTGCTTAAATTCCAAAACAGGGAAATAAATGCGATAAGCCGATAAGTCTAAGAGAATAGGCAAGGTGAACAGGATAAAGTTCGCAGTAACAGCGCGAGGTTGTGCTCGTGTCTCCTGCGTACCGGTCATTGGTTGGATCCTCCTGGGAGGCTTGGAAAGCTGTAGGGCTGTAAGTTCCCAATTCTGGTTTATATAATTGTGGGTCCGGAATCAATTTTAATTTAAAAGGTGTGCTCTTGATAGATCCCTCGATCTATAGAAATCAAGACTCGATCTATTCAGTAGCCTTTTACGAGTAGCTTCCTGCCTCGATTTGTCTAATTAACTGCGCTATATCAGAAGTTTCTAAACGAAGATAGCGTCATGATAACGCGAAAGAGCCGTTCGAACGAAGCGAACTTCAAATCGAATGATTGCCAATAACCAGTTCATTTGCGGGGGCTGGGCAGCCTGGAATGGAGGGAAAGCTTTACAATTACCTAGTGGCTCCGTGTTAGCCATTCGCAGATCGATCGAGCGAACCCCCCACTACCCACACATCATTCACCGCTCACCCCATTCAGCGCCTCAGGGTTTGCTTTCAGTGTACCAGCTCATTGAGATCCACTCGGGACGGTGTGTCTGGCACCCATTTTCTATTTACAATTAACCTTGCAATGATACCCCCCCCCCCCCACCCACGCACACACACTTCCACCGGTAAATAAGGGTACAACACCAAACACGTCGTGCCTCCGAATGGGTTTCATTGAGAATTTCTAATCTCGAATTTACCATTCAATCGGACCAACTTACCGTTATTGAAACAAAGTAAGCATTCGAATAAAATAAACCTTCTTTGCAGTCTCAGCAAAAAACAGAAAGGGTTCCTTGAGAAATAATTCATCTATTCACTCCACAAAGCTGGGTACATATTTATTTTTAATAAGCCTGGAAGGTTGTGTAAACACAATTTTTAAGTACTCTATAGCACACAGAAAAAAAGTCGGGTGCGGAATTAAAGAATTAGAATGAGGAAATATTTGGGGCTTGAGAAAGAGAAACGAGAGCGCACCGGGTGGGAGGGGGGGGGGGGGGGGGTGGGCCGGGTCAGTTTAATAAAAAGGAATTCGGGGTTGCAACAGGTGCGTAGAGAAGCTGGGTCTCTTTCATTCCACCGCGGATTGCCGTGAGGTAACAGTATGTACCTACTTATGCTCAAGACGGTCCTTTTGGGAGAAGGCACACTGCAGCCTGCCGCAATTTTATTATCCAGTTTGAAAAGGAGGGCGCAGACGGATCCTTTAGATGGGGCTTCTTTGGAGCTCTCCGAAAGTAAACGACTCTTTTACGATTCCCATTCCTTCCCATTATTCTTCTCCATAGTTTCAATACTGATTTTCTCCCTCAACCTTTTTCTGACCTCCTCCCTGGTCCTCATGAACGTTTCAGAAGGATGAGGAGTGAGGAGCGATCATCGCAGTGAAGGCAGGTCGTACGCACACAAAGCCGTGTGTGAGAGAGATTGGAAAGGGTTTCGGGCCAAATCATTTTTGCAGTGGAGCCTTCATTCGACGCGCTGTAAAGAAGCCGACTTTGAATTGAATCGTAGCAGTGAAACTATAGGATTTATTTATTAATTTAATTAACGGCAAAGCCCAATTATAATTTTACATATTTATGCCACAAATTACATGGGTATTATAGGTATCATTATAATGAACATATATAAACATTTCTAATATTAAAAATAAATTATCTCCCTTTCTTTAAGTGTTCTTGTCGGTACTTCTTATTAAAAATTAAATAGAAACGAATCGTAGAATATTATTCCAGAATGCACTATTAATCTATGCACTAATAGTCGTTAAGAGCCGACTGCGCACCTCTCGGATGAATTCAGACAAACTGGCCGCAAACATATCAGTCCTGAGGCGGTTGCATTATGACCCTTGGGATTGGCGAAAAGAATGCATTATTTGCTTCAAATTGCGGCACGGCGAACACCTCAGTGCTCCTTGTGGATTTGCCTTTGTAGTTGAACCTTGTATCAGATAGAAAAAACCTTTTACCTTCAACTTCTTGCGAAATAAATTGAACCTTTTGTCAACTGAATTTAACCTTTTGCCAATTGCCCCTCCCCTTCCCACTCTTTGGCCTTTTCAGTAGAAATCGGTTGTAGAAATTTCTACCAGTTTATAACGGGCTTTTTCTTTCTACATCCATTTTTTCGCATGAGGTTCAATTGAAAAGGTTTGATTCCATTGGCAAAAAGTTTAATTCAATTGGCAGAAGTTTCTCATTTGGCAAAAGGTTCAATTCATTCGCTAAAAGGTTCAATTCATTTGGTAAAAGGTTCAACTAAAAAGCAAATCTATACTATTATAAATACAAGTCTGATTCTGTATGTCTGTGTTTGTCTGTCTGTCCGTTGGAGCTCAATCGCGGCCAAACGCCTGAGCCAATTTGGAGGTTTGTCATTTGTCACCTGACCAAATGAAAAATGATCAAATGCCACCCTGATCGAAAACCTCCATGATCAGTTGCCACCCCATCTTAAAACCCCCATCATCAGTTGCCACCCAGTCCAAAAACCTGCTGCATCAATTGCCTTCCATAGTATGGAAACATACACAGGCATGCTTTCAAGTAACGCATGCAATTCACCAGTCAAGTACGCTGTACACTTGAATTTTTGGTTTATTATTTTCAATAATGAACCATTGGAATCGAGCAAGAAAAAAAAATTCTTACCCCCCTCAAAATTTGATGGTTTACGTTTCAAGGTATGTAGAATCCGAAACTGCAATAAAAATATTTCTGTCTGTCCGCCGTACGGGCCACTTTTCTTAGTTACCATGAAAGAAAATTGATGAAATTCGGGTTATAGGTTCCGTTCGGGGTCTAGTTGGTCCTCGAAGCTCGAAGTTACTGTCAGTCATCTCTAAGGGGTTCAATATAGGGGTTGACATTTTCAGAACGCCGTATCTCAAAAACTTTAGATCGAAGGGTATGGTTTTTTTTAAGTTATTAAATTTGTCTTGAGCTAAACAATTTTTTAAGACCGCCCGGAGCACTGTACGTCCAGCCGTTCGTGTGCACCAAAAAGCTTCGTCAACACGATCGTGATTCAAACGGTATAAATCCGACCGGGATTTCATCACTAAGGACCACCTGATTGTAATCAAGGATGGCTGTATGAAGTCGAGTTGTTTGTTCTACGATAATTATTTCATTTGGCAAGTGATGGACTATTGGATTTTGTTGGTAGGTACTTCTGAAACTTAAACAAACGTTGAAGTATTATTGATGGGTAAATTATTAAACAATGGCAAATTATTAAACACCGGCAAATTATTACACAACGGTGAATTATTACACAACGGTAAATTATGACCCCACGGTAAATTATTACACAACGGTAAATAATTACACAACGGCTCAACTACCCAGAAGGGGCTGGATTTTGTTGATAGGTACTTTTGCAACTGGAACAACCGTTGAAGTATTATTGATGGGTAAATTATTACACAATGGCAAATTATTACACAAAGGTAAATTATTACACAGCGGCTCATCTACCCAGAAGGGGCTGGATTTTCTGGATAGGTACTTTTGCAACTTGAACAACCGTTGAAGTATTATTGATGGGCAAATTATTACACAATGGCAAATTATTACACAACGGCAAATTATTACACAACGGTAAATTATTACACAGCGGTAAATTATTACACCACGGTAAATTATTACACAACGGTAAATTATTACACAACGGCTCATCTACCAAGAAGGGGCTGGATTTTGTTGATAGGTACTTTTGCAACTTGAACAACCGTTGAAGTATTATTGATGGGCAAATTATTACACAACGGTTCATTATTCTATCTCCGTAGAAGGGGAACCTATACAGGTAAATTATTACACAACGGTTTAGGTAGGTACCTAGTAACGAGTACGGGGTTAGGTACTATCCTACGGAGAGTCCGCGATCTACATAATATGTGTAGAATATTACATATTATATTATATAGACGGATTATCTATACAGAGAGCTGTGATCTGTAACAGAAGGGTATTCTGTACAAAATAATAAACCGTTGTGCAGGGATTTGCAGCGTTTTTTCTATTAGCGCATGTCCACTTCAATAAGCCACTTCTTTTTGTTGGACGAATTTAAAACCTTCATGAAAAATAAGAGGCCGGCCTTTTGAGCTTCCTTCCTAGGCAAAAAATTTCCTCATCCATTCTTCAGAAGATAATGGCTCATTCGTATAGCTATAACCTTTTGTCTCGTCATTATCAATGTTTCGGCTCATGTTTGAACAGGTGGCATTTGAGGCACAAGCTTTCTCGAGCGGATGGCTTTTGATCACTCATCGCGATCGGGGGCGTTGGTTGAATCTTGGATGAAATTGGGCGTAGTTTTCTAAAATGGGGCTAAGAATTGAAAATAGTTGCTAAATAAAGGGAAAATGCAGTTTTGGAAAAGATCAACTTTGAAGATAGGTTCCGCCACTATCACCAAATGAAAAATTCCACGTTCGGCATTTTCTCCATTTGATGTGAAGTTTCCCTCAAAAATGTTGAATCCGTTGTCCTCATCCTGTTGAATATTGTGTTATGTTTGGTTAACCAATTCAGGTTAACTAAGATGAGCGCGAGTGTGAGCTCTTTTCATCAAACAAGCGTGCCACACAAGTGAAAGACAAGGATCCTCCATTGAAACGTGAGATGCCGAGAGGTTGGATAGGGAAGGAGGCATTTTTTTCAAGGAGCGCTCACCGTGTAGACATTGTAAAACAGTGTCAGTTTCTTCTTCCACATTCCAGGTCAAGCGACCTACCATCATAAGTGGTTAAAGGTTAACCAATTACCACTGAAGTTAAAGTTCTAGCTATTTTACGTCTGATAGTTCATTTGGATATTATCATCGTAAGTCCCTAACACAGATCACCATTGCTGTAGGCATGACGACGTGAAAATAACCTTGTAATAATATTGACCTGTGATGTCGTGTGTAATTAACTATAATTAACACTGTAATGTTGTGTTGTAATGTGTAATTAACCTATAATGTGTAATTAACTATAATGTTGTGTTATAATGTGTAATTACCTATAATTTGTAATTAACTAACTATAAGTAACTATATAAACTGGTTCTAAAAAAGAAAAAAAAACTTCATATCAGCGAAATTGATTGCTTTAGGAAAACTAAAGCACTTAAATGAATTTCCGTGATTCGAATCGATTTTCGTGTGCATCCAGTAAGACATTTTCTTGGCTTATAATATGTTGGTTATATAAGGTGCATTTCCACTGGGCTTGCTGCCAAACATGCCTAAACGATTCCTAAATTTATGTTTTTGTTGTTAGTGGAAAGTGGACGAGCGAATCTTAGTTCAATCGTGTTCAGGCGGTGACCGCACGAATCTTTGTTCGACGAGTTGGCAGGTAAAAACAGGTGAGCATCCGAACAAAAATGAAGATTCGAGCGTTCGTTCGCCACTCACCTGAGATCGGGCCAGGCCGATCTTTCTCCGTCGTTCTTAGCTCAAACATTCTGGTGCGCGTAACAGCTAGTGGAAACGTTAGGCTATTATTTTTCCATATAATAATAGTAGGGTATTATTTTTCCATATAAATAAGGTAGGTTATCGTGCGTTTGGTCAGCTGTGGAATGTAAAGTAAAGTAAAGTAACAGCCATTTCAGACTGGGGCTTTTCGTCCGACTGCCCTGCCAGCGTCGCGGACGTGATCAGCTGTCTTCCAGTGAGAGAATCAGAATTCGGTCTAATCATTTCGCTATTTACTTGGCTACTCACTGCCTCGCCTCCTTGATTGGAGAGGGGTTCGCCCAACAGCTACATGGGTCATACTTGGACGTGTCACTGTCACGGCGGCGGTCACCCATCCAAGTACTAACCACGCTCGAGGTATCTTAACTTCGGCGATCTCAAGGGAACCGGCTTATTCCACCTGATAAGGCCGTTGTACTTTATCAGGCTGTGGAATGTTTGCGCTAAGTACGAACGACAAAGATCGACTTAGCCCGATCATAGGTGAGTGGCGAACGAACGCACGAATCTTCATTTTTGTACGGACGCTCACCTGTTTCTATTAGCCAACACGTCGAACAAAGGTTCGCGCGGTCAGCGCCTGTACACGAGTGACGGTTCGCCCGTCTACTGTTTCCACCAACAGCACGAACACAAAAATTTCCTCGTTCGTCTGTGCTTGCGCGCTCAGTGAACACACACCTTAATAGATCAAATCAATACTATATGCACCTAATTAGGTATACCTATATAAGGTATACCTATATAAAGGAATTTATCTATTACACTCGAGTAAAATGTTCTGCATTTCGGTTTTATTCACTTACTCAGTCCCAAACGATCAAATCGGATGCTTCCATCGAAGGCTACCTACTTCATATACTCCAAAAATTAGTCAAACTTCAAACTACTTACCATTGGTCGGTTTGTAAAGGGGGGTCTGGAAATGATCTAACACAAGCCAATTAATAGGTAATAAAATTATGTTTTCCCTCCTCTTATTAGGGTGGTGAGACCGCACCTCCGGGTTATGTGGGATTCAAACCGCACTAAAACCTCACCTACCTTTTCCCGCGTTGGAACAGCCTGGAACTGTTTAAGGCTACATATCCCCGGTTTAGTTCCAAAAGCTGCCATCACGTTGTGTTTCAAAATGAGCTAAGACTATTATGAAAACTGAAGAATTAAAAGGCTGGGCAGTTGAAATCTGTTCAGCTGATTATAAAATTGAGCTGCCTGATTTGCCGACGTGATAGTCAAACATAGAGAGAGCTCTTTTGGTCAGCTGAGTCGAAAACTGAGGTCTTCAATTAGCTGGATACATTACTTCGGGCCAGTAAAGATTCCCTGTGTGTATACCACTCAAAATAAATCTTGTCAATGCACGTATACTCGAGGGTTTCAACTCGGCAATTTACTACTGTGAAGGTATTATTATACTAAATTACCACTAGAAATGAACTACTATTCCGTCCTTATCAAAACACTACACATCATTTCAACGTTTGATAGATCAACAAAATAAGTACCTAGGCACCCTACAGCGATTTCACCCGCCAAGTGTCTAGCTCAACAGACCAACATTTATTTTTCACCTCGTCCTTTGGCAAGGGAAGGCTACAGTTTCCATCAAGAGAGCCAATCAAATATTCATAACTTAAAACGAGTTAGGAAGTTCTGGAGAGCGGAAGCCCCACCGATGTGATGAGATTTAGGAAGACGCATGCCGAAGAGCGTATAGTTCATTTTATATGTTCTAACTCTCTCATTTCTGGCTTCACGTAGAAGTAACCTTCCCACCCTTTTACTGTTTGAATAACATTCCGAGGCACTTTTATAACTTTGTGTTTATTAGCGAATTTTCGAAGGAAATACGCTATTCTAATGGGTCCAAGGTTTTTAGTAGGTACAGTAAGAAGTGTTCATGTAGAGTATGTAGACGGACAAGGGACTAAACCTATCTGGATACACAAACGAAAAAACCCGAGCAGCATATTGTATTGCGAGTGACGTAATCAAGTGGGGTGATTTGACCTACTTTGTGCATGAAAACTTGTTCTTCTGAAAATTCGTGCCGCTTCTTAGCTGTAGAATTAGAGAAATATGGAGTCTGCCCTACTGTCCAGTTGGATGTTTGTAACTCTTTGGATATCCAAAGAGTTACAGCAAACTGGAACAAACAAATGGATATTAGGATGATGGGCAGAGAAATATTTAGTCAGATGGTAATGGAACGATTCGCATGTTTTGTTTGTCAAATTGAGGTCTGCGCTACATCGTGCCCAAACGGAAAAATTGGAGGAAAAATTGCCTCTGTGTCGACATAAACATTCGGTGAGTCTGCTGTCACTCCTGTAACCTTTAAAATCGCGCGAGGAAAAAAAAAAAAAAAATGCAACCCCCCCCCCCCCCCCTAAATGTGACCGTTCACGTTTCAAGGTACGTGGAATCCGGAAATGCTATAAAAAAATTTCTGTCCGTCCGCCGTAAGCCGTGCTTCGCACTTTTCTTATTTACCATGAACCAAAATAAATGAAATTTGTTTGGCAGGTCGTGTTTGGGGTCTGTTTGGTCCTCGAAGCTCGGCATTACTGTCAGTCATCTAAGGGGTGAAAAATTGGGGCTGAAGTTTTCGGAACGCCGTAGCTCGAAACCCTTCGTTAGAAGGGTATGTCTTTTTTTAACGTTTTTAAATTGATCTTGCACTAATGCATTTTTTGAGACCACCCAGAGCATTGTACGACCATCCGTTCATTTGCACCGAAAAGCTTCGTCAACATGATGGTGAGTGAAACGGTTTGAATCCGGCCCAGATATCACTGCTAGAGATCACGTGATTATGATAAAAGTCGAGTTGGCGTTTCTGTGATATTATTCCAATTGAAAAACGATGATTCTTTTGGATTTTGTTGATAGGTACTTCTGCAACTTGAACAAACTAAGTATTGTTGGGTAACTTATTACGAACCGTAAATTGTTACACAACGGATTACACAAAGTTTTATTATACTATCTACGCAGAAGGGGCATCTATTCGGGTAAATAATTATTGCGCAATTATTTATTTATCCAGTACTCCATTTAGCGCTTTCCTGGGGGAGTTGGAGGTTATTGACCATAGAAAACAGTGATCTGCGGAGAAGGGGCATCTATACCAGTAAATAATTAACCGTTGTGTAATAATTATAGCGTTTTCAAATCAAATAATATCACAAAACAACCAACTCGACTTTATACAGCCATCCGTGATTATAATCAGGTGTTCGCTATTGATTTATATTGTTTCATACACGATCATGTTGAGGAAGCTTTTCGTGCAAATGAACGGTTGGTCTTGCAATGCTCCGGGAGGGGGGGGGGGGGTCTCAAAAAATTCTTCTTTTCAAGATAAATTTGAAAATGTAAAAAATCACCTTTCTTTTGAAACTCCAGCTATGGCGTTCTGAAAATTTCAACCCATAGTTTTCATCCGTTAGAGATGGCTGACAGTAATGCTTCAAGGACGAACTAGACCCCAAACGGGGCCTACAAACCAAATTTCATTAGTTTTGGTTGATGGTAAGAAAAGTGCGAAGTACGGCGTAGGGTGTACGGCGTACGGCGTACGGCCGCACACCGGACGGACAAAAATTTTTGTAGTGCATTTTCAGATTCTACATACGTTGAAACGGAAACCATCAAATTTTGACGGTGGAGTAACAATTTTTTTTTCGTGTTCGATCCCAAAGGTTCATTATTGAAAATAATAAACCAAAATAATATTGATACCAGTTTTCATTCCACCTCATGCTTAAGAAATGTGATTGCCCGGCTGGCTCCAGTATACTCGATTTAGGGGATTCTCTTGTAGTAAGCACGTGGGAAGGTACTGACCCCAGAAAACTGTCATCTACGCAGAAGAGGCATTATCTACACAAAAACAATGGAATCAATACAGGAAAATAATAAACCGTTGATTAATAGTTTGCAGTTTTTAAAATTCCATTTTGGGATCTACGTACCGTAAAATGGAAACCCAAATTTTGATGGTTTGGGGGGGGGGGGGGGATTTTTCCCCATGACCGATTCCAAAGGTTAATTATTGAAAATAATTATTCAACTGGTGGAAACTCAGAGGGTTAGCTAATTTGTAGTTTAGTCAGGTCATTGATATTCTTGTAGATGCTTCAAGTATTTCCCCTGGCGCAATACCATGCAATGGCAATGCAATTTTCACGTAGAAATGTACGTCAGCATAATAGCTCAAATGGAGCTATTCCTCTTGACATGGCGGAGATCACCGTTAAACCTTTCACCGGCTCGCCCCAATTATTTCCAAGGGACTCCCAAGCCAAGAAAGGTTTCGTGGCTCTTTGCCAGATTTGTTAATGAAAGATGCCTTTTTGGCAACCTTTCCAAAACAAAGAGAGCTTCCCTTCAAACTCGAAACTTAACCGTTTCAACCGTCAGGAGCTTACCTACCTAATGGAGGTATTTAATCGGCTTAGTTTGATGAGGCGCGCATCAAATGTGAGCCAAGAGCTACGTCACAGGGAAGCGTCCTCAGTAAACTAAAATGGGATCTAGTCCAGATAGGCAATAATATTGTGTAATCTGTGTTGTTATTTGGAATAAAATAATACGGTTAAAACGAAAAAAAAAAAAAAAAAGATCGTAAAAGGCGGTATTCCGAAGGCTTTGGAGCCTTTTCGACGCCATATGAAATGAATTGAGCCGCAAGAGAGCACCGAGAGAAAAAACGCATTGTTTTACCACCTCGTGGTGCTCGCAGGCCGGTGAAAACTTTGAAAAAAACCCGCTAGGGACTAGGCGTACCCGATAGGAATGGAAAAAAGACCCGTTAAGAAACATTTCTATCGGGTACCCACAAGATCATCCCTGCAAACGGGTTTTTAGTGCAGCTCCTATCGGGTAATTTGTGCAGGAAATGCCCGATAGGAATCTACTGATAAGACCCTATCGGGTAATCACAGCACGTACGTGCTGGGATACCCGATAGCAGCCGAACGTGCTGTAAAGAAACACCCGTTTGGTTTCCAATCGGGCAAAAAATTGAAAACAATCGGGTAATCCTTGCACGTCCATGCTGTTCCTAGCGGGTCTACCACCTAACACCCGTTTGATTGCAATCGGGTCTACCACCTAACACCCGTCTGATTGCTATCGGGTCTACCACCTAACACCCGTTTGATTGCTATCGGGTCTACCACCTAACACCCGTTTGATTGCAATCGGGTCTACCACCTAACACCCGTTTGATTGCTATCGGGTCTACCACCTAACACCCGTTTGATTGCTATCGGGTCTACCACCTAACACCCGTTTGATTGCTATCGGGTCTACCACCTAACACCCGTTTGATTGCTATCGGGTCTACCACCTAACACCCGTTTGATTGCTATCGGGTCTACCACCTAACACCCGTTTGATTGCTATCGGGTCTACCACCTAACACCCGTTTGATTGCTATCGGGTCTACCACCTAACACCCGTTTGATTGCTATCGGGTCTACCACCTAACACCCGTTTGATTGCTATCGGGTCTACCACCTAACACCCGTTTGATTGCTATCGGGTCTACCACCTAACACCCGTTTGATTGCTATCGGGTCTACCACCTAACACCCGTTTGATTGCTATCGGGTCTACCACCTAACACCCGTTTGATTGCTATCGGGTTCTACGAGTAGACGCCCGATAGTATTCTATCGAGCGTCCACTCGTAGAACCCGATAGGATTCTATCGAGCGTCCACTCGTAGAACCCGATAGGATTCTATCGAGCGTCCACTCGTAGAACCCGATAGGATTCTATCGAGCATCCACTCGTGGAACCCGATAGGATTCTATCGAGCGTCCACTCGTAGAACCCGATAGGATTCTATCGAGCGTCCACTCGTAGAACCCGATAGGATTCTATCGAGCGTCCACTCGTAGAACCCGATAGGATTCTATCGAGCGTCCACTCGTAGAACCCGATAGGATTCTATCGAGCCTACTTCTCACTACCCGATTGGATTCCTAATGAGCCCGTTTCCACCCTAACCGTTTGCATTCTCCAATGGCTCTACCAATCAGGTAATTATTAGTAGAGCGTATGGAGATGCAAAAGGGTAGCGATGGATTGGGATTAGGAGGAATCCTACGGAGTAGGGAGAATGAGGATTTCGAAGCCTGGTGAGGAACCTGCGTGAAACATATACTCATGAAATTGAAATACTCATTGAAATCAAAGTGTTGAACAAACAGTTGAACAAAGAAATGAAAGTTATAAATGTATAGAAATGTGAATAAGTAATTCTTATTTCTAAAGGTGAACACAGCTTGGGCAAAGAAGAGTTAACACAAGTGTTTAGGTCATCAATTTATTCATAAAAGTCATAAAGTTCAAATTCACAATAAAAAACGGCAATAAATAATTTGTTTTCGTACGCAGATTGTTTAGCAATTTGTTTCTTAACTAAGTACAACAACAAAATAAACAGTTTAACAGTTGTCTATGTTCATGTTTAATTACAGGCTGTTCCGCATTAATACGTAGTGATTGTAGTCTAGAGCCTTAACTAACGTATTTGGGAAAGTATATCGGCGGTTTGACAGTTTGTAAAATGAATGAAAACCAAGGGATTCGACTTCATAAGCTTGGAAATGAGTTGAAAACATGTGAGTCACATAGTTGAGCCCTTTTACGTAGGTCTCGTATGTTCTAAGGTCTAAGTACATGGTTAAGATCTGGTAAAATTGTGGAAGCCCTCTATCGTCTAAATCGAAGCATACCATATAGTCTGGATTGAATTTAACACCATCGTAAGTGGTAACGAATTTGATACATCGAATTTCAGCAGGGTCAATTTGGAGGGATGTGCTAACCTCCATCAGTTCTGATTGATCAGTAATGATAGATAATTTCCCAGGCTCGTCTAGTCGATTGGGAAGGGAGTTGTGGAAGAAAAGATAGTTAAGGTGGTACTGTTCTTTCTTAGCGGCTGAAAATGGAGTATTAATATTGTTAAAAGAATTCCTCAATCCAGTTTTCAATTGTTTGTTTTTTGATTCGAACCTGAAGCTGGAGAGAGCTGACAAGGGTCCATGCTTCATCATCATTGATGGGTAATGGGTTAGAAAATGGAATTTTGGCTGCAACGCCGACGGAACTTTAGGCTCACCGCCTTCAGATTGAGGGAGATGAGAGAGTTTGAATGACAAATGTACGAAAGTTTTAAGAAACAGTTCGATCACATCGGCAAGGTACAGTGATTTCATGTTACTAACAGAATCTTGGCTAATCAATTTGATCACTTCGTTCATTAGCAAGTACAATTTGTAATACTCTTCAGCATCTGAGGCAACTCGTGCCCCTCTCCCTCCATGCTCACGCCTTTTTTTAGGAGGGTTCCTCGCGCTCCTCTTACCACGAGTGGTGGTTGCTTTTTTTTTAGTGGAAACTCTACTCCTTCTAGAACGTTTATTAGGGACCTCATCTCTCTCCCCACCATCATTATCCTCCTCCTCCTCCTCCTCCTCCTCCTCCTCCTCCTCCTCCTCCTCCTCGTCGTCGTCGTCAGCAAATTCATCGTCAGTGAAATGAGGGTCGTAATCACCTACTTCTACCCAGTGACCCACCATGAGACCAAAGTAAGCGAGGAATGTTCGCATTTCTGAGGCAGACATCCTCATGGTGAAATTGTTGCTGGGGGCGGGAGAGATGGGCATGGGTCTAGAGGAATAATCTGGACCGTACGACAAGTTTCTGATACGATCGTTGAGCTGAGGAAGAGTGAAGCATTTGTTTTTGTAGATGAGACCCTTGAGGACGACTAACATGACATAGCGTGCTACGCCTTCGAACATGTCATGCATAAAGTCGACTGAACAGTTGTTTTCGATCCTAAAGTAACCCAGCTCTTCCCAGACACAAGGCTCTACAACACCGGTTAGCGAAGGAGTATTAGCAGAGTAATCGGCTTTGAAATTGTCACTAGTCCGCAACAGGTCGGGGTCTTCCCTCAAAGTTGTGTTGTAATCCTCTTTACGGATGCGACATATCCTACAACACCTACTTGCATTGAAGCTACTAGTGAACCCCAGCATAGAATTCAGCCCCAGGTTATCACCGACCAGGCACCCAACAGCAAACTTGACAATTACAGATCCCCTGCTCCCGACAGACACGTTGATGCCCTCTTCGTACAGGAACTTGAGTTCATCTATGACAGGAGTGAAGACTGCTTTGTTCCCATGAACAGAACGTAGCCGAGATTTGAAAACAGCTGCCAACATGATGAACCGGAGCTTGGACGCCAAACGTGGAGGGGCGAACGGAAGGGAGTAGTAAACACCACCTAACTTATGAATGCCTGAGTGGCTACCAAGTGCATTACCAGCTTCAAAATCGTCGTAATAAAGGTGGAGAGGGAAAAAATAAGAGCCGTCTGCAGCGTGCTGACGTTGACGAGCATGTGACAACCACACCCTACTTTCTGAAAAACACGTCACCTCCATTGTCTCAGTGCAAGCCTGCCCCCATTCCACCACCTCCTGAAAAAAACCTGGGATTTCAAAGAGCTTTTTAAGAACCACCCTCATCGGAATGAACTGAACGAATTGATCTGAGTCGCCGTAACCCAAGTGAATGTCTCTGTCAGTAAGTGCAGCTACTTCTCCTGCTCCACTAAGTTCTTTACTCACAAATACTGACACAGGTTTGATGAACGTCCCTAGCTGAGAGAAGTAGTTCAAGCGAGAGTGGATCGTGCGCATGGGTTTCACAGAGCTGTCCATAATGGATTTGATGTCGTCGACAAACGACGTCAACGTCGTTTCACAACAGGTCGGCATGGTCGTGCTAGCGTAGCGATTGTATACATTTCTGAGACCCAAAGAGTGAAAAACCTGATGATAATGATTGAAGCGGTGCATGAAAAACTGTACAATCTTCTCTGTCGTACCAGTATCCTCTAAGGCGTCAGCAGTAATTTCAGCTAACTCCCTAGAAAGCAGTGCGGCAATATCATTGTTTGACCTGACGACGAGAGGCGGCCGCCGCTGCCCCTCGTCGACCCTCATTAACTCACCATCATCATCGCAGGAGGAGGAGGAGGAGGAACGAGACATAGCTGCTTGACACAAAACATCACAACCATCGTCATGCATATGCGACTGAGGACGTGGAGGGTGAACCCTAACAAGATGTTCCTTCAGTCTCCAGGGGAGGGAGGTATTGTACCCACACATACCGCAGTGCAAAACTCTCTTTTCTTTGTGTTTCTCTCCACTACTAAGACATTGGTTCATAACATGCTCAATCAAACGGTTGACTTCTCTGAATGTTAAGGGACAGTAGTGACATTTGTAATGTTCTGTACCACTCATGTTGGAACAGTGATGTATATACCCAATGAAATATGGTACACTTCAACACAATTTTATTTAGAGTATATATTATTATAGAATGTTATTTAGATATTATTCAGAACGGTCATCAAGCAACTGTTGATGCACAAATTAATGGTAACTAAGTAGCACCACCTCAGTGTAGACACGTTGTAAAGCAATCAGTGATGAGGACGTGGTGGGTACGTCAGCTGTTTTTTACTCTTACTGCTACGTACTGCAACTTTCTAGCGTTCGACCAAATCCTGTAAGGACCGTGGAGTACTGCCCAGTTCGCTGGATGAGGCAGGGGAGCTGCTGGAATGGGGGGGAGGGGAAACGGGCAGAGTGCTGGTATCAGACTCTGGAGTGGCTGTAGCAGTGGTTAGCTTAGATGGGGTCACTCTTGTCGGGGTCCTACTGTCTTTGTGGAATCCAACTTCCTTAACGGGAGTTGTTGGCCATGTAGGAGACAGAAGGGGAGGTGGTTCAGATACACCTGAAAGAGCAGGGCTTGCCTCAGGAGGAACTGCTGTTGCTGATGGTAGATGTACCTCCTCAGATGGGTCAAAAATTGATTTTGAACTTGAAGTGAATAGCAAATGTGACTCAATACCCCCTGAAGTTGATGGCAAATGTGAATCAATACCCCCTGAAGTTGATGGCAAATGTGACTCAATACCCCCTGAAGTTGATGGCAAATGTGAATCAATACCCCCTGAAGTTGATGTGAAAGGTAATATTACTGAAGCAGGAGCATTTGTTATTTGAAGGTCACCAAGTATTTCGATATTGGTGGGATGTATATTGTAAGAATCTAATCCGTGTTCTTCTGCAAAGGCTTTTGTACAAGTACCATAAGTTAACAGTTCCGAATCACCAAGAATGTTACCGTGTATAATGTTTTCCCCAGTTAAGTTTAAGAAAGTTATCAATCTACCTGTTTTGCCACTCACAACAAAGCATACACATTCGCCCTCTACAATGGCGTATTTTTGTATCAACACTTGTACAAATGAATTTTCATCACTGGAGCCACCATCAGCAGGAGGAGCAGCAGCAGGGGGGGGGGGGGGGTTGATGTGAGACTCTAGAAACTGGGAACAGGTGGAAACGAGAGTCACGGCAGAGAGGAGGAAGTCTGTCGAAACCTTTAACTCATAGCATACCAGTTCTAGAGTTTGCCAGATGTGTGTACACTGAGGTGGGTACTCACAGTTCAGCACGAATATTAATTTAAAACAAAGATCGACTGCCTGGAGTATGGTGTCAGCTCTAAGGCTCAAATCTAAATATTTGACTAGACAATGGCTGACGGAACCTATTTTTCCTATTGCTATGACATACGGTTGCAACGTTCCTTGTTCGGCTTCCAGGCGTTGGGCGTGGAGGTTGTCCACCTCAGACTCCGTTTCCAGGAATGTGACGAAGTGATCCGCTGATTCCTTCTTTGAGATCTGAATCGTAGCTTTACTTGCTTTGGTCTTCCTTAATCTTCGTGTCCCAATAGCGTACGGGAGGGCGACGAGAGCTGCAGTCGTTCTCTTGTCCTCCTCTGAAATATCACGGAGCACATTATCAACACGTTCGTACAGTACAATTCAGTCATTACAACCACCTCATGGTCAAATAAAGCAATTTCAACAAATCATTTGTTTACAAATGCGTGAAGAAGAAAAATCCCTGGTCACAACAAAATATTAAAATTGAAAAAATGTTTCCTAGTCAATTTGAACACAGAGTAGGCCAATCACAATTATTTCTCACCGGTATTGTTGTCGTAGTACTTCAGTATTGCCTCGACGAACGTCTCCCTCCCTTTCACTCTTCTGGAAGACCTAGCCTCCGATACTATGGCCGGGTGGAGTTCTCTAAGCTTTTGGTACAGCTTCCCCTCCGGGATGTTATATATCTCCTTGAAATCAGATTCTATCTGTACAACAGAAAACAACAACTATTATTACTGATTACTCAAAAAACATTCCTCGCTTTAAACAACTGCCGGCACAAGTATATAAACAGAGCACATGAAATACATTCAAATTAAGAACTCACCACTTTCGCTGCGTGGGCGGACGACTTGAAGAACGGGAAGTAGTCGATGTAGTGGAATAGGTTGTTGTTTTCACAGCATAGGTAGTCGTGCCGCAGCTTCGCTGTCCTCCGTAACGCCTCTTGTATCTCTTTGGAGATCGACGCCCGGCTCAACCAATCACTTCCCCTGATGGTTTGGATGGAGGGATGATTCTCGAGTTCCTCTTCCCACTCTAGGAAAATAACATTAACGGTTAGGACTCCTCACAATAAATAACACAGAAACGGCAGAGAAGGAGGGTGGTAGGAGGAAAAGAGATGAATAGAGAGTAGACTCACCTGTCAGGGTTTTCCGTACGGGCGGAGGGGAGGTGGTTGGCTGCTTCGGCTTCTTCGTGTAGGCCCTCTTCTGTTTGCCTCCCTTCCGTTTCCTTGCTTCGCTTGTCCTCTTGGAGTTTGCCTCCTTTATTTTATCGTACTTTTCTTTATTGGCCTTCCTCCAGGAGTCCTTGAGGTTGTTCACTTTGCTCCACAAGTGCCCGTAGGGGTACTTCCTTGGTTTTTTCGTCGGCGTGCTGTCACTGCTGTGTGACGAGCCCCCCCGCGTCGATGCTGATAAAGTAAACCACAGCGAGGAGGGATCCCGGAAATATCTCGCCAACTGAGCAGCTATGAAACTGAAACGTACACAGCAATTCAAACACGTGATTATTATGTCTTTATGCAGAGGAATGTTAAGATACGAGTACTCCACATGTAATACTAATGTACTAACAAACAATGCGTAATCACAAATTTCAAGGTGTCACTCACTTCAATTCTTTATAAGAGAAATGGGGGATGACGTTCGCACCCACGGGGGTGGCTTGTCGGTGAAGGTGGTTTATAACAATATCCGCTACCACCTTCCTGTCAGATGAGCTGATTGCCCTGGTCCTCTTCGACCCTGCTAGCTCAGCGCAGCTCTTCCCTTTCTCAGTCTTTTGTAGTATTTTTGTGACCTGTTAGGGAGAGAGGAATAGATGTACATTTAATATAAAAACCCTATAAGTTTGAATATGAGTACATGATACAATTTCACACGGATGGTGTCATGCACATTACCTTATCTAAAGTGTTAATGAAGGCAGCCTTATCGACTCGCTTGTATCTGGCGACGTGGGGGTCGTCGTCGGCGGCTTCGTCGTCGTCGTCGTCGTCAGAAGATGGATCGCTGAGCCGTAGTTCACTCGGCAACGACTCTCTACGGCGCGGGATCGAGGAGTAAGACTGCAACAAAAACACCGTTCACCTCGTAACAATACATACTTATATGGTGGAAGTTATTGTCAAACATGAACACTGTTTCCGTCTGCCTGTCGTCTGTAATTGTAAGTGACAACACTCACCGGCGAAGGAAGTGTTGGGGTGGAGTCGTCACTTGATATGGGTCTAGCAAGAGATGTCGAAGAACGTCTGGGAGAGTTGAGTGGACCGAATTTCGCCTTCCACCCTGTTGCGTATCGCACCTTCTGTGGCGGAGTCCACAGTCCTGTTGCTACTGCTTCCCAGAGGACCCTGTCTGGTTCTAGGTCGCGTAAATCGTCAGTTTCAAATCCGGCAGCTGTGGCAGGGGAAAAAAATGTCAGCCATGAGACCAAGTGAACACCCGATACGACGAGCAAGGCAAGGCAAGGCAAGGCAAAACAGTTTGTTGAAAATATTTTAAAGTACAACACTACCCGATTGGATTACTAACGGGTACCCATACCCTCAAACACCCGTTACGAATGTTTACGACTATTTGGCAAAGTCCAGATGAACCCGTTTGGAACGAAGTGAACACCCGATACGACTACAAGCGGCAAGGCAAAACAGTTTGTTGAAAATATTTTAAAGTACAACACTACCCGATTGGATTACTAACGGGTACCCATACCCTCAAACACCCGTTACGAATGTTTACGACTATTTGGCAAAGTCCAGATGAACCCGTTTGGAACGAAGTGAACACCCGATACGACTACAAGCGGCAAGGCAAAACAGTTTGTTGAAAATATTTTAAAGTACAACACTACCCGATTGGATTACTAACGGGTACCCATACCCTCAAACACCCGTTACGAATGTTTACGACTATTTGGCAAAGTCCAGATGAACCCGTTTGGAACGAAGTGAACACCCGATACGACTACAAGCGGCAAGGCAAAACAGTTTGTTGAAAATATTTTAAAGTACAACACTACCCGATTGGATTACTAACGGGTACCCATACCCTCAAACACCCGTTACGAATGTTTACGACTATTTGGCAAAGTCCAGATGAACCCGTTTGGAACGAAGTGAACACCCGATACGACTACAAGCGGCAAGGCAAAACAGTTTGTTGAACATATTTTAAAGTACAACACTACCCGATTGGATTACTAACGGGTACCCATACCCTCAAACACCCGTTACGAATGTTTACGACTATTTGGCAAAGTCCAGATGAACCCGTTTGGAACGAAGTGAACACCCGATACGACTACAAGCGGCAAGGCAAAACAGTTTGTTGAAAATATTTTAAAGTACAACACTACCCGATTGGATTACTAACGGGTGGTATACCCTCAAACCCCCGTTACGAATATTTACGACTATTTGGCAAAGTCCGGATGAACCCGTTTGGAACGAAGTGAACACCCGATACGACTACAAGCGGCAAGGCAAAACAGTTTGTTGAAAATATTTTAAAGTACAACACTACCCGACTGTATTACTAACGGGTACCCATACCCTCAAACACCCGTTACGAATGTTTACGACTATTTGGCAAAGTCCGGATGAACCCGTTTGGAACGAAGTGAACACCCGATACGACTACAAGCGGCAAGGGAAACAGTTTGTTGAACATATTTTAAAGTACAACACTACCCGATTGGATTACTAACGGGTACTCATCCCCCCCCCCCCCTCCAAACACCCGTTATGTATACAAGGGACAACGAAAAACAAGTTGGTGCAAGTATTTAACGTCCAATACTACCCGATTGACTTACCAACGGGCACTAACACACGTAGCAATTTCCCGATATCGTAACAATGAAATTTAAACCAAGATCATCATGAAATCCGAATATTATAGAAAAACCGTTTACATTTGGTAAATTGGTTGGAAACAAATTCAAATTGTCAGTGTGGGTGTGCAAGTCATTTCTACGTGTAGGTACATAATGAAATCGGAATATTATACAACAAAAATTAGCGTTTGGTTATTACGTTGGCAAAAGGAAATAGTAATACTCAACAAAACAAAACTAAATTCAAATTGAAATGTCACTTTGGATTTAGAAGTCACAGGTATGTGAGTATATCTTGAAATCGGAATATCATACAACAACTGTTTCATTTGGTAAATACGTTGGCAACAGGAAATAGTAATACTCAACAAAACGAAATTAAATTCAAATTGAAATGTCACTTTGGATTTGGAAGTTACAGGTATGTGATTATATCTTGAAACCGGAATATCATTCAACAAAAAGTTTCGTTTGGTAGGTAAATACGTTTGCAAAAGAAAATAATAATACTCAACAAAACAAATTCAATTGCCAGTGTGGGTGTGTAAGTCATTTCTACGTGTAGGTACATAATGAAATCGGAATATTATACAACAAAAATTAGCGTTTGGTCATTACGTTGGCAAAAGGAAATAGTAATACTCAACAAAACAAAACTAAATTCAAATTGAAATGTCACTTTGGATTTAGAAGTCACAGGTATGTGAGTATATCTTGAAATCGGAATATCATACAACAACTGTTTCATTTGGTAAATACGTTGGCAACAGGAAATAGTAATACTCAACAAAACGAAATTAAATTCAAATTGAAATGTCACTTTGGATTTGGAAGTTACAGGTATGTGATTATATCTTGAAACCGGAATATCATTCAACAAAAAGTTTCGTTTGGTAGGTAAATACGTTTGCAAAAGAAAATAATAATACTCAACAAAACAAATTCAATTGCCAGTGTGGGTGTGTAAGTCATAGCTACGTGTACATCATGAAATCGGAATATTATACAACAAAAATTAGCGTTTGGTCATTACGTTGGCAAAAGGAAATAGTAATACTCAACAAAACAAAACTAAATTCTAATTGAAATGTCACTTGGGATTTAGAAGTCACAGGTATGTGAGTATATCTTGAAATCGGAATATCATACAACAAAAGTTTCATTTGGTAAATACGTTGGCAACAGGAAATAGTAATACTCAACAAAACGAAATTAAATTCAGATTGAAATGTCACTTTCGATTTGGAAGTTAAAGGTATATTAAATATACCTTTAACATAAATTTTATGCGATTATCATGAAATCGGAATATTATAGAAAAAGAGTCAAAAAGGTTTTTGCTAACCTTGAAATGCAGCAACAATTCTTGCATCCAATTTCCAAGACTCTAGAATATCAGTCAACTGTTGGTCCGCCATTGAAATAAAAATGAATTCTGTAGTACAACGTACCAGGGTCCGAATGTCTGTTTGGTGACGGGTGAACGTTGATAATTGAAGCACAACAAACAAGAAACACAACTAATTTGAAACAACTGATTTGAAACACAACTGATTTCAAACAACTGATTTGAAACACACGCGCAACACACAGAATGAAGAAGCACAGGGAAGTAAGCAGAACACGTGAGTGACGCGAGTGATCGGGAAGAAGTGGTTGTCGCCATAAGGGGACGTTGGGGTTATATAGAGGTCTCCCCACCATGCCCCACCTGGTAACGGGTTTCCCTGCTCCAAGCGGGCAGGCATGTGCTCCTATCGGGTGTCCGAATGTTTCTAGCGGGTTTTTCAAATCCCCTATCGGGTGCTAAGATTCCTAACGGGTATCCGATTTCAGACACTTTCCCATTCCCCATCGGGTGTTTTTTACATCCTATCGGGTGTCTGAATGTTTCTAGCGACTTTATCAAATCCCTATCGGGTGTTGAGGTCCCTATCGGGTATCCGATTTCACACGCTTCTCTGATTCCTATCGGTTGTTTTCTGCCTCCTATCGGGTGTTTGAATGTCGTGTAATGTCTTTTTACCTCCCAAACGGGTTTTCATTTCTATCGTGTCAGGTTTCCCGATTTCAAACGGTTTTCCGATTCCTATCGAGTTTCTGTTACTCCTATCGGGTTTTTCACAACTTCCTACCGGGTACTTCGAAACTCGTAACGGCTTTTTCAATTGAGATCGGGTGTTTCGTAACGTCCTATTGGGTGTTTCGAATCCCTTAACGGGTTTTTCAATTCCTGCTTCTAACGGGTTACTGTAATGTGTAACGGGTTTTTAAATTCGTATCGGGTTTTCACTCACTTGCTAACACGTGTACGGTTTTTCTAACATTTCTGCCAGAAACTCCTACGTGCCTACCATTAGTATAGGTACCTGTGCCTACTAGGAAAAAATATTTTAAAAACCCCATCACAAATACCACGAGTGATTAACGACTCATTCCATTGATAATTCAATTTAATTGATAATGTACGCATGCACATGCACAACATAACAACTTACAACATGTAGTGGACTTGTAGAAATAAATGACATATAGGTACTTACTGCCCTCAGATTCCTTCCGGCATTGAATGACGCCATGAAATGTTGCAAAAGCGATGCACATCACTTTGTAAACGCTGTCGTTTTTATCAAAACTTTATTCAATACAATATAATATTATATTACACTTCATTCACAGAGATGTTCATAATGAGTATAGCTCGGGTGAAAATGACCGGCCAAACTACTCAATTTGGCTCATGCCAAATTACTTCTCGCCCTAGAATATATTATTATAATATCATAGGTCATCATGCGCTCAACAACCGTTTTCCTACACTGTTTAATTGTTGTTCCCAGTTTACAGTTCTAACATTTCTGCTGAATCCAAACCATGAAAATTCGGCCAAGTTTAGTATTTCTCCATATACCCTGCATGGTAACAATCGGATGTCCTGCAAACGTGTTTTATACGTGCGTGTACAATACGTTTTAATAGGTGGTATACATATATACACATATTTTACTTACATTGAAAAGTATGCGCTTCAAATTCAAATTCCTTGCATAATGAGTATAGCTCGGGTGAAAATGACCGGCCAAACTACTCAATTTGGCTCATGCCAAATTACTTCTCGCCCTAGAATATATTATTATAATATCATAGGTCATCATGCGCTCAACAACCGTTTTCCTACACTGTTTAATTGTTCCAAGTTCAAATTGTGGCTGGAACTAATTAATACCCGATAGACTTGTTGCCTACTCGATAGGGAATCATTGGACAACCCGATTGATTACTAAGCGGGAGCTGTTAACAATTATATCACCCGATAGGCAGCCAACGGGTATTTTTTGAATATTTTCCTGCTCGATTGGTTTTCCAAAACCCGATAGGGACTCGTATGTGCAACCGGATAGATGTTCAATCGGGTGTTGTTATCTATTACATCCACCCGATAGAGCTACTAACGGGTATTTCAACGAGGTCGAGCACCCCCCGCACCAGAGAGAAATACTCGTTGGGAGGGGAGGTAAAAATTCAATGAAAACCATGTCTAACTGACTCTCGACTATACTGAGGACTCATCAGTACAAAAAAAAAAATACGGAGTCATAATTCTCTCAGGTGGGGGTGCTCAGCATAAATCTGTTGATAATATATATAAAACTCGAAAACTGGTGAAGGACGACAACATGTCAATTGGATTATGCTTGTGGATAGCCACCCTGCGGGTAAATGGGCGGGTGGGTTGGGCAATGATCAAAGATAATTTGAAATAAAAAATAAAAAAAAGCGTAGGTATACCTAATTCAAGTTTTGGGGGCCAAAATTTGTGGGAACCACCGGAAATAACTATTTCAATAATTATTTTACATGAAAGCAACAATAAATGAACAGCCACCATTTCTGCATATAGAATAATAATAAACCCATGCGTGACAAGGACTTTGCAGCGTTTTTAATTTTCAGGTCCAGTATCATGTCCTTCACAATTCCCTCAACTTTACCATATTTCTTCGCGTGAACCCTCCCATGGTAACAAGTACATGTCCTCCAAACGTCCATATTTACGGGAGGTGAAGGGAAAGAGTTGTTATTCTCAAATTCTCACCACTCCCCAAAAACAGTTATCCTTTAGAAATGGTGAATGCAGGCTTCGCTTCCTATACCTCCTCACAGGGATTCGGGCTACCTGGGCTATCATTAAACCACAAATATTTTCCCAACTCTTCATTAACTGTTGCAGGCTTTTGTGTGAGGATTCTACGTATCTCGTCTTGTACTAAATCCTCACATAAAACCTTTCAACGGTCACTCGGAACCTGGGAAAATATTTGTGAATCCGTCTCCAGAGCCAATGCCCCTTTGACCAAGTTCAAATTGTAAAACCCTTCAACGCTCACTCGGAACCTGGGAAAAAATTTGTGAATCCATCTCCGGAGCCAATGCCCCTTCGACCAAGTTCAAATTGTGGCGGGACCTAATTGACACCCGATAGAAATGTTGCCTACTCGATAGGGAATCATTGGACAACCCGATTGATTACTAAGCGGGAGCTGTTAACAATTATATCACCCGATAGGCAGCCAACGGGTATTTTTTCAATATTTTCCTGCTCCATTGGTTTTCCAAAACCCGATAGAGACTCGTCTGTGCAACCCGATAGATGTTCACTCGGGTGTTGTTATCAATTACATCCACCCGATAGAGCTACTAACGGGTATTTTGTTCGGCATTTCCCTGCTCGATTGCATTGTTCAACCCGATAGACGTTGGTCGATGCAACCCGGATGATTATCAATCGGGAGCTATGAGACGACCCGTTACGATGCTAACGGGTATGTTTTGAATGAGATAACCCGATACAAAAGTAAAACAGAGCTGTTCACACTGGCAGAACCCGATAGAAAGCTAACGGCTACTTTTTGAATTTTTTCTTGCTCGATTGGTTTTCCAAAAACCGATAGAGACTCGTCTGTGCAACCCGATAGATGTTCACTCGGGTGTTGTTATCAATTACATCCCCCCGATAGAGCTACTAACGGGTATTTTGTTCGGCATTTCCCTGCTCGATTGCATTGTTCAACCCGATAGATGTTGGTCGATGCAACCCGGTTGATTATTAAGCGGGAGCTGTTAACAATTATATCACCCGATTGGTGGCTAACGGGTATTTTATGAATATTTCTCAGCTCGATCGATTTTTCTCTACCCGATAGGGATCACTCAATGGAAATGGTAGATCTTCAATCGGGTGTTGTTAGCAACAAACATCACCCGATAGGAAGACTAACGGGTATTTTTGTTCACTATTTCCCTGCTCGATTGGCTTTCATAGGCCCGATAGCGATGTGTGATGTAACCCGATAGATTATTAAGGGGGAGCTCTTGACAATTATTTCACCCGATAGGCGCTAACGGGTATTTTATGCATATTTCCCAGCTCGATTAATTTTATTTCTACCCGATAGGAATTTTGTATAAACCCGATAGATTATCAATCGGGAGATCTTAATGCTCAGATGACCCGACAGTCAGCTAACAGGTATTTTTTTGAACATTTCCATGCTCGATTGTTTTTCGTACACCCGATAGGAGGTTTGCATAAAACCCGATAGGTTATCAAACGGGAGACGTAAATGCTCAGATGACCGGATAGTGTGCTAACGGGTATTTTTTTCAACATTTGCTAGCTAGATCGTTTTTCATACACCCGATAGGAATTTTGCATAAACCCGATAGGTTATCAAACGGGAGACGTAAATGCTCAGATGACCCGATAGTGTGCTAACGGGTATTTTTTTCAACATTTGCTAGCTAGATCGTTTTTCATACACCCGCTAGGAATTTTGAAAAAAACCCGATAGATCATCAAACGGGAGACGTAAATGTTCAGATGACCCGATAGTGCGCTAACGGGTATTTTTTTGGAATATTTGCATGCTCGCTTGGGTTTCATGGACCCGATAGGAATTTGTTATGAAACCCGATAGACAACCAACAGACCCGATTGATTTCTTAACGGGTGTAGTTCCCATTTATAAAAGCCCGTTAGGGTTAAGTCGCCACCCGATACGATTTTGACGAATACCCGTTAGGAATTACCAAAACCCGCTTGTTTTTACGAATGCCCGATACAAAAATATCCGAACCATACCCGATAGGAGGGGCTAATCTAACAGCCCGATAGATTTTTATGGCAGCCCGATAGAAATTTATGTCGTACCCGATTGGAGTTACGTCTTCCCGATAGATTTTTAACATCACCCGATACGATTTTCACCCTACCCGCTTGGGATTAGGCACACCCGCTAGGTTCCCTATCGGGAAATCAATTCCGAGTGTTCCTAGCGGGCATGGTGCGCCACATTTTTCTCTCGGTGAGTAGACTGTGCGACGAAGTTGGAAATTGTCGGGGGGGGGGGGGGGGGGGGAACACGAAATGAAAACTGTAACAATTTACACTAATACAACTCTAAACTAGTAATTACAACTCCAGCACTTTTCGGGCTTTGTTTTGTGTGTTGTTCAGTTGGCCTTACTGTATGGGTTGGAAAATAAGACGACACCCTTTTGCTTGTCACTCTTCCGCCATAGGACGAATCTCAGCATTTCAATACTGTAGTGAATAGGTATAGCGACAGTTCACTACGGGCGGCATGAGGTTGTGCCTGGAGGGTTCCACACTAATAGATGTCACCGGTATAGGTTCCACACTATCAGATGTCACCACGTCAACTGGATCTTTTAGGATGCATGTGCCCGCGGGTTGCACACTAATAGATGTCACCGGTAAAGGTTCTACACTATCAGATGTCACCACTGGGACGGGATCCTTTAGGTTTTAGGAGAGAGGAGGAGTGAGGTGAGAGAGAGAGTAGTCAGCGACTAGAGGAGAGCGTAGAATGGCTAAAAAGGCAAAGGAGTCGAGTTTTTATAGCCCTTGAAGGCTGTCTCCCTCCATCCTCCAGCTAGTGGAGGATGGTGGGGAACCCTACTGGGTTCCTCGGTGCTCCTGCGTCTTTCGTCCCCACTTCTGCGAGTTTATTTGCGAGATCTAATATTTGCAGGTTTACAAGGAGTGGTTCTGGGAGTATACCACGACAAATACGTTTTCTAAAATCATAATATACACTGCTTTAGCCCTACGACGTCATTATTTTTCCTTTTAAGCCGTTACCTTGTAGAAAAAAATAAATTAAAAAAATCGATGCAAATTCCCCATTATGTGTAGCGATTTTCAAATAGGTTCGTAACATTTTGAAAATCTATATTTCTTTAAACCGTTGGTCGATGGTCAGTGGACCATATACTTTGTTCAGTACGAACTCAAATAGCATTCCTTCGATGAGATCACCTAAATGCAAATATGAGCTCCTCCTATGAAAATACCGGTAGGATAATATGTAAAATCCACGGATATAATATTGTTCTCCTCTCGTTCCTGAATCCCTACTGCTGAATGAGCTTATGGTTGACGTTAGCTCAGAACACGTCAAGTAATAATGAAACGTCAAATAATGACTATATAAAGGCATTCAAAAGATTAAATTTTAAAGATAAACAGAACTCACTCAGAAGATTAGAGATAACCGATCTCCAGGAACTATACTGTGAGTAGTACCTGTACCGCAAAAGAAATTCCTGCAGGGCAGAATGATCGCTTTGCTCTCCTTCATCTCTACTTCAACAGGAAAAAAGGTCGATGGACCACTAGCTACGTAATGAAGCTGATCTACTTTCCTATTTTTTAATTTGTTTTTATAGATTTTTTTTTAACTTCCTGTCGGTCATATGCGACTAACTGAAAAACTGCAGCTTGGTGTACCAATCGAAGGAGAGGTGTGCAAAAGGAGGGTCACCAGTGGGGCAGCTCAGGGAGCTATCCTAGGGCCTGACCTATGGAGTACGAGCTATGATGGTGTCCTCCGCCTCGACATTCCGATGTGTTTCTGGATCGCTATGTCGACCATGTTGCAGTAGTGGTAGAAGACCGCACTATCAAGGGACTCCTGTGGAAGCTCAACCAGTCAACGAGGAGCGTTCTGCTTTGCATGGAGGAGCACGGATTGCAGCTTGCAGTCCACAAAACCGAGATAGTGCTCCTCACCAAGAGGCATGTCGACTGGGTCATCCCGTTCCGGGTGGAGGATGAAACCGTAAATTCTTCTCAATCGGTGCGGTACCCTGGGGGTAACCCTAGACTGTAGGTTGACCTTTTGGGAACTTATAAAGAGAGCAGGAGAAAAGGGCTGTGGCAGTGACCTCAAACCTGAGTAGACTGTTGGCGAAAATGTCCCTCCTTTCCACAAAGAAAGGAGGATGCTCGTGACAGCGGCAGAAGCAGTCGTTTACACGGAGCAGAGGTGTGGGCTGAAGCCCTTCAAGTCAAGAAATACCGAGACCACTTGCTATCAGTATAGAGGAGGGGAGCCTTGCGGATAGAAAGTGCTTACCGTACAGTCTCCCTTCCTGCTGTGGGGGTCATTGCCACGATCATCCAAATTGACCTATTGGCGATGGAGAGGAAGAAGGAAGAGAGTTTACCTCCGACGCTGCACGGAGGAGCCGACACCCCAAATTAGAAAAGAAGAGAGGGGAGTAACACAGGCAGTGGCAGCTTGAGTGGGAATCTGATAGCAGGGGGGATCCACCTGCTCTTTCCGGAGGTGCGCCCACGGCTGGACAGGAGGCACGGAGAGGTGGATTTATACATTACAATGCTCCTGTCAGACCATGGATATTTCCGGGCTTACCTTCACAAGAGAGAGATAGCAGACACCGCCAAGTGCTGGTACTGCATTGCACCGGATGACGACGCTTAACATACGTTTTTCCATTGCCCCAGATGGATCACAGAAAGGGTGGTGCTGGGAGAAGAAGCGGGTGAAACCACATAAAAGAACGTGATTGAGAAGATGATTTTTAGCCAGGAAACTTGGGATAGGAATGAGTCCTAAATAGTCCGAATCCTCAAGTCAAACAAGCTCTACGACCCACTTCTCAGGAGAAGAAAACTCTGAGGAGGCGTGACATTGCCCATTGATTGACCCCATCCCGAAGTAATGCTGAACAAGTGATTCCGGGGTGGATTAGGTCAAGGATGAGAGTTAACTTGTGAAACCCCACACTGCTGAGGAGTGCGGACCCTCCAAAGCGGTAGCCTTTTTCAAGACTTCCCACTGCTTCCCTCGTAGAAACGAAAAAAAAACCTGTTTTCCGATACCTACCTAGTGAAGATGTTTACGAAAGTTCCGGAAGATCGGTTTCCAAAACGATATACCGGTAAAAGAAATAGTATAAGTAATAGTATCAGAAATGAACATCAACACCTACTAGAACTGAAGAACTGAATTGACCACTAGCTAAATCTCGACCAAACTGGGGCATTACCACAGGACTGTTCAAAAACCAGGAAGAAAACACACTACACATGCCTATCGAAATACAAACATGTTCTTGGGAAACAAGAAAGCGAATGACAACTTGGAAAAGCGAAAGTTAACTCAGCTGTCGCTGCGTCACATTTATTCCAGTAGGAGGTATCTAACGCGTGAGCGAGGGTATCGTAATGGTGTTATCACATTAATTTGATTAGCAGCATCCGCCCACCTAACCGGTGCCCGCCGAACCTGGGGCGGATGTCCCACCGATGCCAGAGAAGGAAGAAAATTTGGCTGTTGGAAGGTAAGGTGCCCTCGGTGTGAGGGATGGTTAGTAGAAGTTGAAAGCTGCTACCTTTCATGTCGATAAGGCAGCTGGAGGGGAAAGCTCTCCAGAGAAGGCAGAAGGAAAATAATTTGTGAACTCGTTGGGCGACACCCGCCCTAACTCAAGCAGTGCGAATGATTGAGATGGGATTAACAAAAGGTTAGCAACTATCGATTTGAACGCATAGAGGACTCGGGAGTGCCTGCCATCAACAGTTCGTAATATCGGAGTAGAAAAGTCGCAAAGTGACTAACTTTGGTACCTACCCACTTGAGATTCGTAGACTGAATAAGTACCTAATGATAGAGTGAATTGCGAGTTGAAAATCGTCGTTCTTTGCTTAGAAGGCACTCATGTTTTCTTATTCACACCGGAATGCAGCTTTAGTGAGTACTTAAGACTTGTAGGTACCTGAAGGGGAAATTCATCCTAATATCCATTGCTACCTAACCATTTGCTTTTTCTTTTTTCCCCCCCGTTTTTTGACGTCACTGCGAGTTATCGTGGCGTCACTCATCGGTGTCGATGACGTCTTGCTCACAATGCGTACAAAATATGCTGAAAAGTCCAATGAGTAACAATACCTACGTTAAAAAAATTTTTGATTTGGGTGTGTCATTAGTTCATTACCGACCACGCTCACTGACGCCGTCGTGACACCAAACACTGCAGGTACAGCCAATTCTGATGGTTCAATGAGTGGTCCCGAAAAATGACAATTCCAACCCAATCCACAACCGTCCATGTGGGATTGTTGAGAAAAACAGACTTCCAATTATTTGAGGTCAGTACTGATCGACCCATTGACCCTGTCAAAGTGACACCTCACCGAAGATTATTGGTATAACAATTTTATAGTTATTCCTGAAAGTGTATTTTGCAGTTTGACCAGAAAGTAAGTTAAATGAACGAATAATTCTGGAAAAAAGTTAGGCGTTGCGAAAAATGTTGAAAAATGTTAGTGTTAGGTATGGCGTTCCTTACCTGAAAGTCATAATGTTACCTCGACAGAAAGGTAAAAAGAAGAAGAAAACTGAAATCAAAACAAAATAATATTGCAGTTATCTTCTCTTTCAACAGCAACCCCTCACGACATTAATATCGAAGTTATACATAGTTTTTCACACATACATAACATAGAAGCAGTGTCAGAAGTTATTTCCCGGATTTTTGTCACGGTCTGAATCAGACTTGTTGATGAGCTGATTAGAAAGAGCGTGTGAAAAGGCGTATTTTGGGCTCTCATCTCAGAACTGAAAACATCAAAGCACCCCTCAGCTTGAAACCTAGGGATATCCATAAACAGCGAAATAAGTCTTCATATTTCTAGGTTAACCTACAACCGTTGAGCTAAAAGAAGGTATCAGGTCCCCATCAAAAATGTCTGTTATCTTTCGACAGCATTTTCCCTCTGGAGGTTAGATGAAAGTGCGGTTCCCTACCAACAATATCGTAACTGTAAATGTCCCTAACTAAAAATCCATCCCAGCGTTGATGTAGGACATTTTAAAACAACGTCACTCCCAAGTGCCAGGAGTGAGGAGAAAAAAGAAAAAAAAAGGATAACAAATTCTGATCTTGCAAACGAAATGAAACTCCGACATGGGAAACAAGGTAGGCAGGATAACGAAGTAACGCTTACAACAAATTCAAGCTGGAATTGTGGCAATAAATTATGCAAAGGCTGTTCCCTCTCGTCTCTCCGGTGCCCGAGAAAAGCCTCGTTCGGGTGTAATCTACGGAATACACCCCCGAATATCCCCTGATATCACCGTTTCCCCCCTCTTCTATTTATTAATTCTCTATCCAAAGATGAAATTGTGCAGGATATCCTTGTGATTTGATACTCGTAGTTTCCGTTTAAAGAGACGTAGAATCCGATAATGGAATAAAATGCTGCAAATTATTACACAACGTTTTATTATTTATGTGTACATAGATGCCTCTTCTGCGTAGATCACTGTTTTCTGGGGTCAATTCGTACACTTATGCTCCCCCCCCCCCACCCCCCACAGTAAATCCCTGAATCGGGTACCTGCTTGAGCAGGCGCGGGAATTACAGTTTCATAAAAATGCGCGGGATTCAATAATTCAATCATTAATATTATTTGTTGCTATTCATGGAGCATAAATCGTTCCTTTAAGTTGCAAAAGTACCTATCAATAAAATCCGAAACAGCCATCGTTCTTCAAATGAAATAATATCACAGAACAACCAACTTGACTTCCTACAGCCATCCGTGATTATAATCAGGTGTTCCCTAGCAATGATAACTGGGCCGGATTTATACCGTATCCTTCACGATTATGTTAACAAAGCTTTTCGGTACAAACGAACGGCTGTTCGTACAATGCACCGGGTGGTCTCAAAAAACTCTTTAATTCAAGGTCAATTTACAAACGCAAAAAAACCATACCCTTCTATTGGCTCATTTCTAGCTACGACATCCTGAAAGTTTCAACCTCTATTTTTCACCCCTTAGAGTTGACTGGCAGCAACGCCGAGCTTCGCGGACCAGCTAGACCCCAATTTTTCTTCATTCAATTTTTTTTTCATGGTAACTAAGAAAAGTGCTCAGTACGGCGTACGGCGGATGGACAGAAATTTAGGTTTATTATTTTCAATAATGAACCTTTAGAATCGAGCATGAAAACTTTTTTTTAACCCTCCTTCAAAATTTGATGGTTTCGTTTCAAAGTATGTAGAATCCAAAAAAAATTATGGAATAAAAAAATTGCTGTCCGTCCGCCGTACGCCGTACTTCGCACTTTTCTTAGTTAACATAATAAACATAACAATAAAAATGACACATCATGATGTTAACATGATAATTTTGTTGATAATAAAATTTGGTCTGTAGGTCCCATTTGGGGTCCAGTTGGTCCGCGAAACTCGGCTTTAATGTCAATCATCATGTCAATCAGGTGAATAATGGGGGTTGAAATTTCCAGACGCCGTTACCTCTAAATTTTTTTACGTTTTTAAATAGTGGCTTTTTTTAGACCACCCGGAGCACTGTAATTCCAGCCGTTCGTTCACAGTAAGGCCCTGAATTTTGCACCGACAGGCTTCGTCAACAGGAGGGTGGATCAAATTGTATACGTTCAGCCCAGATATCATTGCTAGGGACACCGCATCAATATGGTCCTCAATATTGTGAAGGGGGGTTTAATGAGCCCCAACATTGGGTGGGGGGGGGGGGGGGGTTATAGTTTTCAGTGGGCCATTATAATATATATTGCCACCGATTGGGGCCCCATATAAAAGTTAATGGGAACTGGCCCTAGATATCATTGCTAGAGGGCAACTGATTTTAATCACGGATGGCTGTATGAAGTCGAGTTGGTTGTTCTGTGATATTATTTCATTTGAATAATTATGGCTCTTTTGAATTTTGTTGATAGCTACTTTCGTAGCTTGAATAAACATTATGCTTCATGAATAACAAACAATAATTAATGATTGAATTATTGAATCCTGCGCATTTTTATGAAATTGTAATTCCCGGACCGGCTCTAGTACTCGATTTAGGGCTTTCCTGTGGTGGCGGGGGGGAGGAGGCGAGAGTAGGTATTGACCACAGAAATCACTCAGCTACGCAGAAGGAGCATCTATACAGGTAAATAATAAACCGTTGTTAATAATTTGCAGCTTTTTGCTCAATTGCATTTTGGTTTATTATTTTTCATTAATGAACCTTTGGAACTGAGCATGAGGAAACACCCCTGAAACAGATGTTCGTTTGCAACTTCCCTAAAAATTTGATGTTTTACGTTTCAAGATACGTAGAATCCAAAAATGGAATAGAAGATATCTGTTTGTTCGCCGTACTTCGCACTTTCCTTAGTTACCGTTAACCAAAAACAATAAAATTTGGTTTGTAGGTCCCGTTTGTAGTTGGTCCGCGAAGCTCGGCGTTAGGTTCTGTCAGTCATCTCTAAGAGGCAAAATAGGGGTTGCAAATTTCAAAACGCTCAAAAAATTTCGGATTGAAGGGTATGGTTTTTATGACGTTTAAATTTATCCTGCCCTTCAGGGATTTTTGGGACTACCAGGAGCATTGTACATCCAGCCGTCCGCTCACAGTCAGACCCTGAAGTTTAAACCGGAAACCTTCTTCAACATGAGTATGAATGATACGGTATGCATCCAGTCCAGCTATATCATCATGACTACAGGATACCTCATGACTGCTCGCTGATTAACGCATGACTTCATAAAACTGAGTTGGTTTTCCCTGCTATTATTTCATTCGAAGAAATATGGTTATATCTTAGATATTGTTGATAGGTTCTTTGGCAACTTGAACAAATTTGGTTCGGCGTCTGCGTCTGTGTGTCCGCAAACCTTTGCCACACGCATAACATGCTAATTTGAATCTGATTTTGCTAACATTTTCGGAGATCATGT
This sequence comes from Leptopterna dolabrata, assembly GCA_954871275.1. Lineage (NCBI taxonomy): Eukaryota > Metazoa > Arthropoda > Insecta > Hemiptera > Miridae > Leptopterna > Leptopterna dolabrata. The sequence goes on along the minus strand of OX940978.1, from coordinate 45,457,987 downwards.
GGGTTGGGCCCCAGATGGTCCCGTATGGATTACAGATCGATGAGACCATTGTTACGACCACTGGTCATGCTCAAACGCGAATCCAATGTACTCAATTTCTCACAACTAAATTTTGCTCAAATTCGTTGGTTAGTTGAATTGTAGCTTCTAACTGGTCCCCTATGAATTTCAAAACGCTCGGATCATTGGTGTGTCCACTGCGCATACTCAAACGCGAAATCGTAGGTACCCAATTGCTAAAGGACCTTTTGCCCAATTTTGATGCACTTTTCAGGAAACTTTCTTCAAACTACGAGGAGAAATTTTCTTTAATTTTTTAATTTTTAACTGCACGTTACGCTTTACGCATAAGAACAAATAATTATTGGTAGAATTCTTGAATCCACCGCATATTCATGAAACTGTTCCGGCTGTCTGACAGAAAACAGTGATTTACATAGAATGGGTCACTATACATGAAAATAAGAAACCGCTATGTAATAATCTGCAGAGTTTCTTCAAATGAAATCACGGAACAACCACCTCGATTTCATAAAGCCGTGCGTGCTTATAATCAGGTGTTCCGTATCACTGATAGCTGGGCTGGATGTACCGCATGGTCCACACTCTTATACATAATATTATATTATTATCCACTACCTTGAAAGGTAGGTGCGCCTGCAATTTCAAATCAAGTTAGACCAGCACCACCCGCCGGCTGTGCAGATTGCTCTGTGGCTTTATGCTCAGTATTCATCTCGTCTACTAACACATAATTATAATTTTGTAAATTGCGTCGATTCCTACGTTCGACATTGTATATTGATGAATTTTTGCCAACTCGCTGTAAACTCAAGCAGAAAAGTTATTGAAAACTGGCCCAACTGTCAAACGCTTAGATCTAGCCTCTGGGCTGTGGACAGTAACATAACTTTCCTTTTATTACATATCCGAGATTGTCAACGTTCTGTTCCATCAGAACTTATACGTATAATATATATAATCGCGCAAGTTATTTCCCTCGGAAATATAATAGCGCAAGTTATTTTCCTCGGAAACGAAACTGGGAACTTACAGTTGGTTGAACACCCCCAACAGAGAAACATTGTGTCTGTGAGGGAATTGCGTTCGGTCGAATTTCGACAAAGACGTCGGGTTGGCCACGGGCCCGAGGAGGGCTGCGAGAAAGTAGTAACCAATCCAAGTTTATTGGGCGAATTCATTTTAATTGCTCCATTGTTGGGGGACCCTAGACCCCTCTTCGCCTTCCATCCTGGCTTTTCCCGTCCAGGCAGCCACTCTATCAAGGAACATAACAGTGTTTCCCACCTCCGAACTTTGGTTGCAACCATCTATTCCCCCCTTCCGCTCTGACCTTCTCGAACAACTCCCCTTACGGCTAACTTTAGCGCTTCAGTCCCGACATCCTGAAACCCCAAGCACTCGAAGGAAATTATCCGTAACTTACTGGTCTAATGAAGGAAATTGAACCAGCTGAGCCTTCATCAAATCGCTCTTAGTTATTTTGTGTTGGCATCCCCACAATATTAAAGTGAGTCAAAACTTGGTTAGGTCCTCCGTACTGAATGGCTCTTATAGGACATTTATGTAAAATTTCACCAAGGCTCTTATAGGACATTTATGTAAAATTTCACCACTAAAGTATTAAATGCAAATTATTCTTTATAATATAAGTTATAGGTTAGGTACAGTAGGCTTGCCTTCCTCAGGCAAAGTAGGTGGTGGCTACCTATGAACTTCATTCATTTCCTTCATATCATTTTCTTGTTGTTTAAAATATGGGTACAAGTATGTTATAGCCCCGCCAATATCGATTGTATCGATTATCTCAAATACATCGATCCTTGTGGTATCGATGACGGCTCAATATGGCGTCCCGATGCCTACAGGGTGCCGATATCAACTTTCAAAATGAATACGGGAAGACCATTGCATGTAAGGACACCAAAAAATAAGAGTGACTATAACATACTTGTACCATCTATTCAGAAGTCCCAAACAACCTGCTCATTCACGGGATAGTTTCTGGGATTGTTTATCTTTTTTGAGATGCGAGCGCTAGCGAGCATCCAGTTCGCTTGACAATGCGAGCGGCGGAATGGGAACTAAACTTCTTGTACACCCACCGGCTTGTCTGATACACGTCATCGATACCACAAGGATCGATGTATTTGAGATAATCGATACAATCGATATTGGCGGGGCTATAACATACTTGTACCAAAATATGTTCTGCTCGTATCGGGTGGGCACCAATTCAAGGATGGATAAAGCTTACCCAACCCGCATGATCCCAGAAAATTTCAGCAAAGTCGGATTCGAGTTGAGGGATTTGTACGTGTGGCAAGGATTTTCGGACACAGACGGACGGACAGACACCGGACCAACTTCGTTCAAGTTGTAAAGTACTTACATACTTACCTATAAAAAAAATCAAAAATGAAATGAAATTCCTCAATTCCTTAAAATTCGTCTGATGAAAGGAAATCACGAAACAACAAACTCGTCGTTTTCATAAAGCCATGCGTGATTATAATCAGCTGTTCCCTAAGAATGATTATCAAGGCAGGAGTTACACAACTTACCGCATGATTCGCACTGATGGCTCCAGTACTAGATTTAGAGATTCCCTGGGGGGGGGGGGGGAGCACGGGGGTAAGGTATTGACCACAGAAAACAGTGATCTGCGCAGAAGGGGCATCTATAATACAGGTAAACAATAAACCGTCGTGTAATAATTTGCAGAGTTTTTTCTTCATGTAAGTTTTGCTAAATCGCTGATGCCGGGAACTGTCGTATTTGATGAATTTTATTTCGGATGAATAAGCGACCAAACCGCAAGACCATGGTGCCGCATTGTTAGACATTTCAAGGGTAGGTACTGCGTACAGAGCTGTGATCTAGTACATTCAGTTAAGTAGGTTTAGTATAGTGTGAATAAGCAGGATTTTTCGGAGGTGATAAAAAAATGAAGACCAACGACGTAAACCGATTACGTGAAAGGGGTTGAGGGGAGAGAAGTACAGAAGGATTCATCATCTAAACGAATTATGAGATCAGAAGAAAAGGGCGTGGGAATGGTCGGTCTTTTTACCCCCTCCCCCTCACCATGATGAAACTCGAGGTGAACCCAAAGAAACAACGACGCGCTACCCATCGTTAATGTGGTCCAAGGGGACGTTCGTTGAGTCTCTCTAGCTACCCTGAATAGGAAGTAATTGCAATTTCTCTTTCCTTTCCTGAGGTTGGCACAATTATAGCGGTGGTTCCGGTTCAGGAAGTTCATTTCCATCGCTTCCCAGTGGCTCAAAACTTCGATTTTACGGACAAAACCCTGATACGACACGGTTGTCGTTACTTTGGCAGTCTATATGCCTGTACTCCCCCACTGGTTACCTAATGAACTTCTGTAATCGACTGCTATAAATTGGTTGGATTTGGTTTGTAATTCAAGATACGTAGAATCAAATTAAAAGCGCTAACAATTCTTCAACGACGGTTTATTATTTTTTTTCTGTGGTAAATGCCTGAATCACTGGTATGTTCCCAGCTATCCTTGAAATGTCCGTAGCTTGACAACACGGTCTCGAGGAGCCGAAATATAGCAGGTAAGGAGGTGCGGGTGTTTCTCCTCTGCTGGTCATAATAAAATGAATGAAACGACAATACTTCCTTACATGAAACTCAACTTTAGCTCAAATCAAGAGTTATCGTTTTTTATCAGTGTAAAGTTTGACACCTTCGTCAGGGCTCTGACTTCACTAAGATTGTTCCAATTCCGAAAATATCAAGAGGGCTTACTCAAGTGGTGCTTAATTATTGTAGTACCTATAGTGAATTCTAAATAATGGAGAGCTTGCATGGGTCAAGATCTTGCAATTTTGCCTTCGAAGTTGGATTCATCGCTGTTGGACTCCGTGTTAGAAAACTAGCGCTGGCTATCCATTTTCAGACATTTTGCCTAATCCCTCCATTTTTTTAAAGGACGTTGCACCTTTTTGACAAAATCTCATAATGATCCAATTATGAACAATTGAAATAAGTACAAGTTGGTGGAATTATTAGAATCGATACTGTTAACCCTACTTCTCCGAATCCAAAGTCACCCAGCCTCATGTACACTTGAATACATGTACTGTGTGGAGAAAAAAGGAAGTGCCCGTTGAAGATGGTCGAAGAGCCGGATACAACATTAAAACTCCAATTTGCGCATCAATTCGAGTGTTGTGATTCTGACAGACACTGGAAGATGTTTCGTGTAATGCTAATAGCATAAATACATGCTGTCTATTAAAGCAAGGTTTATGGTGTACGCCTACATGAAGTTGGATAATATTCTACAACCTTGGAACCGCGATATCCAGATAATACCTGATTTATTTATCACCTGAAATAAATCAGGTTGTAGCCAGCAGCAGTTGCTCTTGGCTAGCGACAAGTCCCACCGGAGTTTGAAATACTTTCTGGAAATGAATATTCAGGGTCACGGCTATAGTCAGCCACCTTCCTCCTGGCCTCTCCTGGGCACTATTAAAGGAGTCAAGTAGAGTGGTAGGATAAACCCAGGAGCCGGAGGTGGAGGCGTCCTGTACTTGACCCACTTGGGCAGACCCCCGTTCTCTCCCTTCTTATTAGGGCTGTGAATAATCTATCCTCCTGCCTTGTCATTAGCGTGCAATATGAGATGGGAGCTCCCGGAAAGTAACCACTGGCCTTCACACTACTTGTTATTCCGCCGTGAGATGACTGTTTCTCACTACTGCTCTTACTGTCAACGCAACGCTCAGCGTGTATTATGTGCTAAAGCAGTACTATGCAACATACTCATCAATCATAAAATCGTTCATGGTATTGTAATGTAGAATTTCCTGAGATATTTTTCATGTCTCCCGGAAAGAAGGTAATTTCGGATGCGAGGTGGTAGGAGGTAGGTATACATTTTGTCCATTTTGATGACATAGGGCGGTATTCATAGTCCTCACTTTATTAAAAGTAAATGCTTAAGTGAACAAATAAGGAAGCAACGTCCACTTGGGCTATTCATAGTCAGTGATAAAGTCAATGCTCAAGTCTTCCTTTAGCATTCCCTTTATTCCTATTTCATAGACAATAAGTAAAGAAAAACCTTTACTTTTTGGCCTAAATAAGTGGAAAAACTGAGGTACGTCGAATGGTACCTTAAGCATTTCCTTATTGATCGTTCGCACTGTTTCTTTTCATTTATATCATCTTTTCAGTGTCATCGTTCTCGGCATTCTTGTTTCTTTTCCTAATTATTCGGGTTTTTTGTTTGTTTTGTTACGGTGGATTACGAAATTTTGTTTGACTTCGATGAGTGGGATGACGAGTTCGATTAACGAAGAGCATGCGAGTGATGCATACCGGCTTCATTTTCGGTCTAAAAAATTCGTTCTTTCGCACACAGGCTCCATTTTGGCCCTAGTTGTGTCCCGGAACTTTGCAACCCGATCGGAATAAACCCAAGGGTGTTATGAGCGAAAATGTGTATGAAAATAGGTATATTTTGAGTTTTAGTAAAATGAGCTTTTCAGTATCGGTTTCCATGTTTTTGTGGGACGAGATGACGAATATGAAGACGATTTTGACCATAGTGAAAAATTGAGCTTCTACCAAAGGTTCTGCTCCCAAAATTGATTTTTTATGAGCCAAACACCTAGGAAACTTGTCTTAAATCACCATCAGTTTGTATAATAACACTAGAAAAAGTGTCAACAGGTGAGTAAGACAATTTAAATGGCACTGCCAATGATCAAAGATAATTCGAAAAAAAAGGAGCGTAGCTAATTTGTGTTTTGGGGGCCAAAATTGGTAGAAACAGTCAGAAATAGCTATTTCAATTATTTCACATTACAGAAACAATAAATGAACAGCCAAAATTTCTGTAGAATCCAATAGAATAATAAACCCATGTGACAAGGACTTTGTTTATCAATTTCCTTTGCATTTTGTAAATATTCATTTTCGAAGTAATTCTAACGTGAGCCGGGAGTTTGCCATCGATTTTGATAGTTCATTAAAAATTGTTCCAAACGTTTCCAATTTGTTCATTATTGACTAACTTTATGACTTTGCCTACTATAGGTCTCCCACTAGAATAAGACGCTCCGACCCTGCGCTCTTGAGGCCAAGAAAGGAAACGCAGAGCATGGCATCCTGCACTTACTTTGGCCGTTGGTAATTTCACGTTGTTCAGTTGGCAACATTGCCTCGATTTTCTAGTAGCTGACATTTTGTTTTGGTTACTATTACTACTGTTTTGACTGTTTCGATTCTCAACCTCAGTTTTTTCAATCTGTGAGTATCATATTTTCGAACCTCAGTTTTTAATCTGTGAGCATCATCACACATCCTCTTCATTTTTGTACTGCGATTGAAGATAGCATGATGGACAGTGCGCCTTCATCGTGTTCTGCTGAGAACTCGAAGAGCAGGATCGCTCGTGGGAAGCCATTACGAAGTCAGGCAAGAGAAATTGTCTACAACGTAGCGCAATTTTTCATCAGAAAGAAGAACGAAGAGAAAGCGAAGTATAACATCCGAGATTTGACAAGCGAAGCAACTGGAGTATCGCCGAAAGTAGTCTCCGTTATTTTGAAGGAAGGGCGTCAACTGTCGGCAGTATCCCCAAACCCTTTGTTTACTACGCCAAAAAAAGTAACAGAGCACAAGAAAAGGGTTGAGGCTGACGACTTCACTGATGCGGCGATTAGAAACAAAATAAGAGAATTCTACACCGTGCGAAAGAAGTGCCCATCAACGGGATCGATTCTTGGTGCGTTGAAAAGTGACGGAGTTCTTGATTGCGGTGCTGAATATTTAAGGAAAATAATCCATTCGTGTGGTTTCAAGTGGAAAAAATGCCAATCCAATCGCAAGGTGTTGATCGAACGGCCCGAAATAGCTGCCTGGAGGGTTAGGTACCTACGTGCCATGACATCCTACCGCTCGCAAGGTAAAAACATCGTATACCTCGATGAAACATACGTCCAGGCATCCCATGGTGTTTCTACGTGCTGGCAGTCTGAAACACAGCTGGGAGCTGTGAAACAGATCGGTAAGGGCAATAGACTTATCATAGTACACGGCGGAGGCGAGATGGGATTTGTAAAAGAGTCCCTTCTAGTGTTCAAGTCATCATCGAGATCGGGGGACTACCACACCTCTATGAATTTCGGCAATTTTTCTAAGTGGCTCACGGAAATGTTCCTTCCGAATTTACCAGCAGGTTCCGTAGTGGTAATGGACAATGCGAAATATCATTATTGTGTGGAAGTAAACAAAAAGCCAAACACCGGAAGTTTGAAGAAGGAAATTGTAGCCTGGTTGACGCAAAATAACGTGGATTTTGACGAAAAGTGCACAAAGGGAGAACTCCTCCTCTTAGTGAGAAACATACCTTCGGAGAAAACGTATAGGGTTGACGAGATTATTAAAGCGAAGGGCCACCATCCCCTTCACCTCCCCCATACCATCCCGACCTGAATCCAATAGAACTGGTGTGGGGTGACATTAAAGGTCAGCTCGCAAGAGATTCTGTCGGAACACCTCTTGGCCAAAAAGAAGTGGTGTTGAAACAATTATTCTCGGAATATTCGACTGAGAAGTGGAAAAAAGTGTGCGAGCACGTGAAAACAGTGGAGAACAAGTATTGGACCAGCGACCACATAGTAGACACGGAAATTGACAATATTATTGTGAATTTAGGCGAGACTTCTGATACAAGTTCCGACGTAGAAGAAGACTGGTGGGACAATGATGACTCTGATTGAATGTATTATCAATCATATGTTCTATTTTTAATAAAATGACGAAATTACTAATAAATTTTACTGCATTGTTTACCACTTGTCCATTTCATTAGTAACGGCTTCCCTACAGCTAGTGTTTTTGTCGCAGTCCCAAGGTTAACGCAAGTAGTGTCACACTTTCCATGGAATAGTATTGTGTTCCTTCATCCTTACACAGGTAAGTTTATTATTTTTATAATAATTTAAAAAGTAGAGGAAAAATATAGTCATTCCCAATTACTTTTTCAAAACAGTGGGAACTGGGAAGAAAAGTACATCAGAGAAAAGTGTATCAAAAAAAAAAAAAGTACATCAGTAGGGAAAAAGAGGAAACAGCTGGGAAATTTTGGTTTAAGGAGTAGTACCTACTTCTCCGCTAGAGCTCAGCACTGGAGCGTCTTATTCTAGTGGGAGACCTATAATAAGATTCTACCTGACCAAAAGTAGGATAAAAGCCAATTATACCTTTTTTCGAAGGAACTACAGTAAAAACGTAATTTATATTTAAAAGGATAAGTAAAAAAGTAAAAGAGGGAGTAAAAACAAATGGGAAGAAGGAGTAATACAGAAGGGAAAGGGAAAAGTGAACGTACGTCAACACACCTAAACGCGAGCACCAAGTGTATAATAGAAATATTTCAAAATAAAACAGTTGCTTGCTCCACTGTTTACTTGTCCTGACCGGACAAACCAACGGAAAACCAACTGAATGGCATGGCTAATAGCCGAGGACATATAAGTAAACAAAAACACACACCCGGCCAGAACTGCCAACTTTACCTCAAACCGGAGAGTTGGGAAACATTTTGACTTAAATAAAGATTTTTCTTAATTTTATAAAGTAAAAAGTAAAGATTTTTCTTTACTTCGGGGAGTAATGTCTGTGAAAGCGAAATCAGATATAGCATTTCCTTAACAAATTATTTTACTACCATACAGCCCACGAGTCCCCTAGAACTTGGGAAATTCATGAACCCAGGGGCGTTGCGTCCATAAGGCCACTTGGGCCCAGGCACTTAAAAACACTAGGAATTAAAAAAAAATCTAACCATGTGTTCAGTTACCATTTGAATTTCCCTCATTACACTGTACCTAGCTCTTTTCACAAAGTTTAGCAATGACCCGCTAGATTTCTGTTGTTATGGATATTCAGTATTCAAATAGAGCATCCATGGTGGTTCCTTCATGTTCACAGCTGCCCTGTAGCTCCAAAGACCGAGCATGATTATTATCAGAATGTAGCGACAGTAATCGATGTCCTGCAATCGAAATTGAAACCTACGTTCCAGAAAGTGGCACGCCCTGGGACCTTGTGTTCCCATAGCAATTGAGAAAAATGGCTTGTCTGCGCATGCTCACCCGAGTAAAAATGTAGTTCACCACGCCCACTTTGGGCCTTGTTCCCAGAATCTGATTTCCACCCAAAAATCGTTCCTGTTCACAATCGATTCGATCTCTTCGATTCAACTTGTCATCTCGAGATGCTTGTCTTTCGATTCGTTTTGGTTGTCTCGTGAATCACATTCGCTTTCTCTGTTGAGTCTGTCGTCAGTTTTCCATTTTTTGCGTCGAATTTTGTGCGTTTACCTTCGTTCTGGTTCCGGTGACAGATTTGGATTTGTGGTACCTACTTGCATTTTTTTCCCTGTTTGCTGTTTGCGGTCATTTGTATTGATCGGCGTCGTAACACACGTATAAGTTATAGTCAATAGCTTGTCCATTCAAGTAGGTACCGGCCGACGGGTCACTGTTTCATTAAACTTAATTTACTTTATTTTTGCACCACATTAATTCCGTGGCTGATTTACGGTCGAAAATTTTGACGTTTCCGTACGACGATATAATGTGCCTTTGATGAACATCACTCAATCATTAATAAAGGGAAGTGTTGCCTGGAGGTATTTTGTAGACAAATCTGTTGGTTTTGTGTTCTGACTTGGTGCCCCACTGTTTTCAGAGCCCACGCACCGCTACTGCATGAACCCATCAGTGGGACAGTTGCTACAGTCAGGTGCGTAGGTACTCATATTTAGGTAAACGGCTGCAGATGCGCAGACGAAACTTATAGTCAGATATCAATGAACATGGGAACATTTGGAAACCCTCATTTACCCTCAATATTTTAGCAAAGTTAATATGAGGACCGTTCGATTGTAAAATGCTGTGCATTCCATAAGTATTGTGTGTAAAGAATAATCATCGACTGGAAAAAATACTTCCATAAATATATTCAATAGGTAGCTAAAAATATTTGTGTGCATTTATTTAAAATTTAGTTCCTTTCAAATTGAGGACTGGAATAATGTCGAAAATCCACATGAAATAGGTACCTACATAATATAATATTATAATCTAATATAATAATTGTGATGATCCAGCGGGAGCTATAGATAGGAATAAGTACACGAGACTCTCAGTAGTCGGTTTGTGACTTGATTGACTGTTTATTGATGAATTACAACGCCTTTTATACCCCTTGTTACAGACCCGGAGGGGGGTAGGGGAACCCCGCTCCGGGAAGCCGCCAAGACGCGGCTTATACCTCAAGTGACGCTAGTTACATTGTTAATAGGGAGCAGCCGATCACCACACTGCTCCCCCCAGAATTGAAGTTAAATACTGCAATTATAAATTCATTTTCGACGGTGAATCATGTTGAGGCTTCGGTGGAGGTAGAAGAGGCTGCGCGTTGTCTTGGGGTTTTGCTGTTGCGGTGTCATCCTGCATTAGCGGCAGCTGCGGTGCGGGATCCGTGAGCGTGCTCGGAACTGGGAGCGTGCTCGGATGTGGTTCCGCTGATAATGTCGGGGGCCTCGTCTGGGAGACCTCTGGAAGGGGCGGCTGGCGGGAGTGACTCTGCTGGGCGGCGAGGCAGGAGGTGCCGGACCAGGTGAAATTGGCCGCACTTGCGGCGTAGCTGCATCGGTTGGCGGCTCCTCTTGCGTCCTCTTGTTTGTTGCCTGGGTCCCAGTGGTAATTGTGTCGGGGGACACCTGTACCCCGATGCTCTGGAGCTGGGGGCGGCGGCAGCCGTGTGTGCAGCAGTCGGAGCACTTCCCGGCGAAAGGCGGGAGCATCAGTGTGATGGTTTGCTTGTGAGTGGCCGTGTAGGTCATTATGGGTATCCCCGCGGCGTATGGCGGGCCGCTGGCATGAAGTGGGGTGATTCCCTGCGGTGGCTTCATCATCTGATTCATCGGGTTGATGAATGGCCGAGGTGGTATAGGGGCGGCGCTGGCCCATGTGATTACCATAGCTTCTCGTACCGTTGTGGTCGGGGGACACCTCCCCGGGAGTACTGGCTTCGTCTTTCGTCTTTTCTGGGTCTTCGCGGGTCGCGGTCCGTGTTTTATACCCGCGGAATCCGCGGATGAATTTGACCAATCGGAGTTGAGGGAGGCGGTTGTGTGAACAGGTCCCCTGGAAGTTGTGGAGTCGCCGAAAAAAGTCGCTGTGAGGGCGAGTAGCCGTCGGGGCCGGGCCTGTTGCGGAGGCCGAGAAGGAGGCCGTTGAGGTCCGATGCCCAGGTTCTTGACGAGGAGGTAGCGATGATAGCGTCTTTTAAGGCACGGTGTAGGCGTTCCACGAGGCCATGTTTGGCTAGAGTATCGAGTAATAATTTTACGTGCGTAAAATGTTCTTCGATATCTTTGGAGGGTACTAGAAGGTCGTATTTTTCGCTGATTTTGCAGCGGAAGAAGGCACGGGCGAGGTCGAACGTAGTATGTGTGGTCGTCCTGAAAGGTACCGTTGTGAAGTCGTGGAGGTGTGGTACCGTGTATCGATCGGGGACAGTGAGCCTGTCGAGGGCGCGGTAGTCTCCGACGGGGCGAATGTCTCCGTCTGGCTTCGGTACGTCGTGTAGAGGGCTTGACCAAGGGGCCTCCGATGGTTCCATGATGCCGACGTTTAGGAATTCTGTGAAGTGGGCTTTCGTCTTCGTATAGCTGGCCATGGCTAGGCGTCGGAGTTTCGCGTGACATGGTGGGCCCTTCGTTACTATATGGTGTTCGATTGGTGCTTCGCAGGGAGTTTTTGAAGGAGCGTGTGCGTCTAGTAGTGCCTGGAAGCAGGGTGCATTATCTGAGGTTGAACAGCTGAAATTTCCCGGGTATGCGAGGCTAATTGTGCCGGTGGCTGCGTTGATGAGGCGGGCGTTCGGGAGGTCAACAGGTAGGCCATGGCTTAGGAAGTCGGAGCCGAGGATCGGTGTTGAGACGTCTGCTACGGTGAATGTCCTTTCATAGGGCGGTAGGTGTACCGAGGCGCAGTGGTTGTCGTATGTGTTGATGTCCGAGTTTTTAGCCGTCCGTAGGGTGCTGAGTTGTGTTACTTTTCGATGAAGTGCCTCGGCGTTTCCCGTCGGTTGGTTTCGCCAGGTGCAGGGTTTGACGCATTTTTTCGCTCGGGAGCCCCATCTTCTATGGTAGAAGCAGAACTTCTTGTTCGGTCGTTGAGGGGGTGATTGTCGCTGCGTAGAAGGCCGCATTTGCTGGCGGTGCTGGATCACTTGAACTTCCTCGTCGACGGTAGCCACACGAGGAGGTGTTACGAAGGGTATAAGGCGGTCGGCGGCCGCCGCGAGCTTCGTGATATCGGGTTCTACGCTGGCTGCGATGCGAAGGCGAAGGCTCTCTGGTAGAGCTCGCAAGAAGAGTTGTCGGAGGAGTGAGGCCGGAGTACCCACAGGAAGTGCACGTTGAAGGCGTCGGGCGAGGGCCGAAGGAAGCTCATCTGTTACCGAAGGGTGCAGTAAACTTGTGAGCTGGGAGCCATCTGAGGGTGCATGAGCTGCGATAAGCCGGTCTTTTAACGTCTGGTAGCTTGCGGTGTGCGAGGCGACTATGTCGATGCAGAGGTCCGCTTGACGAGGCTCGAGCGCGAGGAAGGCACGGGTGAAGCGGGCTTCTGAATTCTTGAGGCCCTCCTGGGCGAAAATTAGTTCGAGCTGTGCAAACCAGACGTGCGGGAAAGTCGGGTCAAAAGGCCGCAGTTTGAGAGGTGCTGGTGCCGGTTCTGATGTCTTAGTAGCTCTGGTCTCCATTTTTCTTCTTCTCTGTTCCTGAAGGTGTGAATCCGAGGAATGAATGCTCCGTTGATGGTCACTCTCGTTTAGTAGGCAGCGGGAACGGCGAGATGTTCTCTGGTTGGTTCGCTGGAGAGACGATAGCTGGTTGGTCGCTTGAGAGAGGACGCTGATTGGTCGTGACGAGTGGTGGGGGGGGGGGGGGGGTTCGCTGTCGATCGCAAGAGGACGATGGTTCTTAAAGAATCGTTGTTAGTCCGAAGATGGCCGGGGCAAGGGTACGTTGCTCTGCCGGCGTTGCGGTCGCGAAAGTCCGAGGTGGCTGAAACTGAAAGGCTGAAACAGACAGTGGTCCTGAAAAGGACATTTGTAAGTCCGTTGAAGGTCAAGGCGAATGTGCGTGTTAAGCCGTCGCTGGAAGCGAGAAGGCGGGGCGCTATTCCCAGAAGGCAGGAAGCCGGCGAAGGTGCGTATTGAGCCGTCGCTAGAGGCGAGAAGGCGGGACGTTGTTCGCAGAAGGCAGGAAGCCAGCGAAGGTGCGCGTTGAGCAGTCACTAGAGGCGAGAAGGCGGGACGCTGTTCGCAGAAGCCGGTAGCCGGTGAAGGTTGCTTGTTCGTCGTCGGGGTGACCAGTGTGATGATCCAGCGGGAGCTATAGATAGGAATAAGTACACGAGACTCTCAGTAGTCGGTTTGTGACTTGATTGACTGTTTATTGATGAATTACAACGCCTTTTATACCCCTTGTTACAGACCCGGAGGGGGTTAGGGGAACCCCGCTCCGGGAAGCCGCCAAGACGCGGCTTATATCTCAACTGACGCTAGTTACATTGTTAATAGGGAGCAGCCGATCACCACAATAATATAAAAGTATAAAATATTATAGTATTATAATATGAAGTTCGTATAAAACCCGATGTTATATAATGAGCTCCGTTACAATAATAATTCCATAAAATCAATATGAAGAGAAGTCGTTACTTTTAGATTTTTATGTAGGTAGTAATTGAATTTTGATGACAACCGGGAGAAAATATATCAAACACATAATAAAAATAAAACTCACAGAATTTGAGAGGGAATATCTCAGCCCAGTATTGGACACACTCACTCACACACACATGTATGACATACTTCAATTGCCTTGCAACAAATTTTGCGGAGGGGTGGTTAAAAATGTCCATACTTCATTGTTGAACATAGTAAGCCAATATTGCATGCCCGATCCCAGCCCGATATAAGCATCCCTCAAATCGTCCTCATTACGACAGGTAGGCTGTATCCTACGAAGGTTGGGATTCATCATTGTTAGGTATTATGCTCCCTTATTTTTGTAACAAACGGCTGGCATGAGGCTCTTAGCATTAGACGGACAGCTTTTTAGAGCGAATGTGAGTTAAGGCGTTTGGTCACGCGATCGTAATAAACCCTTGTGGCTATAAATAATCTTACTTCGTACACGGAATTTTCTTTTCGTCTCTGTTTCGTTTTCATTTTTTGTGGGAGAAAGTAAGTTGGAGCAGGTGTTATTCCAGTCCTTATAAATTTGTATGGGTACCATTCAATTACTTTGTAACGCATCGTCATTGCGTGGTAGGTATAGCGTAAAATATCCCTGCCTGTTGTAAAAATGTTTCTGTGCGTTGTTCGTTGTGCAAAGCATCTGATTCTGAGTAGGAACTACTCGTAGATTAGTTCTCTACATAATATGTAGAATCCCTATGTATTCATAGAATGTTTTCATAGACAACTGGTGCTGTCAGGCCTGGCAATAGGCAGCAGCGGGGAAATACTGCTCCAGTGATAAAACCCCAATTTTGGTTTATTATTTTCAATAATGAACCATTGGAATCGAGCATGAAAAAAAAAATTCTTACCCCCCCTCAAAATTTGATGGTTTACGTTTCAAGGTATGTAGAATCCAAAACTGCAATAAAAATATTTCTGTCTGTCCGCCTTACGCCGTACGCCGTACGCCGTACGGGCCACTTTTCTTAGTTACCATGAAAAAAAATTGATGAAATTCGGGTTATAGGTTCCGTTCGGCGTCTAGTTGGTCCTCGAAGCTCGACGTTACTGTCAGTCATCTCTAAGGGGTTCAAAATAGGGGTTGAAATTTTCAAAACGCCTATACCATTTTTTTACGTAAATATTTTTACGGTTTTAAATAATTCTTGAACTTGCGAGTTTTTTAAGACCATCCGGAGCATCGTACGTCCAGCCGTTCGTTCACAGTAAGGCCCCGAAGTTTGCACCGACAGGCATTTTCGACTCCAGTGTGAATGAAATTGTATACAATTCAAACCAAATCTCGTAACCAGAGACGCGCCCACAATAGGAATTGTGAATACGGCCAATCATTGGTAGGGATCACCTGATTATATTGGCGGAGTATGAAGTCGAGTTGGTTGTTCTGTGATATTATTTAATTTGAAAAATGATGGCTCTTTTGGAGTTTGTTGGTAGGTAGTGAAACTTGAACAAACGTTGAAGTATTATTGATGGGTAAATTATTACTACGGTAAATCATTACTCAACGGTAAATTATTACACAACGGTTCATTATACCATCTACGTAGAAGGGGCTGGAGTTTGTTGGTAGGTACTTTTGCAACTTTTTTCACTCCTCATCAACAATTTCTTTTCAGAACTTCATTATGTGTGTTTCTTTTTGTTAGGTACTGTTTGTCATCGGCAGAATTATTTTAGCAACATTTAACTCGTGATTTAGGTAGGTACCTAGTAACGAGTACGGGGTTAGGTACTAACCTACGGAGGGTCTGCGATCTACATAATTATGCATAGAATAGTACATATTATATTATATAGACGGGTTATCTATACATAGAGCTGTGATCTGTAACAGAAGGGTATTCTATACAAAATGCAGGGATTTGCAGCGTTTTTTTCTTAAGGAAAGTCATGTAAATTGTACAGGAAAAAGTGAAGCCTGTTTCTATGCAATTTTCAGCTATTTTCGATCATACAAAAACACTCAAATGTAATCCACCGAGTCGAAAATATACAATACATAATGTTTTACGGTCTGCGCATTGTAGCAACCGCGCGTAAGGTGTTTGGAGCCGAGAATATTCTGTCATAGGACCGCAAATTTTTAAATTTTGTTTTAGGTTATGCCTCCTACACAATGAAGTTGAATTCTAAGCATCTTCCTACACTGGGCTGCCCTACCTGGGGCACTGGGCGATGTGTGATGAAGTTGTACTGCCTACCTACTTGGCAGACGATTTTAGAATTGAACCAAATCGACGAAACTCACTTCCGAAATGAAACCCGAAATTCGAGCGACCCGGGTTCGGGCGAGGGATGTGAAGACGGCGACTTGACATTAGTGCGGTGCGAGGCAGCTACTTTGCGTGGGACGGACCCGCCTCCCGCCCGCCCCCGGGCCACCCCGGACTCCGCTCGAGGGCCGCTCAGTTTGCCGTTTGCCTTCACAGAGTGCGCTATGTGTCTCGGCCCAACGCTGTCGTCGATCTTCTAACCAACGGCGGGTTTTCGAATTTTTTATAATTTTTCCCTCCCTGGATACCAAAGGGGAAACCGACCCTTCAAGGTACTTATGAAATTAATGTATAATTTATTTTCCAGAAATCCAGTTGCACCACAGTTGTTAGCGCCCACACTGAGATATGAATTGAAATTTATCGACTAATGCGAGTTCCTCATATCGACTCTCAGATTGAACGACGCCAAATTCAGTGAAATCGCTGGCGGGTATAGTTCAGTGCTCAAAACACAATATTGAATATCCATACACGATAAGGAAACGTCAAAAATACCACGTGAACAGCTTGTTATGTCGAATGACGTGACAAGTTCGTTATCACTGTTGAATATAATGCTAATTTTCGGAGTTTAATATGCCGAAGTGAAACGATCTATGAATACGAGATCAGAAGTAACTACACGGATTGTCACGTCAGATGTCAGATCGTTCCACTCTGTTTAGATACGCGGGAAACAAATCTGGTGCATTCTAGAACTGTAAAACCGTAGAAAAAAACCCATAAAGAGTCATAGTTCCATATGGGACGAATCATACTCATGTTCCACCCATAACAAAATATGAAGAGACCCTCGAATTAATTTGGCTTTCATTTTAAATTCGCTGATTGATAAACACTCTGTTGGTAAATTGGAAGGTGTTAGGCAAAAAGGAACCGACCCACATCTTGCTCGTATGGATGCCGAAAATGCATCCCAGGTTTTTTCATGGGTTCTGACTCTTAATTAATTGATTGAGGGGTACACGTTTTTATTGATTTCATCTTTATTCATTCCTCTCCTCGGTCGAGTGAAATTCGAACCTTCAATACTGAATAATGCCATATTTATATATTGATTCGTAGATTCCAACACATAAAATTCAATGATTTCTCAGATGGGTAATACGCTGTCATAACAAAGATACCTAGTTCTGATAATTATTCAACCCATTAGTCACTTCGAAATGCATATCTTCAAATATGTATCGTTCAATAGATTTACAGTAAAAATCGCTTATAACGATTCCGTTTACTTAAACCATCCGGCTGTAATGATGGAGTTTTGAGGCCCTTTGGCCCGTTTTGCAAATACCAGTGAAAAACATTAAGCTTCCTTCAACAATTGTAGTACGTAAGTTATTGTAAATCTTTAATTTCTTTATCTACTGCCAATATTGCGAACAAACGGCTGGACTAAGAAGATGCTTCGGATGTTCTAAAAAAATTAAAAAAAACCTTAAATCCGGAATCAATTGTAAAAGTACCTAATAAAAACCATACCCTTCTATCGAAAGTAACCATTCGGGCTACGGCTAATTTCAACCCCTATTTGTCGCCCCCTAGAGATGATTGACAGTAACGCCGAGGTTCGACGAACAAGTAGAACCCAAGGACCTACAAACCAAATTTCATTAATTTTAATGAATGAATAAATTAATGAAATGGCGTTACGGTCAGTCATCTTCAAGGGATGCAAAATAGGGGTTGACATTTCCAGTATAGTTTTCATGACTTCTTAATTGATTCCAAACTTTAAGGATTCGTTAAGACCACCCGGAGCATCTGACTTCCAGCCATTCGTTCACAGTAAGTTTGAACCGAAAAGCTTCTTCAACATGAATGTGAATCATACGGCAATACGTACATAACACCAGCCCAGAAACCAAGTTTTTAGACGTTTTGGTTTATTTTTTTTCAATAATGAACCGTAGAATCCAGCAAAAAAAACGCTGCAAATCCCTGCACAACGGTTTATTATTCCTTCTGTTACAGATCACAGGTCTCCGTATAGAAAGATAACCCTTTATGTAATACAATATGTACTATTCTATACATATTATGTAGATCGCAAACACTCCATAGGTTAGTACCTAACCGCGTACTCGTTACTAGGTACCTACCTAAATCACGAGTTAAATGTTGCTAAAATAATTCTATTGATGACAAACAGTGCCTAAAATGGCAAAAAGAAACGCAAATAATGAAGTCCTGAAGTGAAATTGTTGATGTGGAGGGAAAAAAGTTGCAAACGTACCTATCAACAAACTCCAGCCCCTTCTACGCAGATGGTATAATGAACTGTTGTGTAATAATTTACCGTTGTGTAATAAATTTACCACTGTGTAATAATTTTCCCATCAATAATACTTCAACGTTTCTTTGTTCAATTTTCCCTACCTATCAACAAACTTCAAAGGAGCCATCATTTTTCAAATGGAATAATATCACAGAACAACCAACTCGACTTCATACTCTGTGAATATAATCAGGTGATCCCTAGCAATGATTTTATCTCGGGCCAGGTTCCGATTGTCAGCGCGACCCTAGTGATGATATATGGGCTAAATGTAACAATTTCGTTCACCCTGCTGTCGAAAAAGCCTGTCGGTGCAAACTTCTGGGCCTTACTGTGAACTAACGGCTGGACGTACGATGCTCCGGGTGGTCTTAAAAACTCCCAAGTTCGAGACCTATTAAAAACCGTAAAAAAATTTGAGATAACGGCGTCCTGGAGATTTCAACCCCTATTTTTCACCCCTTAGGGATGACTGACATTAAAAATGGTGGCTCTTTTGGAGTTTGTTGATAGGGAGTGAAACTTGAGCAAACGTTGAAGTATTGAAGTATATTGATGGGCAAATTATTACACAATGGTAAATTATTACATAACGGTTCATTATACCATCTACGTAGAAAGGGCTGGAGTTTATTGGTAGGTACTTTTGCAACTTTTTTCACTCCACATCAACAGTTTCCCTTCAGAACTTCATTATTTGCGTTTCTTTTTGCCATTTTAGGTACTGTTTGTCATCGACAGAATTATTTTAGCAACATTCAACTCTTGATTTAGGTAGGTACCTAGTAACGAGTACGGGGTTAGGTACTAACCTACGGAGGGTCTGCGATCTACATAATATGTGTATAGAATAGTACATATTATATTACATAAAGGGTTATCTATACGGAGAGCTGTGATCTGTAGCAGAAGGGTATTCTGTAATATACCGTTGTGCAGGGATTTGCAGTGTTTTTATTGCATTTTCGGATTCTGCATACCTTGAAACGGAAACCATCAAATTTTGAGAGGGATTAAAAATTTTTTTTTCATGCTCGATTCCAAAGGTTCATTATTGAAAATAATAAAACTAAAAATTATCTCCCCTAAGAATTTGATGGTTCCCGTTCCAAGGTACGTAGAATCCGAAAACTCTGTAAATTATTATACAACGGTTTATTTTTTACCTGTATAGATGCCAGTATGATCACTGTTTTCTATGGTCAATACCTACCCTCGAGCTCCCCCCAGGAAAGCACTGAACCGAGTAGTGGCGAGTACTGGAGCCGGCCCGGGAATTACAGTTTCATAAAAATGCGCAGGATTCAATAGCTCAATACCTAATTATTTTTTGGTATTCATGAAGCAAAGCGTTTGTTATAGTTAGGAAAGTAGTTCGAAAATTTGCAACAGAAGGGTACGGTATTTTTTTAAACGTTTTTAGATTGATCTCGAATTAAATAATTTTTGAGAGCACCTGTACGTTGAGCCGTTCGTTTGCACCGAAAAGCTTCGTCAGCATGATCGTGAATGAAACGGTATATATCTGGCCGAGATATCATTGCTAGGGAACACCTGATTATAATCACGGATGACTGTGATATTATTTCATTTGAAGAATGATGGGTCTTTTAGATTTTGTTGACAGGTACCTACTTTTGTAACTTTAACAAACGTGATGCTTCATGAATAACAACACATAATTATTAATGATTGAATTATTGAATCCCGCTCATTTTTATGAAGCTAATTCCCGGGATGCTCCAGTACTTGATTTAGGGCTTTCCTGGGCAGTGCACGAGAGTACGTATTGACAGAAAACAGTGATCTACGCATCAGTACCTGTAAATAATAAACCGTTGTGTAATAATTGGCCGCGTTTTCATTGATTCAAAATTTTGGGATTCTGTGAGACGAACTTCACATTCACAGCAAGGCCCTGAAATTTGAACAGAAAAGCGTAATCAACATGAGTGCGAATCATACGGTATACATTACTCCAGCCCGATAACCCTGCTAGGGGAACATCTGATTATAATTACGCAGGGTTTTTCGAAATGGAGTTTGTTATTCCATGATAATATTTCAGGCAATCTTGGATTTTTTTCATAGGTACCTGTTGCATATCTGTGATGAAATGTGGATTTCTTGGTATAGTAATAGTACCTATCAATGCTATCAGATGATTTCGAATTCATTCTTGTGTATTTCTAGGAGGATAGTTGTAGAGTAGTTGGATGTATAGTGATTTACCTGACCGACCATATAATATAGCTGACGATGATGATCACCTATAGCGCTTTGCGCTTGCAGCGAATGTACAGTAAACTGTAATCAAGGTTCCTCTCGACTCTGGGGTGATATCGCCGCAGCGGTAGCGTGCCCTGCTGCCCCACCGCTAATAGGTTGTTTGTCTTTCAACTTAAAGGTCAGGTTTATTCAGCCGGGGAACTGAAGTAGGTCTCTCCCCGTCAGACAGGAAGGTTTTCCAGTGACTAAGAGAAGTTTTGAGGTACCGATCGAATAGAAAGTTTATAACATTTCCAATGAGGTAACAAAAGGATGAATATTCACAGACCTGACATAGAGAAATGACAAATCATGAATCGTTTTTTACTCAGCCTCGCCATCGCTTTTGCTTCCCAGTCTACCGAGATAACGGATGCTTGGTTTCACTTTTGAGTAGAAAAAAAAAAATTATTTGTGTCCAAAAACAAAATTTGCGCTTGCGTTTTTACCTTTTAGAGTTTTCTAAACGAATTTGGTTAGATTTCTGTAACCGCTAATCCTTTCTACACGCATTACTTCATTTCAAATCCCAGTTTGCTGAAATTTTGTGGGATCTCACAGGTTGGACCCTAGATGTTCCCCTATGAATTTTGGAACGATCGGATGATTGGTAAGACGGTCGGGGATTGCCGCCATATATGCGCTAACGCGAATCCGCAAACAAATCAATCGCACAATTCAATTTCTCACGAATGAATGGCCTGATTTTGCCCAAGTTTGGCGGGTCGTTGGAGTTGTAGCTCCCAGGTGGGCCCCTACGAATTTCAGAACGATTGAATCATTGGTCTAGCCACTGCTTACTCCCAGACGCGAAATTCGTGGTTATAAATTTCTCGCGAACCTAAGGCACGATGTTGCTCATTTCGGTAGGTAGTTGGGGGGTAGCTGCTAGATGGTA
This sequence comes from Leptopterna dolabrata, assembly GCA_954871275.1. Classification (NCBI taxonomy): domain Eukaryota; kingdom Metazoa; phylum Arthropoda; class Insecta; order Hemiptera; family Miridae; genus Leptopterna; species Leptopterna dolabrata. Next base: position 45,436,401 of record OX940978.1, on the reverse strand, counting down.
CTGTGTGGTCATTGCTGTAAGAACTGCGTATGCGAAATCTCAGATTTTCAATTTCTGACGAACTTTATGGCCCCATTTTGATGAAATTTTCAGAACTTCCGAACTACGAGGAGGATTTTTTGTTCAATTTGTTTCAAACTATAAATATTATGCTTCAGGCATAACAGAAAACAAATAATTATAGATAGAGTTCTCGAATTCACCCTTACCTGTTCTGAATTGATTTATCATATTTTCAAACGCTCTACCTATACCAGCCAGTTTTTCTTCTAAATATAGGATCTCAGCGAGATCTTCCAAAAAAGTTGCTTTATGAATGGTCTACAATATAGTACTATACCCAATTCCCGAAAATTTGGTTCTTGTGAAACATACAGTATGATAGTTCAATTTACATAGGCAAAATAATTAATGCACCGTTAGTTTAAAAATTTTATTTATTTTATTTTTTTATAAGCCTCGTAAAAAAATTTATAATAACGGGTTTCAGCATTAAAATATCGAATTTCGTCCTAAAATTTCTTGAAATCCTAAATGTACTGGCAACCTCATGTTTGCGGTGCTTCTTGGTCTTTCTGGTCGAAGGCGATGAGGATGACTCGTATACGGAGTCATGTTGGGCTAGGATGCGGAGGAGCGGGCGGAGCTTGAGCCACCATTGGGTTTTTGGAAGACGGAGAGGGAATATCGCACTGCCTGCTTTCATAGGCTCCTGCTGGGGGGCTAAGGGACTCGTGTCTACCCTGTTTCCTAATTTGGACAACGATGCTCCCTTTTGCCTTTTGACTGAAGCTATGGAAGCTTGGGATGAGGTCAATACAGAAACTCCAACCATAAGGGATTCGCAGAGGTGCTGGGACACCATTAATCTTACCCGCCTGGTGAGGGATATGTCGTTTGATTCTGATAGGGATAGAGCCCGCTTTGTTGCTCTGCAGGAGGCGGAGTCTGGGGCATGGTTGCAGGCGTTTCCCTCACCAAACATTGGGACAGTCATGGATTCTCAGGATTTCCAGGCATGCATCGCTCTCCGTTTGGGCTGTCGTCTGTATCAGGAGCACGTCTGCATCTGTGGGTCCACAGTCGATGATGCAGGGGTACATGGCTTGAGCTGCGCCAGGAGCAAGGGCTGTTTGTCCCGGCATAATGAACTAAACAGGATCATCTATAGGGCACTCGCTTCAGCAGACATCCTCTCAGCTCTGGAGCCCAGTAATCTGAGCCGTGATGACGGAAAGCGCCCGGATGGTGTTACCCTTGCACCTTGGTCTAGGGGCCAACGCCTTTTGTGGGACGTCACCTGTGTGGATACCTTGGCGCCTACCAACTTGCCTAGAACTTCAACGACAGCAGGGACGGCGGCTGAATTGGCTTGTAGGAAAAAACGCGACAAGTATTCTCGGCTAATAGCTTCCAACTTCACCTTTAGGGGTCTCGCCTTCGAGACCCTTGGCCCATGGTGTGCGGAGGCTAAGGAATTCGTCGCAGAGGTGGGGACCATGCTGAAAACAAAATCAGGGGACGCCCGGGCCAAGGCCTTCCTCGTGCAGCGTATTTCCCTTGCTATCCAGCGAGGGAATGCTGCAAGTGTGCGGGGCACCTCTCCTCAAGCCTTTGGCATTGATGGACTCGAAGAAATTCACAGGCTGTAAACTGGGGAAATTCAAGTGGAGTTCACATCTCGGGCACATGCAACAAGGAGGAGCACCGAGCCCCTACGATCGTTCTCTCGGTACAAAATTGGGTATCCAGGCGGCTAAATGGTTTGCAAAACAGTCTGCAAATGAGGCGTGCGTACTCGGTTTGATCAAGAGAGAATACACCTTCACCCCCATCATTGATTTGGAAGAACAAACGATATTCCCTCTCCGTCTTTCAAGAAAGTTTAAAAATTGAACAAACCGCGAAATCAGTGTTGAACTTTTATGCCAATACCGCAGATTATTCAAGATGAAGGATGTAGGGCGTTAGAGGATAAGAAAAGTTGTAGCAGGTGAAGAAAACTTGTAAGAGCGTTCAGATGGAAAAGTTGCTTGACGTATTAAAGAATGGTTTCCGGGTTTAATTCAACTTTCCGAAGCACTAGGTAGGGATTTAAAGCAGACCAACTCTATCGTAGATGCTTTTCGCGCGAAGTAATGAATAGAGTTATACGAGTGCCTACCACAATATACTTTGGAGAGTTATTTGATGGTGAGAAGACGCTGCAAATTATTAATTCAATTCAATTCAATTTATTTTATTGGCAAAAAAGAAGAATACATAGTAAAAAGACAAAAGGTTATTGTCAGTATATATATTGGTTCCTATAGCCTAAGCAGCTGTCCAGGAACTAAGAGCGCCCGGGACTCATGAGGCAAGCAAAGAAGAAAAAGAGAGATATAATGATATACAAATAATGCATTTGAAGACAAAATAGGTTGCAACACTTGAAAAAGACTAGGAATTAGTTGGGGAACAATGGCGTATCACTTAAAGCAAACTCGCAAGTGACGCACTGAACCTAGTATTCGAGTAAACATTGAGCAAAAATTCATTGAGAGCTTTTCCAAAAACTACAAAAGAATAGGCCGCACTAAAAAGTCGTAAGGAATTAGGAATCAACAAGAATAACGATGGAGCAAGATACAGGAATTGGTTGCAGAAGAAACTGCTGTATGGTCGCGGAGTAGATACGTTGATGTTAAGAGCAGTCCTAGTAAACGGCCTCACTCGCTCATCCATTTCAAAAACAGTATTTGAGTATTGGAGGATAAGAGACCTAATTATATAAGCTAGCCAAAATTCTAATTATCGTACTCACAGTTCTCTCCGATTTAACGAAATGAGTTCTATAAGCTCCTCCATACACATGAAGGCAATAATTAAGGAGACTATGGACAAAAGCATAATACATCTGCATGAGGACCTTTACACACAAGAACTTCCTCAGCCTAACAAAAACAAAGAATGTTTTCCGTGTCCTTGAGATTAAATTGCCAATATGACAGGGCCATCTGAAATGTTGATCAAGGCGTACCTCAAGATACAATACGTCATGCACTTTGTTTGAGCTCAGAACATGAACAAGTATCACGAGCGTTACAGTCATCCGTATGGGCCCTAGTCATGGACACAGCAGGCTGACCTTGCGAACTGATGGAAAAGGTCATAAAACACGTCTTACTTGTACTCATTATCAGACCATTCCTCCTAAACCATCCTCCCATTACAGAAAACTCCTTATTAGACAACGATTTATTATTTATTCCTGTATAGATGCGCCCCTCCTGCGTGGATCACTGTCTTTTATGGTCAATAACTATCGTCATGCTTCTCTCAGGAAAGCATCTCACCCGGTCATTTTGGTATTTTCAGTACCTATCGAACTTTTGGAATCGGTCGTAAAAAAAAAAATTCTTCAAAATTCTATGGTCTGCGTTTCAAGATACGTACCTACATAGAATCTGAAAATGGAATAACAAAATAGCTGGCGTCCGCCGTAATTCGTCCGTCTTGCGCGGTATGTTCCTTAGTTACCATGGACCACAATTAATGCAATTTGGTTTTGTAGGGCTCATTCGGGGTCTAGTTGGTCCGTGAACCGTGGCGTTACTTTCAGTCATCTCTGTTGGGTGAAAAATAGTGGTTGAAACCTTAAAGTTCCGTCAACAGAAGTTCAAATCATACGGTGTGTACACACCTGCATCCCACATGTCACTGATAGTGAACAGCTGATTCTAAATCGAAAGGTTATCTCATTTCATTTGAAGTGAAGTGATCCCATTTCATTTTGAAGAAAGATGGTTATTTTGGATTTTTTCGAAAGGTACCTATTTGGAGACAGATACAGTAGAAATCGTTTATAGTAGATGATAGTTAGGGGACCGCTCTTTTTGTCCACTATAAACCTCGATAAAATAGCGTCCACTATAAAATAGCGATCTATCGCTTATAGTGGTCTGTCCACTATAAACGACATCTTCTATCAACATGAGAGCACAAAAAAACACGCCAAACAACCACTAAATGATACAACCACAAAACACCGTGTCTACTATAAACAATTTTTTTTCCTCCTCAGGGACCACGGCACTTGTCTACCGTACGCGATTTTTCAACCATAACCGGTTTCCACTACAACCGATTTCCTATGTATTATTCCCTAAACACTCGAATGGACCGGAGGTTTTCTCTAATATCTGCGATATTCCACTAAAAGCGGTGTCCTGTATTACTGATTTCTACTTTACAAGTTTGTTGCTCACGGCCAAACGAATCATCAAAATAATGTGAACATTTGGGAATATGTTGAGTTTCCAACCATCTGAATTTCAAAAATGACTGGATGGAGCCGAATCGGCTCGATACAGGAGGTGGAGACGGTGGAAAAATGCATATTTATGTATCCAACTTCAATTGCCCGGCCGGCTCCGGGACTCCACTTCGGGCTTTCCTGTGGAAGCCCGATCACAGGAGGTCAGAGGTATTGACCACAGAAACGGAATTCTTCAGAACGAGACAAACGTTCTACTGATCTATAAAATTTTGTAATTCGTCCGGCAGGATCATTCGTATTGCTGTTTATTTGAATGAGCAAAATTAAATTTTTTCCTGAAAGTGTTCTTTGGCCAATTTTGGTTGGTGGTTTGTATTGAGCTGGAAATGGTCTTGAACCTTCCTTTGAACGTATTTTTTTCCCCCAAAAATAACAAATAAACTTGAAAATAAATATTTTTCTGGCCACAATTCGCAGATCTGAGACAGTGGTTTTTTCGACGGCGATCCCTCAATTTTGTTCAGCAGTGTATATACTTTTCTGAAAGGATGGATGGGGGATGTTTCTTTTTTGGGATCCCTTTTGCAATCAGACCTCTCATTCACGCAGTTGGATAATTAAAACACCAGTAGTTCCATTAAATTAAACCTCGCTTCCATGGTTCACCATCCAACATTTTGCTAAAGCGCAAGTTTCTTTAAAGTGGGTAAAGCCTATCCTAATCGAGTTTCCGGTCTAATTTATATTACCCTGATATTTCACGCGATCGACCTAAAAACATCTCGGTTTCGGTTGATTGGCAGTTTAGCCAACAAGGGGAGGAACGGAAAAGCTCAATTGTTTCCGTACATAGATTTTCTCACCCAAAGACGGTATACCCTTGTAGATCTGTTAAAAGCTCACGAAACATTCAGAACCGTCAGTCAGCAAGGAACAGGAGCGTTCTGGCAAGGCCCTTCACTGGCCTTCTGGCGTTCCCCAGGGATCGCATATCTCCTCATCCTAAACAGTGTGGTGTCTATTTCCTCTGGAGTGAAATTCTGCTTTATGCCGATGACCTCAAAATCTTCAGTACCATAAGTTCCCCCTCTGAATGCATACACCTCCCGAACAATCTCGCTCGCCTGCTGGTGCCAACATAACAACCTGTCCCTCAATCCCTCTAAATGCTATTCCATAATCTTCACCCGCAACCACAAACCTATCCACCACTCCTACCTAATTTGCAGTGAGCCAATCCCTCACAAGACGTCCACTAAAGACCTGGGAATCGTATTCGACTCACAGCTGTCTTTTGGGGAACACAGGTGCTGTATCGAGCCGCGCGATTTGGGCCCTTGGCTCACTTAAGCGCCCTACAAGAGAGTTCAGTGATGTCGATGCTATCACTCTCCTCTATAAAGCTCTCGTCCGGCCCAAGATGGAATATGCATCCGTGGTATGGTCTCCTTACTATGAAGCCCGAAGTAAGCTCGACCGTGTGCAGGGGAGATTCTACAGTACGTGGTGTACAAGCTGCGCCTCGGGGGTGACTATCGCCGCCGGGACGTCCATGGCCCTTACTACCTCCTGCCCACTGCGCACGAGGAGAGTGATAGCTGACACGAGGCTTCTGTATAAACTTTTGCACAATATGATTGATTGCCCTGCACTCCTTTCCCGAATTTCCATCACCATCCCTTCCTATAACTCCCGCCACACCTCCCTTTTTCACGTCCAGTTCCACCCGAGAAACTACCTTCTGAACCAACCCCTAACCAGGCTCCTGAGGCGGGCTAACCAGATCCTGGGGAGGAACATGAGCTGGACCTTTTTCTCCAGCTCATTTTCCTCCTTCAGACTGGCCGTTTCCCGTCACACCAGCATAACTCTATAGTCTTGTTTATTGCCGACCCCCAAAATATTGCATAACATTTCAGCCAATAGTTCCTCCTGTTGTCATCCTTGCTATCTAACCTCACCTTTATAATTATTTATGTTCTTGTTACCACATCTCACTTTTTGTTATTTGTTATTTTTGTTCAACTTGTATGTGTATTTATTACTTAGCATTTAATTGCACTACTAATAAACGTTAAAAAATTACACCACCCGTGTAATTGGGCAGTGCCCGTTTTGGAAACAAATAAATAAATAAAGAAGTAGAAAACATGGATCGATATTGTCAAAAATTTGTTGGCCACTCCGAGGATGGGTATAGTTCATTTTGATATATTAAGTGTACTAAATTGTATATCTCAATCCCTTTAATCAAATGTCTTCTTCCAGTCAAGAAGTTCCCCTTGTAGGTACCAAAATATCCGAAAGTAAATCATACACGCGAATTATATGATATTTATCGTCCTTGAATGCTTGAAGAAGAAAAATGAGAGGACAGAACAATATTAAACGAAACATTTAGTAAATATTTAAAATCGAAAACACCTTACGTAGTAAACAAAAACGCTGCAAACCCCTGCACAACGGTTTATTATTTTGTATAGAATACCCTCCTGTTACAGATCACAGCTCTATGTATAGATAACCCGTCTATATAATATGATATGTACTATTCTATACATATTATGTAGATCGCAGACCCTCCGTAGGTTGGTACCTAACCCCGTACTCGTTACTAGGTACCTACCTAAATCTCGAGTTAAATGTTGCTAAAATAATACTGCCGATGACAAACAGTACCTAACAAAAAGAAACACACATAATGAAGTTCTGAAAAGAAATTGTTGATGAGGAGTGAAAAAAGTTGCAAAAGTACCTACCAACAAACTCCAGCCCCTTCTACGTAGATGGTATACTGAACCGTTGTGTAATTATTTACTGTTGAGTAATGATTTACCGTAGTAATAATTTACCCATCAATAATACTTCAACGTTTGTTCAAGTTTCACTACCTACCAACAAACTCCAAAAGAGCCATCATTTTTCAAGCGAAATAATATCACAGAACAACCAACTCGACTTCATACTCCGCCAATATAATCAGGTGATCCCTACCAATGATTGGCCGTATTCACAAATTCCTATTGTGGGCGCGTCTCTGGTTACGAGATTTGGTTTGAATTGTATACAATTTCATTCACACTGGAGTCGAAAATGCCTGTCGGTGCAAACTTCGGGGCCTTACTGTGAACGAACGGCTGGACGTACGATGCTCCGGATGGTCTTAAAAAACTCGCAAGTTCAAGAACTATTTAAAACCGTAAAAATATTTACGTAAAAAAATAGTATAGGCGTTTTGAAAATTTCAACCCCTATTTTGAACCCCTTAGAGATGACTGACAGTAACGTCGAGCTTCGAGGACCAACTAGACGCCGAACGGAACCTATAACCCGAATTTCATCAATTTTTTTTCATGGTAACTAAGAAAAGTGGCCCGTACGGCGTACGGCGGACAGACAGAAATATTTTTATTGCAGTTTTGGATTCTATTTACCTTGAAACGTAAACCATCAAATTTTGAGGGGGGGTAAGAATTTTTTTTTGGTTTATTATTTTCAATAATGAACCATTGGAATCGAGCATGAAAAAAAAAATTCTTACCCCCCCTCAAAATTTGATGGTTTACGTTTCAAGATATGTAGAATCCAAAACTGCAATAAAAATATTTCTGTCTGTCCGCCGTACGCCGTACGCCGTACGCCGTACGCCGTACGGGCCACTTTTCTTAGTTACCATGAAAAAAAATTGATGAAATTCGGGTTATAGGTTCCGTTCGGCGTCTAGTTGGTCCTCGAAGCTCGACGTTACTGTCAGTCATCTCTAAGGGGTTCAAAATAGGGGTTGAAATTTTCAAAACGCCTATACCATTTTTTTTACGTAAATATTTTTACGGTTTTAAATAGTTCTTGAACTTGCGAGTTTTTTAAGACCATCCGGAGCATCGTACGTCCAGCCGTTCGTTCACAGTAAGGCCCCGAAGTTTGCACCGACAGGCATTTTCGACTCCAGTGTGAATGAAATTGTATACAATCCAAACCAAATCTCGTAACCAGAGACGCGCCCACAATAGGAATTTGTGAATACGGCCAATCATTGGTAGGGATCACCTGATTATATTGGCGGAGTATGAAGTCGAGTTGGTTGTTCTGTGATATTATTTAATTTGAAAAATGATGGCTCTATTGGAGTTTGTTGGTAGGTAGTGAAACTTGAACAAACGTTGAAGTATTATTGATGGGTAAATTATTACTACGGTAAATCATTACTCAACGGTAAATTATTACAGAACGGTAAATTATACCATCTACGTAGAAGGGGCTGGAGTTTGTTGGTAGGTACTTTTGCAACTTTTTCACTCCTCATCAACAATTTCTTTTCAGAACTTCATTATGTGTGTTTCTTTTTGTTAGGTACTGTTTGTCATCGGCAGAATTATTTTAGCAACATTTAACTCGTGATTTAGGTAGGTACCTAGTAACGAGTACGGGGTTAGGTACTAACCTACGGAGTGTCTGCGATCTACATAATATGCATATAATAGAATAGTACATATCATATTATATAGACGGGTTATCTATACATAGAGCTGTGATCTGTAACAGAAGGGTATTCTATACAAAATAATAAACCGTTGTTTCATGCTCGATTCCAATGGTTCATTATTGAAAATAATAAACCAAAAATATTAGGAAAAATCCGAAGTACCTGAGTAATTTGAGCCCGTCCATTGTTCTCGCAACGTAGACGTTGCTTTATTCGGTGACCTACTTGTGATGCTGAAGCACGTTCATTAAGCTAATGTGAAGTACGGTTACTTCGTTACCAGCCACAGGGGAACCCTGCGCATTTAAACGAGGAGGGCTTAGATCAGACGTTGCTACAGTACACACGTTTCTTTCCAGTCAAATGAAAAAGCGTTTTCAGTATAAGCAACGCAGGTTGTTTCGGTAACAACCAAGTACCCCCACAAAAAAAAAAAAAATAAAAAAATAAATAAGTACCTACCTGAGGGATTGTGGCAACGGAAAATGGAAATTGTGTGTGAGACGTTTAAACCGCGGTGAAAAGTTTTCTGGAAGAACCTCTCATTTCTATCACGGTCGAAAAACGTAGCTACTGCTCATTTAGTTCGTATTGGTTCTCTTTTTTTCTTTTTTCTTTTTGCGTAGGGCGGTGAGGAAATCTTTTTGAGGTCCATAGGTGGGGTATGGACCTCGTAAGATACCTGGAAGGGACCGCTCCTCCAGGTTATGTGGGGCTCAAACCGCATTAAAACCTCACCTACTACCTTTTCCCACGTTGGAACTCAGCCTGGAACTGTTCAACACATTACTTCAGGCTGAGTCCTAAGGAGATCTCTTCGGTCCTCGTTCTGTCGGTCCGCACCCTCTGTTCTTGGCCGCTCTCGTTCGAGCTGCATCTTCTTCTTCTACACATTCTACCATATAATTCCAATGCTGCTCGCTTCGCAGCATCATGGCGACCACCGTTTCTGGTGTGAAGCTGGCTGCTGAAACTTCCATTTCTTCCTGTACTCGAGTCTGTTTTACTGTCCACTGCGTATGTATGATGCACATCATCCTCCTCCTGACAGATGCGGCATGTTGGAACACTTACGTTTCCCATCCTGTGCGCTATAGAATAGCCCATGCCCTGAAAAGAACTGAGTTAGGAAATAGTTCACTTCTCCATGTGAACTACCTCAAGCCATACTCGGTTGTCAAGGACCAGCCGTGCAGTCCACCTTTCTCTCAGCTCGCCTGCCCACATCTCCTGCCAACTTGCCATCGTACTTTCTCTCTCTTCTCTGGCAGTGCGGGATCTTTCACTTTCTCCTCTTCTCTCATAGATCCGTTTCCTCTCCGCCGCCAGCAGCTGTATGGGTGCTACTCCTGCAAGGAAAAGTATTGCTGGTTCTGATACTGTCCTGTAGGCACATGCAATGCGTAGTGCCCCTCTTAGCTGTGCTGTAATCATTCGCTTCCTGTAATAAGCAACGTTTAGAGCATCTGCCCACACCTCCACTCCTTACAGGAGAATCGAATGCACCAATGACATGACCAGGCGCCGTTTGCATGGCCTTGGCCCATTTACGTTTTTCATCAGGCGGCTCAGAGCAGCAGTTCGCTGAGTTGCCCTACCTGCCACTTGCCTGCTCTTATACCAGAAGGTGATTGCGTTGTCTTGGATTGTATGGGAATGTTTCCATCGCCTTCCCAGGATTTCCTGAATTTAACGGGTCAGTGAATGAAGCCACAAAGATTCATCTACGGTAGATATAATACGAAATTCATCATAGCAGAGTAGGTATTAAATCCATCATAGCTGCGCTAGGTATGCTTTGGTTCTTGGTGTATAATATTACGACAACTCCAACACAGAACTATCTACAACCTCACTAATACATCCCAGGAGTCATTTGATGAAAAGTCTGTGGCTGGGGAGTCTGTAGCTACTCCATAATGGTTCGTTATTCCCTGAGAAATTAACCCTCCTGCACTGACCAATGACCCTTTACATGCTATGACTATGTGAATAAACTGCTTCATAAGCCGAAATATTGATGGAAGGGGTTGGTCTCCAGTTCGTCCCACATAAAATTAATAAAAAAACCGACTAAGGTTCGATTGCGATTGCGCGTCTGTTTCGTTCGAAAAAAGAATAGATTTTTATTTAAATTTTGAAACTAGCTCATAATGAGTAAGTGAATTTTTAACAAACCTCATGCATTGCAGTGGCTACTCGGCTATCATTCTTGGTAATCTCATCAAGTACCATTTAATTCGTCGATCTCTATTAGGTAGCCTGACACATAATATTACGAATCGAATTATATGATCATATAGATCACTAACACTCACAAACACTTCCACCGCGATAAGGTGAGAGCGAAAAGAAGGGAAAAATGTATGGATAATTATAATTATTGGGTTTAAGGTTTGCGCATGTGCAGGGGCTACGATTCATGCGACATTTATGAAATTCATTCAGTCGTTCTGAGAGAAAGACCCCAAATACCCACTGAAATTATGCGAACTGGCGAATTGGTATCTCGGATTTGGTTTGCGCCTGCGTAGTGGCGCACACCAAAAACCAATACCAATCGTCCGATAGCGAAATCCATGGGGACTATCTGGAAGTATACCTCAACTTATTAATTCGTGAACAATTGAGTACCTATTCCGGATTTCGCGTTTCCTTTTGCACGGAGGCCATACCAATGATAATAAACGTTCTTAAATTCATAGGGCACCATCTATTTACGCTCTGCTTTGATTCTGTGTAGTTCAAAGCTCAGTTATCGAAAAACAGTCCGCTCCAAATTGTAACTAGAAACCATTGTACTAACTAATAACTTTTTCCTATAACTTTTGACGCATGGTACCTGGTAATGAAATCATTAAGCATTCTAAAAACAGATAAACGTCGTATCAGTCTATGCACAGTTTTTCTGGCGTCAAGCTCGATTTTAGTTATTTGCAACTCATGCAAAACATTCAGTCTATGGTAAATTGTTCCATATACACAGGAAAGGTCCATTTACTCCTCACCCCCTCGTCATCGCTTCCAGGTGGAAAATTGCTTTAGTGGGTGAATTAATGCGCTTCTCCCAACACCCCCAATTGTTCGGCGGTCGGAGGTTGTTACCGTCTAATTAAATTGAGGCTACCTATTCTATTAGGGGCTAAGTTGATAGAGCGCTTACGTTAGATGCCACAACACAAACGGGGCCTTTATTTGCTCGGTTCGCTTCAGCCACAACGCTTTGCGGCGAGACACAGAGTTAGAGATATCTGAGTGAACGTTTGATTCAGCAAAAGCGTTAAAATACGTTTGCCTTGAAATGGATGCATTTATAGCTTGAAAGATTTTTGAGATGTTAAGATATCAGCCACATTGTTACAATGTCGTATACTTCTGGGTAACATGGGAAGTATGGGAGGGAAAAGGGGGAATGAAAAGTAGTATGAAGTTCTGGTTCAGGAAACGACATCTGAACAACTTCAAGGTGACTAACCTCCATCGTAATGGTACTGCCTCATTAATATTTTAATGGTGGAGAGCAAAGCTCCTACATACGAGTATTGGCGGATAAGGTTGTCAGAGGTTGTTGTCCAGTGACTTATGCTCATCTGGGCAACCTCCAGGTGATCAACCTCCATCGCTAGGATGGAACAGCTATTGGGAGTTGTCAGTTGGGACACGGCATCAATCGCCTTCAAATGAGCACAGTATATTTTAATTATACTGACACTCTAAAAGGGGGAAAGGTGGAGGGAAAGCCAATAGATGTATGCAGTATCAAAGGGACAGGTTGTTTAGTAAAGGAATCCTTCTGGGAAACCTTTGGGCTTATCCTTCTGGTAAGCTCACAAAAAGTGGATGGAATATGGTGAATTCCTCAGCGCATACTACCAAACCACGCTCTGCTACCTTGTGACAGAGTGTGACAGTGGTGGTGGACCACGAGAGTCCCCCTCCTAGACCAGTGAGGTTATCACCGGTTAAGAAGGGATATCGATTAGGCTTCCCCAAACGACCCCGTGCCCACCGGAAGATAAAATAGCTCGAGAACAGCCACACTGTTAAAATAGTCATCCATCATCGATGACAATGTGATCATCGATGACAATATTATATACATGAATCAGTAATAATAACATGCATTAATTGGTTAATTAATCAACTAGATAGGTAATCATAGGTAGACATGATCTAGTTGGTCCCATCCGCGAAGCTCGGCGTTAATGTAGTCTTCTCTCCATTAAAAATGTTTCTTAACGCTCCAGCCTCGTATCGTATGTTCCTGCTCACCACCAAAAAATAATTTTATTCCTTTCAGATCGTTTCGAGATAAAAATGTATTTTTACTAACTTTTCCAAATATTTGTTTAAATTTAGGTTTAAGTTAAAATCAAGTTTAGTTTACAGTTAAGTTAAAAAACAAATTTCATTCAGGCTCGATTCCAAAGGTTCATTATTGAAAATGATAAACCAAAACTTCCTTCTATCGAAAGTTTTCGAGCAACGGCGTTTTGAAAATGTTAACCACCTATTTTTCGCCCCTTAGAGAAGAATGACAGTGTAACGCCGGGATTCACGGACCATTGCAGAAAGAACCGTGGAATTCGGACGTGAAGTGCGGTCCGGGTATCGCCCCCAAATTTCGTCGCATATAATACAAGTACCATACTCATACGCTCACTTATGATTGTTTTAATGGATTTACTTTCAGAATGGTCTAGAAAGGATTTGTATTTGGTTAATTTTCTTGGATTTTGGCTCCCTTCCACAAATATTGAAAACAGTCGGGTCAACCTTCAACTAGAACTAGAGGCGTCCCTAAAATGAACCACGGTATGCTTCTACCACTATGATAGAACGTTGTTCTGGAACGGTTTAATAGGTTTATTCCTTGGCCATTTAAAAAAAACCCTCCTAACCACTCCATCGCCCCTCGTTTGTCAGCAAAGTCGTGAAAGTGAAATAAAATATAAAAAGTATGAAAAATAGAATGCAATTACTCTCGAGCGATATCAGCCTGCGGTCATCTTCAGGTCCCACCCAATTTTCTTCCTCGAGGGTCCTCAGTCAACCCGGTTTCACGGTCTGGCGATGAAGGGAGCGTTGGTCGCAAAGTAACCCGATATGGAGTGAAATGTGTGATGGCCGAGGGGATGAGGAGGTGTCGAGTGAATCAGAGAAGCAGAGTGCCTCGGCGATGTTGCCTGTGGCGCTGGCGGTAAAATATAATTTATGGTGTCTTCGGCCGCTATCAATCTCTGTAGTCTTGTCAAGGGTAGGGGGGAGGAAATGTGAGGGGACGGCGCTCTCCAGAAAAAGGATGAAAATAGATTTCCCCCCCATACTCCGACGGAAATGGAGGATTTCCAACAACCTCGAGCTTTGATTCTACAAGATCAAACACAACCGCGTACAAGAATTTGCTTTACATCCAGCCTTTGCGCACACGGAGCCTCAACCCTGAGTGGTACGGTTATTTTCACATGTTCTCGATACCACTAAAATCCTGTAAAATATTGTTGACCTATCACTGAATTTAATTCACAGGGTGCCGTTGGTCGCCAGACCGTGAAACCGGGTTGACTGAGGACCCTCGAGGAAGAAAATTGGGTGGGACCTGAAGATGACCGCAGGCTGATATCGCCGGTATATTAGCGAATTTTCAAAGAAAAGCTATTGCGATGGGTTCAAAATTTTTAGAACATGCATTTTTGAAATTTTTATGTATAGGCAAATCGTTTCAGAACATCCCGAATTCATCCCCAGATTTAAAAAAATATATATATCTGTACATTATATTTATCTATGTATTTATGTGTCACTCCAGACGATCTGGAGCGAGCTAGGGTACGTGATATAAATTCCAAATTTCGCCAAAATGTTCGTATTGCCAAACAAGGAGATGAGTTCGAAGATGAGCAATTTTCAAAAATTCTAAGGGGTCACATTTGAGTTTTTAGGGGATCAAAAATCGGTAAAAACGGCTAAAACTGCGAATTGCGATTGATATAAGACTACTGAAGGTGGTATGGTAGGGCGAGTAAAGACTAAAAAATACTACTGCAGTGGTTCATCATACAGAATAGGAGTCAAATTTGGATTTTTGGGGATCAAAAATTGGTAATAAAGGGTAAAATCCATATTAATTCACCTGACGTTGTGTGGGATGGTGATTCGCGACAGAAAGAGGGACTGTTTCGATGATGAAAGTATGGGTGAAATTTGTCTTCATTAGGGCCAAAAATCGGTGAAAATGGCTAAAATCATGAAAAAAATTATATAATTTCTCGATAAGTCTCGCGCTATATAATCTTTTTACTCAATAGCGCGAATATTTCTATGAAAATTCGCTCTTACACACATCGCATGTCTGGAACTTTCTCATTATAATTAAAATGAAAGAAAAAAGAAATATATATGTATATATGTATGGGACCCCTTCCTTGATATTTATGCATCATTTGCGTAGAAACTAAACATCTAATTCGATAAAAGTACGAGTAAGTACATCCGTCCGGTGTGTTAGCTACCTAAAGTTTTTGGTTAGCTGATGAAAATAGTAATTGTCCAATGAAAACTCGGGATTTGGGGTTTAAGGCTCCCTCGAAGCACGCAGCATCATTAAGAGCTATAAATAAGAAGCAAGTAAATTTTCAGTAGAATAGTTTAATTTCGATTTTCCATAGATTTCGATATTTGGGGTCGTCATCGTTGAGATATGATCAGCCGTTCGTTCACGTGATTGCGAAAACAGCTTCAAGGTTATAATATTATGAAAATCATCATTTCGGTGTTTGGTCTGGTTGCTCACAAAATTCCGTGAATGTAGAAATTCAGGCGAGGAGTAGGGGTTATTGGGAGGGGTTAACAGAAAAATGGTTAGATTTACAAAATTCTTTCATCTTCTATTTAGTTACTGTTCTTGATGCCAAAGCACTCTTCGCTCCCTTACTACAAAAGTTAGGGAAGTCTTGTATTCATGCAAGGGACGAAAATTATGGATATCCAAGCTCAAAAATTAGGCTCGCGTTGTGCATTTAGAAGTCGAGGAACTTTGGTTGCGTGTCTGCCTGTTGGTAGGCAATTCCTTGTAACCACCATATCATCGAAAGAACACCAACCAAAGAAGACATTTAGAGGCATTATTTGTTGTATTGTTTCCTGCTACTTTGAAGAAGAGCACAGGTCTTCTCATTTTGGTTTCTATCGGCCAGTATTATTTTTCGTGTGTGCGGCGGATTGTCCCGCAAGCGTGGCAGAGGGGATGTCTCTTGGGTTTTCACGCAAGCCTCGCCTCCACAAGAAAGCCACTGCTTCAGAGTCATTGGATAGAAGGTGACTTGTACTTCCTGGGTCGGATTCCCAGTGGATCTCCCTTTTAGATTACCGTGGTGGTTCCCTCCTGCTTACTCAGCACGGGCTTGTGACCGGCTACGGCGTCAAGTGTAGGTCTGGTTCTTTTTTCACGATTTTGGTTTTGTTCTCTGGCTGACTTCGGAACTGTTTATCTTGTGGCCAAGGTCGGATATTGTCTGAAATTGCACTTATACAAATACCTATTTACATACCTCAATATAAACATGATTTATGTATATAAAAATGTCGAGTTCCGGGTGCTCTTACGCACCCTTCAATTTTTAGCTCATTTCGCTCATTTTTGCACCTACATAATATTATCTGTAAGGAGATTAGGGAGTGCAAAGTAGTTCGTATATAGGTACACGCACTGGAACGCGATTTCCTGAAATATTTGAAATTTCGTTGGATAATTGATTAATAATCTTTATTAGGTCTATTCCAATAAAATAAGAAAAAAAATGGAAAACAGAAGAACTCCGTTGCTTCTTTTAGTTTCAGAAACCAGTTACACATTTGAAGCTTACAAATCAAATAATCTAACTGTAATATGGAATGGCAGCATTTCAGTAATAAAGTTTTATATTTAGAATAAATTGCATGAATCTATTACTTATACCTATCGATTTTTGATATTGATCTAAGAAGACGACAAGACACATACACCTATCCAATGTCTTTCGAACAGGGTGTTTCATCTGCTCTAACAAAGGGGAGAGGAAGAGAATGATGCATTTGTATAGGTGGTTTGAGTTGGAGAGAAAAAGGGATGAGACGGGCTTGAGAAAAATTGTCGCAGATATATAAAACAATGAATCAGCATCCCAACGGTTTACAAATTCCCTAAGGGGATAACTCTTCTCTGAACTCGCCAACAACGGTTAACCCCACTTTTCTCTCTCCCTCTCTGGGGAAAAAAAAGTTTTGGTACCTATAGGGTTTTTGGTTAAATTGTACCTGTAATGACAGGGCAGCTGTCCATTTAACGGATGAGAGATGCGATTGACATCGCGACACGGTCGTCTCAGTCACTAACACTCAATGGTGGCTGATGATTTTCGCTTCGGAGTCTACCAAGATAGCGAAAGTATTGTGATGAATTTTAAGAGGGGGGAAACAATTGTCTTCTGCAAAACCGAAGTTTTCTCTTTTGTGCAGAACAATTTTGAGAATTTTCTCAACAAAGTGGATTCCGTATCAGCAATGACATAATTATTGTGTCTGTAATTCTTATGTCAATTTTCATTACTAATTTAGAACTCAAAGGTTAAAGAAGATGGATGTGCCTAACCAAGGTAGCAAAATCACAACTTTGGAAACAAAAAGAAGAACCTCAACCAGTTCTATAAAAAAAAGAACAGTTTTGAAACTTTTTAGATCGGTGTTGGTTCCGTGGCTGTCTTTGTTTCTGAAATGTTAGTATCAATTGCTAGCATGTATCTACTGAATGGCTGCTTATGGATTCAGCTTCCAACCTAAACAAGATAGCGGAAGCCGTGCGATAATTTTTGGCGATGACTATTAAAAGAGAGTTTCGTCCTCGAAAAACAAAATTTTCATTAGTATTTACAGCAGAATTTTCTGAACAACGTTGATATTAGTTGGTCTGTGTCTGTCGGCTAAGGTTGTAATTGAAACTATCAATATTGCTGCTACTACTCAGTGGTTGCTGTCTTGCTGACCCGGGGCTTTCTATGTAAGTAGGTGTCTCGCGGAAGCACTGTGATAACTGAGAAGGAAACATATTTTGTCCTGAAATATGCAGAGCAGTTGTGGTTCTGTCTACCTGTCAGCGAATATTTAGTACACATTTAGCAGCAGTGTTATCCTTCTGAGTGTGAAGAAATTTAAATGGGCAATGTTGGGTGGTCTCCTATAATATCAGTCAATCAAAAATTTATTGTAGAAAAAAATCATAAGTGATTGTTACAAGAGTTCCCCTTTGTTAATTTTAGAATGGAACGTAAGTGTATTTCAGTTGAAAATAAATTAAATAGGTCTTCGGAAAAACAAAATAAGAATATTACAATAATATATTAATACAATAAAGAAAATGAGCTGGTACTTCGTTTTGATGAGGTGATGTGATGTTGAGGAAGGAGGTTTCGACATCATGGTGTGGTGTGGAGTTCGGTATTCGTTGCAGTCTTCGAATATTCTCCCAGTACACATTAGAGAAGCATCATCCATGAACTAAATTTTGTCTCGGGCCACTGACCGTATCATAAGGGCTCTGAGTACAAACTGGTAGAGCTATTTTCTTACTTTAATTGCTGAAGTCCAGCCATTCGGCTATTTTCGTTTCCCTGGATACACCGGAATCATCTTTTGATGGCTGAATGTTGGCCGCCAGGTAGTGGGATTTGTAGGGCTGGTATTATAGAGCAGGAAGGCGTAGCCTCTCGTTCCTTTATATTAGATAACGAGCACAATTCTTTGTTGGCCAGCTCGTACTTGCTCCGTTTATGCCACAACCTTATTCTCGCAATTTCTTGGATTTCTGTTCAGAATTCTCTGAATATTCATAATTAGGTTCCTATACCGTCTATTTTGCCTGAGTAGATGGCCCCAAGAGGTTAGTAGGCGATTGAAGCCCATTCCAATGCCACTCCTATGCTGCTATATGGTGCTATAGGAGGATATTATCTATTTGTGTGATCCAATCGTACTTTGCCAGATTTTTCGGATTCCCATGAAATTTAATTAGCTGGCATAAGGCAACGCTTGGGCCATCTTCATCCATCTTAAAGATTCTTGAGAGGAGTCCCAAGGCCCTCTCCAACACTGCAACCTTCAGTGGATGTCTTCCCGTCTCCAGCTGCAAGAAGTGATCAGGCAAACACAGCACGCTCTAGAGAATGCCAGTTTGCTCTACTTCAATCTCGCCAAGGAACCCCCCCGTATCTCTGTTGCGTACAGGAAAACGGATCCAACTAGGGCATCGAACAGTTTGAACCTCGAGTCCCAGGAAGAAACCTTTCTCTTCACAATAGGTCAGGAGTTCTTCCGATCGCTGACTTGGCTTTATACTTATCTGGCTGTTCCTGTTTATGCTGAGGGGCTGAATGTTATACCCAAGTACTGGAACGAGGACACCGGCTTGGATTAATTGTCGCCGCACATCACGTTCCTCGTTCTGTCTAGTCGGCCTCCTTTGCCGAAAGTCAAGGTGTTCGATTACAGTTGATGGTCAGCCTGTTCGCGATGCAGTACTCTTGTAAGATTTAAACCTTCTCCTGGGCATCTGGAATAGAATCAGCGGGAATGGCAACATCATCAGCAAATATTAGTAACGTCAATTCGCTTTTGGCGAAAGGTCTCCTACAATGCCATTATTATTATTTTCATCATATTCGGACTGACACTTTGTCTGCGCATGCATGGTGTGAGATTTTTGTATCACCAATAAACGCTGAACTCGCTCAACATTCTATCATCGTTTTCCCTGTAATACTCCTCAACAGTATGGTACACGATTAATAACTTCTCATCTGAATGAATAATCCTGACGATCTCGTACTAGTTTAATATGGTCATTGTGCGATTGCGGAATGGCAATGGACTGAGCAGGGGCCCAAAACGCCAATAAGGGGTTTGATTCGGACATCCTTCAACAGGTTCACATACTACTCACACTTAGAGGGTCACTGTGATTCCGTTGGATCATAGTTTAACCTCCGTTTTCAAATCAATTTGTTTGAATCCGTTAGTTTGTCGGACTCCCATAAACAGCCTATGGGAGTCCTACGGGAGTCTGTATTTCAAGCTGGTAAGAACATAACGATTGGGGTGAATAACGAATCAAGCTAACCAAAACGAATGATTTCCCTTGATATGAAAGTAAATCTTCAGTTGAAAGGTTCGGAGGTTGGTGATTTTTTTAGGATGACAGTGAATTAATATTTTATCTATAAGCAAGCGCGTACTAGTGTTTTTTTAGGTGAAACATATCACTCTTGAAAGTCGATGGGATTCGATAGGATCGTAGGACTTAGGTGTGACATCTGGCTTCCGCTTGAACCTGACAGTAATGAAATTGTGTGCAGTTCCACAGAACATATGAAATATCGATGAGTCCTTCCTGAGTTTGTTATCATTCATTATTGGCATTCCTCAACGTTGAGTTAACCACAAAAAGAATGGAATCTGAAGACAATAAATTCTCGTTACCATGAGTTATAACTCGGTTATTATAGTCAATGAATTCGTTGTTTACGGTTCCCTTTCAAGGGTTACGAACTTCACGAAACTCTCCTAGTGGCTCCCTGGTAAATTTACCCATAGCCCTTGTTTATCTAAAACTTTCAATCTAACCCCCAACTTCTGATTTATACCTTCCTCAACTTTAATTCACCCAATTAATGCCTGCGCATTCTCCTCCTACATCATTATCGTCCAATGTCAATACCATGTTCAAACTTTTGCAAAGTTCAACTAATTTTTCATGGAATCGCCGAGCTTATACATCTACAGAAGCTCTTCACCGGCCAGAAAATCGAGCTACACTATATCCGTCTGTGGGGTTCCGCATTTGACAAGTTACAGCATAGTTAACTGTCGTGGTATCCCCCCGGAACCACTCCTCGCAAACTTAAGATCTCGCAAATAAACATAGGAGTGGGGACAGACGACGCATGAGAGCCGAGGGCCAGCCTGGGGACCCCCACCATTCTCTACTAGCTAGAGGATGGAGGGAGACAGCTCCCAAGCACATAAATACTCGCCTCCTGCCTCTTTTTCCTCATTCTACGCTCTCCTCTAGTCGCTGACTACTCTCTATCCTCCTTACCTCGTCTCTCTCTCCTACACCCAAAAGATGCTGTGAATGGTGGTGGTACGCCCATAACCAACAGCCAACTCTACCTAAAAGGTTCTCGGGTATGGTGGTGGTCCGCCCATAACCTACCGAGCTCACTCCAAAAGATCCTGGTCTTGGTGGCGGTCCGCCCATAACCTTACCAGGCAACGATCCCGAAAAGACTCCGTGAATGGTGGTGGTACGCCCATAACCAACGGACACATCCGAGAAGATCCCGGGAAATGGTGGTGGTCCGCCCATAACCAGCCCAGGCACATCCTCCCTCGTGCCACTCGTGGTGGATGTACGTTAAAAAACACATTCATCACATTAACAAAAATTTTTTCTTTCTCCCCCCCCCCCACCCCCTTAGTCTACTACGCTTTTAGCCGTGTGCCATCACGCAGGTAGACGCTTTCAGTTATTCAAGTGCTAAATATCAAGGAGCTACTAGGTGCACGCATTTTCGCCTTCTTTATTGAGAGTTGAAAGGAAATTCATAACAAGTTGTAGATAAAATATTCATTAGTTCAACAAGTTTAACTACAGAACTTGTGTGGTATGCCGTCATAAGATGTCCGATGGTTAGCGCATAAAACCGTTTACCACAATATATATATTATAAGCACGGAGCTTTTCACTCAGACTGAGCATCTTCAGGTACATACAACTCTGAGTTCTGTGTACCTGAGGATGCTCAGAATCTGAGTTGAAAGCTTCGTGCTTATGATATACACTGTGGTAAACTAAAGGTTTATTTGTTTTATACGGTTACAACCGGATACATAATTGATGTAAAACGTAGAAGAATCTACGTCGTTTCTTTCTAGGAAGGATCTAATTATCGTTTCTTTCTGCGAAATATGGAGGAAGGTACCCGGTACATAGTAGAAGGAATCTTTGTTATACGATTTTTTGAACCACGGATTTTACCTTTTTTAAGTATTTTCTGAGGTCGGAGGGGGCTTTGTATTGCGATGCTGATTATCTCATTCTGCCATTTGGTTCCACATGGTTATCAGCTTCTATCAAGGAAGCAAGCTTTATCAAATCTTATAATGGTGCCCACCCAAGTCGAAATGTAGACTATTGCGAACTTATTGAAAGCTTCAGACCTCCCGGGCAAGTCACTCCATCATACTCTCTGCCGGTAAGCTGAGTAAATCAGTACAGTAAAACGATTTTCAAAATATTTCAGTGAAACAGATGTGATTTTTATGTAATAATTAGTGTTCATCTTTATTAAAAACAGTGAAAACGAGGAAAGAAGAGGAAAATCGATCATGAGATAACTATTGTGATTGAAGCAATTAATTAATCACTCTATCGTACCTATGGAATTGTCAGAATAGAAATTGCTACAGCAAACAACGGTTGATGGTAGGTACCTAGCTGCTGAAACTCACTTCTCCAAGAGTTCCCAGTCGTGCGGGATATAAAGTTCTGGTGCTTCAAGAGAGCGAACTTTTTCATTTCAGAACTAACAGCCAGTGGTCTGTTGGTGGTGAGACCAGTGTTCGTTAACCTTGTTTTATATTTTGCGGTTCAAACTACGTACGAGCACGACTAAACACTGAACACTCCGATTTGCTGTCGTGGGAAGATTGACAGGATACCTAACGATAATACTTACCTAACATCGTAACAACGAATCCTCTCAAACCGAAATAGCTTAGTATTGTCGCCGTTATCCACATTCTCGTTCGCTGGTTCGGATGGTATTTTGGCAACGGACACATCGAAGGATTAATGGAGAAAAGATGGTCAGAAAATGGGTTATGAGAGGATTCCGGCGGTTACAGATTGAATCGCTCCACATCACCGCCACCGAATTGCTTTTTCCTCCCCAACTCGGATTGCTTCATTTCTTCATGATCGCCTCTTATGTAGTTCGTGCACTCGTGATTCATTCTACCCTTAAGGCGAGGAATTAACAAGACGGAAGATGTTGGCCCACTGACCTCACGATGAGAGATATATAAAAACGTCTGCCAAGTTGAGCGGGCAGTATAGCTTCCTCACTTATAATTGTGACATAGACGTATAGAATCATTTGGTAAAAAAAAAAAAAGATGAGTCAAAGAGATTGGATAGCAATAATAGAATAGTAATAAATTACCTAATATGCGTAATAGAATCAAACATTTCAACATTTTTTCAACATTCCTTGTTCGCGCATGTGCAGACGAAAGTTTCAGCATGATTACAATGAAATTCATGTGGAACTATCAAAGTATTATTCCTGATCAGCCCTCCAAGTTTGAACTCATTTCAACGATAAGGTAGTTACTGGCGTTTCAAGTATTTCACGTTGGCACATGCGCATATGAAGTTGCCGTGCGGTTTCAATAATTTTGATGTGGGGCTATCTGCGATCCAACCCCCGCGAACCATCAACATTTCAGCTCTCTACAATTATTTTTCGCTTAGTTACATAGAAGCGCTACAAGGAAGTGGTCAACATTTCATGTTCGCCCATGCGCAGACAAAAGTTACAGTACGATTCCAATGAAATTCATATTTATGGAACTATCAAAGTATTATTCCTGATCGACCCTCCAAGTTTGAACTCATTTCAACGATATTTAAGGTTGTGATAGGCGTTTCAAGTATTTCACGAAAGTTACAGTAATTTGTCACTGATTTTGTGATTCCATCCATTTAGTATATTGGGACCATCTATGACCCAACCAGCACGTACCCTCCAAATTTCAGCCCATTTCGACCATTATTTCGGGTAGTTTTGGGCGTTACAAGGATTTGACCACAGACAAACAGAGACAGGCACGGAATCAAACATGTTCCTTGATGTCTGAAACGCAAAATGGTAGCGGATATTTTCATTTTGGAGGGCATAACTTTTTTTTTTCTACACCATCACGAATCTAATAAGGCTACCTTCCGGTAGTGAGGAAGCAAAAAGGCTTTAGCCCCCCCCCCCCCCCACCCATCCCCCTAAGGAAAGGCCTAAATTGAGTTCTGGAATAAGCCGGGCAGTTACAGTTTCAGAATATATGCGGTGGATTTAATAGTATTCTATCATTATTTATTTGTTGTTATTATTCATAAAGCATAACGTTTGTTCAAGTTAAAAAAAAAAAAAACGCTGCAAATCCCTGCACAACGGTTTATTATTTTGTACAGAATACCCTTTTGCAAGAAGCTTTTGCTAATAGTAATGCTGGTTGTTGCCAACATGAAATTTCAAGTCGATTTCAAAGTGGGATGAAACGTGTCCGAAAATCGTTATATTGGAGAAAACGTGGTTTCACGGTTTCTGGACAACACAAAAAAATATGGAAAACCCCGAAAAATTGCGAAGTCGAAATTTGCGTGTTTGGGCAACACACGCATTACAGTTGATGAGAAAGCCATACGAATTTTTTGAGAACAAGCTGGGAAACAACTACGGGATCACCAAAAGTCGCCATACTATACCTACTTGAACTGACGTAATTGAGTTTTCTCGCGAAGTAGCAACCTAGGGGTTGCAATTGGCTTTATGAGCAAAAGTAATGCGTAATACTTACCTCATTCATTTTAATAGGATGAGATTGAATTTTAAACAACCTGTAGAGGAGCTACAGCTGTGCGATCCGTTGGCTTCCGCCTCAAAGCATCTCACCCTCTAACGCTCTCTGTAATTAAACCCACCCCTTGCCGACCGCCTTCGATTCCATTTTCCGCAACGGTTCCTTTTTCGTCGATACGGAATATATAGTGACGGTTCTATCATTCGTCGGTTTCGATTTGATTTCTTGACATATATGTAACAGCACGCGTGTAAACCTCATTATTGGGTTGCTCATCATTAAGAGGCTACCTACCTCCTGTTGCTTCGATCGCAATATAACATCGGGCCGTGAGGTGGTCATTCCTCATAAAACCTGAGGATTCCATCGAAATTAGTTCAGTAATTTCTTGTTGTTGGAATTATAGCGTTACAAAGCTTACAAATGCGCAGATGGAGTGAACAGTATTCTCTATTATCATCTTTGTAATTAATCCGTGCAGAATTATGAGTAACATATACAATCGGCCAAATGGTGCATCTTGACAAGCAAATATATGCGAGGCTGTAAGTACGCGTATGTTGTATCGTATCTGTCCGCAGGGATGATAGATTCTTGTTAATGCTCCAAGTGTGTAACATCGGGGGTGTAACAAAGGAATTATTATCAAGAACCTTTTTAAATATAAACCCGTTGTTGTGTGAGCGTTATTCAATAATTTCCTCTCATAACGCCGTAGCTTGCGATCGAACCCTTGCAATGGGTGCCTAATGTAAGCTCGTATTGATTTTGCCATGCCAATCACAACAAACCTATAATTCGTAACCAGTATTCCTGGAGCATTCCGGAAATTGTTAAACTGTCAAGAAAATTTCGGAATAAGATAAGACGGCATACTGGATAAAACATCTAGAACCTTCATTTCAATACACGCGAAGTGTATTTTTTGCCAAAACTAGGGGGAAGCTCGAGGATAAACTTTTTTCTCGAGTAACACGCTTTTTTTCCGCCATCTATTGGTCTGTAAATGGGAAACAAAGTTGTAAAACGTTTCCTAATTATTGACAAACGGGAGTTCGATTTGAACTCCCAACTTTGGACCTTCTTACGCTCTTCTCATTCTGAACCAGTTAGTTCTAAAGGAAAAATGCGTTTTTTCAACTTGGGCAAAGCGTTCTTTTTTCTATAGTGAAAAGAGTCATCATCTTCAAACTTGATAGATGTAGGTAGGTAAGTAATTGCTCTGAACAGCGAAGTGTCAATGAATGCAGAGTCAGTGAATGAGTTTGATTGAATGAATGAGTGAAGTCGTGCAATCGATAATTAATTTAATAGTTATTATCATTCAACGAGGTTATCACTTAAATTAAATAATTTATTTCAGTAGCAGTTTAAATATTATGATGTTGAAGTTACTGAGAAAGAAGCATTCGTCACGCCCTATACAGCTCCGGTCATCGTTCGTAATTTTTGTTGATGTTAAGTTTGAGTTGATGATACGAGTATATCTGGCGATCGACAGAATTTATTTTCGACATTTTGCTGACTTATTGGGTGTGATTCAGCTGATTTGTGTGAGCAAACCCTGAGGAATAATTACACGAATATCACAAATTGGTGATACCCAACTGCATAATAGGAATATCTGAATGTTCGCCAAACGAGGCTGAAGTTATAGGCCGACAAGATTCAACACACAAGTTTTAACATCGCTTCATTATCAGGTTTCGACAGCCACCGCGCTGTCTAAATCATTTTATTGGGCTTAGGTAAATGTGACACGGAATCACGTCGGGAGCAATGATCATGAATGAAACGGCAGGGAGGCACCTCGATCAGCATTCCGTTTGTTCAAAATAAAATTTGGGCCGATAGTAAACCCTAATTCAAGTTACTGTTCAATTAGACCCCTAACAGGTAATGACGATGATAAACCTCCTCGTTAATCAGTAAAAATAACTGCCTCCGTAGAGGGTCCCTGGATTTAACACCCTGGCGCCGCAAGATTGCCAATAAAGCCCCTGGTCGGGAGATTATCTGTAAGGGAGCGTGAACCGTGATGAGCGACCTCCGTTATCTGTGACCTTGATTTATCACCTCGCTATAAAAATAGATCTAGGTGCTTAATTATAACGGCGGAAAATGAATTGATATTTCAAGAAAACTACTTTGTTCCGGGTTTGGAGGTTTTGAAAGAGCTTCATTGGGTAAGTGCCATGCGGGGAAAATTACATAAGAAGATTTGAAGCCCATCAATTTCAGTTATTCACAATAATTAGGTATTATTTTAAATAATGAACCTTTGGAATCGAGCATGAAAAATATCCCTCCCCCCTCCTACTTAATGTGGTGGTTTGCGTTTCAAGAACCCGAAAATGGAATAAAAAATCCGCCGTGAGCCGTACGAGGCACTTTTCTTCGTTACCATAAAGCAGAATTAATGAAATTCGGTTTGTAGGTCCCATTTGTTTGTCAGCCATCTATCGGTCCGTCTGTGTGTCCGCAAACCCTTGCCACACGCACAATTTTCTCAATTCGAATTCGATTTTGCTGTAATTTGCGAGTTGGGTACCAGATGGTCCACTATGAATTACAGAACAATCGGATCATTGGTCAGGCCACTGTGCATGCGCAAACGAGAATCCGAGGTACACAAATTTCTTGCGAATCAGTGGCCCATTTCTTCTCAAATTCGGTGGAAGTTGGGCTGCAGCTTTTAGATGGTCCCCTAAGAATTATAGAACGATCAGATCATTAGTACGGCCATAGCGCATGTGCCAACGCAAAATCTGAGATACTAAATTTCTCTAGAACCCAAGGCCTTACTTTAATGAAACCATCAGGAACTTTTTTCATACTATGCAGACGAGTTTTCTTTAAACTTTTTAAAACTACACGTACTGCAAATAATAAAGTTCATTAATCCACCGAATACCACATCGCGATGTGAACTGCGAGTCATTGCTCGTCACCTGTAACTTGCTCCCACTGAGTAGACGACGTCGTCTCGCTGACCTTGTACTGTTCCATAAGCTGATCAATGGCCTGCTAAATTGCCCTGCTCTACTGGAGGAGATCTTTTTTCTGGTGCTTCGTCCTTGTGCCCGATCGTCGATTTTGTTGCAAGTGCCCTTTTATTTGTTCGACAAATTATCTGATGAACCGCCTGTTAGATAGACTTCCCTGTTTTACAAACCTCCTGCAAAACACAACGGTGCTTACCCCGATTTTGATTATTTTATCTAATTCTTTGTTTACACTGAAATCATTAGTTAACTCATCTCCCATCTCATTCACTCAAGTGTGTGTACCACTTACTGCTCATCGTCATCATCATTAATTATTCTTATTCTTATTATATACCACCACTTGTTCCGTTACAAACAACATGCTTGCAATGAACTTTTTCTAATAAATGATTAAATAAATAAATATTTATTAAACTTTAACTGCCTATACCTATACCTTTAACGCCTATACCTTTTTATACGTGAATCTTTTTACGTTTAAATAGTTCATGAACCAACGAGTTTTTTGAGACCACCCAGAGCATTGTACGTCCCGCCGTTCCTTCACAGTAAGGCCCACAAGTTTACACCAAAAGGCTTGGTCAACAGGAGGGTGAATCGAATTGTATACATTCAGCCCAAATATCATCACTAAGGAGCACCTGTTTATAAACACGGATGGCTGTATTAAGTCGAGTTGGTTGTTCCGCGATATTATTCATTTGAAAACTGAAGGTCTATTTGTCTAAGTAAAAGGGGCTGAATTTTGTTGATAGGTACTTTAGCAACTTGGACAATCGTTGAAGTATT